>WNWK01000614.1:2500-425675 GCA_009830355.1 Cherax destructor | reverse complement strand
ACGAACCGCCGGGTAAGCCAAACCAAGTAGGAAGTGACGAACACTTAGCCACCTTGGGGAGACGCTTTATGGGGTACCTAAAGAGGGAGATAGATTGTCATTAAACCCAGGGAACCTCGTATCAGTGGGAAGAAGGGCTACCGGGTATATAGGCCACTGGGTGGGAAAGTACGAAGCTGCTCAGACAAGGCTAGACATGTGAAAGACATTAAAGTTAAAGGGAAGGGTGTTAAGATCACCGGAACCCATAAGTTTACACCCCCAGCAATCCACGCGGCGGAAACTGGACAGTCGGAGTTAAACCAGAGTCTGCTCGACGAGAGTGGCCGGACAGCACTCGTGTCCAGGGCCCGCCGTAAGGGCTTGCGGAAGGTGAACTTGACGTAGACGTATCGTCTACCTTCGTCGGCGGGAGGATGTGGAAACTTTTTTAGTCACTAAAGGTTCCACAGGGTAAGGGAGCCGTCAGGAGCCTTACACACCGAGGATCGGCCCTCGGAGTTTATAAACCCACACACCCAACAAAACATATGCACACTCCAGCTGATGACGGTGACTATTGTGTATATATTTGATTGATAGATTTATCCACCTAGGAACACCTAGGTAAGTTTGTACAGCTAGAGACTAACAGTAGGATTATTAAGGCAACGTTAGGTATTAATAGTGTAGCTCTAGCACCCTAATATAGGTAGTTATAGACCTGAATAGACAGACATTAGATTATGTTAGCTAACGAGAACTGGCAGTGCTACCCTTGAATCTAAGCGGGAAAGGGCACCAGTTCTTTCTTCCCAGACCAGACTCCACTCGAGCAAGACGTGCTGAGATAGACAGCACCCCCCACGTGACCCAACATCTGTCCTGGGGCCCGGAGGAGATCCCGAAGTACCGTGGACATCTGCCTCCATCCAGACCCTGTCACAGTAAGACTAGGCTTTCTTTCTCTCAGTATCTGGCCAGTTTTCTGGGGGAAACGTTAGTGAGTTATCTGTGGGTCTTAGGCGGACGGACGACTTGTGTTGGTATGTAACAGCGTCGTCTCCTAAGTTCAAGTCTGGAAGCTAGTGTTACTTACTGCATATATCACTCAAGGGATATCCTAGTAACCAGGGAACTCTGAGGTGCAGGCAGGACACTAATTACCCCATCTTTTGCAGACAAAGTTTCTCCACTGCACATGGTGTTAGGAGGGGTTATATATAAGGAAGACCAGGACACATACCACCCTTTTCTTTCAAGTAAGTAATCTCCCTTCTAGTATTGTGTAGGCAGTGTGGGGTTCCCCTTACTGCAATCAGCTAGAAATTTGTACCATAGCCACTTGTAAGTCTGAGAGAAGTGTCTCAGAGTGTCGGTGTCAACAGTGCTTGCCCAGAGTGCAGCTTACAAGGGGGCAGTCCAAACAAGTTTCTACAACCTGTAGGATGGAGTATGAAAGTAATTCTTTCAGTGTCAGGATTAAGAAGACGCTGTAGCTGTAAGTTACAGTAGGAATCAATCGTGGTTACAATTTTAAAAGTTAGAACAGCTAAGGTGTTTGAACCTTGACCACCTACTGTAGGTAAGATAAGATTTGATTTCTTCGGATTTTTAACCCCGGAGGGTTAGCCACCCAAGATAACCCAAGAAAGTCAGTGCGTCATCGAGGACTGTCTGTCTTATTTCTATTGGGATCCTCAATCTTGTCCCCCAGGATGCGACTCACACCAGTCGACTAACCCCAGGTACCTACTTGCTGCTAGGAGAACAGGACAACAGGTGTAAGGAAACACGTCGAAATGTTTCTACCCCGCCGGTAATCGAACCCTGGCCCTCCGTGTGTGAAGCGAGAGCTTTGCCAGCCAGGCCACGGGGTCACCACAAAATTGTGTTCACTTCCCCTAGTACCATAATGGTTTTAGTTCCTAACCTTAACAAACTGGGCAAAAAGATATTCTGGATACTGTTTGAAAACAATTTCATAAACATGATTTAACTTCAGTTGCTTTACTGTCTTCATCATGTAACATATCCAGTTGATGTTCTGATGACACTAGCTTGTCCAAATCTTCCTGAAAGTCAATGCCAATAGTATCCTTAAAATCTATGATTCGGCCTATTTTTGTGTCATCACCTTGTCAAAGCTCCTGGAGAGCGAAACGTTATAATAATAATAATAATAATACTTTATTGTGACATGGTACAATGATACATGGTAGACAAGATATATTTCTTAATGAGATGTACATGCCAAAAGCCCCTAATATCCTGTGCATTGTGTTGCCACAATAAAATATAGTATGTATTAGTTAAATACTATGTCCTTTTAAAAACCTAACACACACGTGTGTGTGGCCTGTGGCCTGGTGGCAAAAGCTTTCACTTCACACGGTGAGGGTCTGGGTTCAATTCCCGGCGAGGGTTGAAACATTGGACGTGTTTCCTTGCAATGGTCGTCTATGTTCACTCACCTGATCCACCATGAGGCCTGGTCATGGACCGGGCCACAGGGGCGTTGACCCCGGAACCCTCTCCAGGGGTCCAGGTATCAGTTTAAAATGGGTACCTGGGTGTTAGTCGACTGGTGTGGATCGCATCCTGGGACAAAACTGACCTAATTTGCTCGAAATGTCGGTTTATGTATGGCCATCAGTAACAGCCTGGTTGATCAGGTCCTGATTCACCATGAGGCCTGGTCACAGACCGGGCTGCGGGGTAGTTGACCCCCGAAACTCTCTCCAGGTATAACAAGTGGTTCTCAATAGTATGTCATTATGTCAGCTAGGCCTGTGTACCTTGTACATGTACTTGTAGAAATAAAGATATTATTATTATTACTCTCCTATTTGTGGTTACAGGGGTCGAGTCACAGCTCCTGTCCCCGTCTCTGCTGGTCACTACTAGGTCCACTCTCCCTGCTCCATGAGATTTATCATATCTCTTCTTAAGGCTATGTATGGATCCTGCCTCCACTACATCACTCTTTAGATTATTCCACTTCTTGACAACTCTTTGACTGAAATACTTCCTAACATCCCTATGACTCATCTGATTATTATTATTATTATTATAATAAAAAAGAAGCACTAAACCTACTAGGGTTATACAATGCTGCAAGGCAGGAATTGATGCAGGATCAAAGTATAAGTAAGGGAGGAGAGGATAACAGAGGTAAAGTTAGGAAGGGCTGTGAGGAGTGCTAAAGGAAGGATTATCAAAGTTTGTGTAATATCAGTTGCTAGGCAACACCCCCCTCCCCACTCTTCAAAGACCTAAACTTACTCACTGTTCAGAACATCCACACTTACTACTCTGCAATCTACATTTATAGAACCATAAATACCAACTTTAACCCTGAACTCAAACTCTTTCTTGACAGTTGTGACAGGACCCATAGACATAATACCAGACACAAACATCTCTTTGACATTCCCTGTGTCCGACTAAATCTATACAAAAATTCAATGTACATAAAAGGGCCTAAAATCTGGACCTCCCTGCCTGAAATCTCTAGAACTGCAGACACAACCTCCATTTTCAAAAGCACCGTTAAAAAACATCTTATCTCACTTACCAGTAGCTAACCACATGAAAATTACTTTATCTTGCACATATCCACAACAAAATTACACTTATTGATATCTGTGATTTCCCCTTAATTTTGCACAAGGCTGTAGCCAAGATTCTAATACAACTATTGCTTCATAATTCTTAAGCTAGTCATAAGTTTGCCTAAGACACTCCAATATAGAAACTGTATCATGCCAACACGTCATCATTTCCATTAATATATAAACTAATTGTTAAATTCTTTAATTTTTATACTACCTCCATTTTTTAAACCTAGTTAATCACTACAATTACCTAACCTTAATACCAGTATAATCATTGTATAGAGTAAGTTTGCCTGATTTACTCCAACATTGGAGCAAACCTAGTATTAAGTCTGCCCAAAATGTCTAGCATGCCCAGGCATGCTAACGGCTATCTTTGTAATTATAGTCCTTAGTCCTTAAAATGTAAAACACACATTGTAATTTTTTCAGAGAAATATATAAATTTGAATTTGAATTTGTGTCAAGGGTGGGGCCGTCGGCAAGGAGGGAAGATAAACTAAGGGCATTAGAGCAGTGACAGCGTCGGAGGAAAATTTTGTGTGCTCGTTGATAGAAGAAGAGTCCAATAGAATATGGGAACTAAAACTGGAACTAGACAATTCTCACAAAGTGGAATAGGGCACAGGGTGCCTTTCCATGACTCATCTGAGATTTCAACTTCCACTTGTGATCCCTTGTTGCTGAATCTTATCTCGGAAACATTCTGTCCTATCCACCTTGTCAATTCCTCTCAGTATTTTATATGTCATTATCATGTTCTCCATATTCCTCCTGCTCACCAGTGTGGTCCGGTTGGGTTCCCTTAACCTCTCCTCATACGACATACCCCTTAACTCCGGGAATAATCTTGTTGCGAACCTTTACACTTTCTCTAATTTCTTGAAATGCTTGACTAGGTGTGGGTTCCATACTGTTGCTGCATACTCCAATATGGGCCTGACATACATTGTGTACAGGTGTCTTTAATGACTCGTTATTCAGGTGTTGAAACACCATTCTTAGGTTTGCCTGGCACCCACATGCTGCACCAGTTATTTGGTTGATGTGTGCCTTAGATGTGCTCGGTATGATACTCACCCTAAAATCCTTTTCCTTGAGTGAGGTTTGCAGCCTTTGGGCCCCCTAGTCTGTACTCTGTCTGCAGTCTTCTTTACCTTCCCCAATCTTCATGACTTTGCACTTGATAGGGTTAAATTCCAGGAGTCAGTTGTTGGACCAGGCTTACAGCCTGTCCAGATCCCTTTGTAGTCCTACCTGATCTTCATCTGTTTGAATTCTCCACATTAGCTTCACATTATCTGGAAACAGGTACACCTCTGAATCTGTCCCTTCCATCATGTCATTCACATATATGTACCAGAAACAGCATCAGCCCTAGGACTGAGTCTTATGAAACCCCATTCATCACAGGCCCCCACTTTGATACCTCGTCACATACCAAAACACGTTTTTTCCTTCCTGTCAGGAATTCTCTGATCCACTACAGTGGAACCCCAGTTTTCATACTCCCCAGCTTGCATGTAAAACCACAGTTATTCTCCATAAAATGTATTTTTTGTTAATACTTTTGGGTGTCTGGAATGAATTAATTGGATTTACATTATGTATTTCTTATGGGAAATATTATCAAACAATACATTTTATGGAGAATAACTGTGGTTTTACGTGCAAGCAAGGAGTATGAAAATCGAGGTTCCACTTACATAGCATACAGGCCTAGCTGACATCAATGACATACTACTGTACTACATAGAAAGCCCTATGTTATGCAGAGCATTTTGGGCAAATTAGGACAGTTTTGTCCCAGGATGCAACCCACACCAGTCGACTAATACCCAGGTACCAATTTTTACTGATGGGAAACATAGACAACCGGTTTATGGAAACACGTCCAATGTTTCTACCCTCACCGGTAAGAACACTTGCTGTGTGAAGTGAGAGCTTTAGCCACCAGGCCACAGGGCACCCCACCAGGCAACTTAGATATTGATTCATCATTTTTTTCTTAGCTCTTTATTTTTTATTGTAGTTGATAGTACTGTAATTTATTATTTACTTTATAAACAAATGTCAAAGTTAAGGGGACTGCAAAGAATCAAAGATTTTTCAATTGCATGCAATGCACTTCTAGAGTCTAAGGCTAACAAAAAATAATGGGGCAGACATGTTAGTAATGCAGATACAGTGGAACCTCGGTTTTCATGATTAATCAGTTCTAAAAAGTCTGACGAAAACCGAATCATACGAAAACTGAAGCAATATTTCCCATAAGAAATACATAATGTAAATCCAATTAATCCATTCCAGACTCCCAAAAATATTAACAAAAAATACATTTTATAGAGAAAACAATACAGAAAACAAAGAAATAAATACATGTATAAAGGACTAATGAAATGGATAAATGAACATTTAAAATCACTTTTACCTTTATTGAAGACTCTTGTTGGTGTATGGAAGACGGCGTGGAGGGGAGAGGGAGGAGGAGAGGTTATTGTTCGGAAGGGGAATCCCCTTCCATAAGGACTTCAGGTATCAAGGCCCTATCCAGGATTACTTCCCTTCTTTGTCTTTTACTGGCACTAGGACCAGCTGAGAGTCACTGGACCCCTGTCGCACAAAAAATCTGTCCAGAAAGGTCTGTTTCTGGCGTCTCTTTAAGATTTGCCTAAAATGGGACAAGGCATTGTCATTGAACATGTTGCAGACACGGCTTGCAACAGCTCTGTTAGGGTGATATTTCTCCACAAAACTTTGCATCTCACTCCACTTTGCACACATGTCCTTAATCACTGAAGAAGGCACATTTTCCCCTCTCTCTTCCTCCTCCTCTGAAGCAATTTCCTCAGCTGCACCCTATGGTGGCTGCAGTCACACTCGATAAACAAGCACAAAAAAATGGATTATTACAAAATGTTTCAGATGAACGCGCGGGGTGATACCCACTCAATGAGAAACAAAGGCAGACTGAGTCACGAACAAAATACCGCTTATCTTTTTTTCCCAAATTTAACCAATCAGAATTGGGGGAAGGAAGGGTCCTCAACGCTGGAACATCTTGTTCGCCATAAAATACAGTACGTATGTCAATTTTTTTAAAATAGGCATAGTTTCAAGCTTATTTTTTTCCTTAAAATTTGCTAGCATCACCTACTATTTTTTTGTTTAGGGTACCGTGATTAATGTCCAGAGACGAGATGGGGTGATGAAAAGGAAAAACTGAATAATGATATATACTGACTCACATGGGAGGCTATTTACATCCATTCACTGTTCCTCACTCTCCTCTGCACTGCTTAAACAACTGAGTTGCTCACTACATAGTGATGGGTCTTCTGCCTGCCTGCCACAGCACTCCTTAATGGAAATGTGTGCCACCAATGGAAATGAATTCTGTTCTGATGCGCTGTAATGGAAATGAGTGCGCTTCTATTGGCAATGAATAACTAAACTAAATTTAAATTGCAAAATATTGAAACATGAGCTATGATCATGCGACTTAAGGTTTTCTATTGTATTTCTTTGAACCATCAATAAGGAGAAGAGGCAAGTTGTAAACTAAGAAAACGCTGTCTCAAAAGCTTACTAGAATGCGTCTTCATTATGGTAAAACAATGGAAAAAGTTACAAGAGGCAGTAAGTGCTACAACCACTGATACACTTGCTCAATTCACTAAAGCCACACAATTACAGTGGTACCCCGAGTTTCATACAGCTCCCAACTCGGGCAATTATGTAAGTGTATTATTGTAAGTGCTTTTGTAAGTTTATTTTTGGGGGTCTGAAATGGACTAATCTAATTTACATTATTCCTTATGGGAACAAATTTGTTCGGTAACAGCACTCGAACAGCCTTCTGGAAAGAATTATGGCCGAAACTCAGGGTACCACTGTATCAGCATTTACAGTATTTTTTGGCAAAGCTCTCGCTTCACACATTGAGGGTCCGGGTTCGATTCCTGGCGGGGGTGGAAACGCTGGACGTGTTTCTTTACATCTGTTGTCCTGTTCACCTAGCAAGTACCTGGGTGTTAGTCAATTGGTGTGGGTCGCATGCTGGGGGACAAGACTGAGGACCCCAATGGAAATAAGACAGTCCCTTAATGACGCACTGCCTTTCTTGGTTTATCCTGGGTAGCTAACCCTCCGGGGTTAAAAATCCAACAAAATTTTATCTTTACCCTTTCTAGGATATCATACCATCTCATCCTCAGAATGTGACCCCACATCAGAATACAGCGGAACCTCTGGTCATAACCATGATTCGTTCTAAAACTCTGGTCACGACCCAATTTGGTCATGACCCGAACCTAATTTCCTCATTGGATTGTATGTAAATACGATTAATCCGTTCCAGACCTCTATGAACTGTATGTAAATACAGTATTGGTTTTTTAAGATTTTTAAGCACAAAAATAGTTAATTATACCATAGAATGCACAGTGTCTACCTGGAGAGAATTCCAGGGGTCAACGCCCCTGTGGCCCGGTCTGTGACCAGGCCTCCTGTTGGACCAGAGCCTGATCAACCAGGCTGTTACTGCTGGCCGCACGCAGTCCAACGTACGAACCACAGTCTGGCTGGTCAGGTACCGACTTTAGGTGCCTGTCCAGTGCCTGCTTGAAGACAGCCAGGGGTTTGTTGGTAATCCCCCTGATGTATGCTGGGAGGCAGTTGAACAATCTTGGGCCCCTGACACTTATTGTGTTGTCCCTCAACATGCTAGTGGCACCCCTGCTCTTCATTGGGGGGGATGTTACATCGCCTGCCGAGTCTTTTGCTTTCGTAGGGAGTGATTTTTGTGTGCAAGTTTGGTACTAAGCCCTCGAGAATTTTCCATGTGTATATAATAATGTATCTCTCCCACCTGCGTTCTAGAGAGTACAGGTTTAGGAACTTCAAGCGTTCCCAGTAGTTGAGGTGGTTTATCGCACTTATGCGTGCAGTGAAGGTTCTCTGCACATTTTCAAGGTCAGCAATTTCACCCACCTTGAAAGGTGCAGTTAGTGTGCAGCAATATTCCAGCCTAGATAGAACAAGCGATCTGTAAAGTGTCAACAGGGGCTTGGCATCCCTGGTTTTGAAGGTTCTCATTATCCATCCTGTAATTTTTCGAGCAGATGCAATTGCTACTTTGTTATGGTCCTTGAAGGTGAGATCCTCTGACATGATCACTCCCAGGTCTTTGACATTAGTTTTTCGCTCTATTGTGTGGTTGGAATTAGTTTTGTACTCCGATGAGATTTTAATTTCTTCACGTTTTCCGTATCTGAGTAATTGAAATTTCTCATCATTGAACTTCATATTGTTTTCTGCAGCCCATTTAAAGATTTGGTTTATGTCTGCTTAGAGTCTTGTAGTGTCTTCAATGGTGGACACTGTCATACAGATTCGGGTGTCATCTGCAAAGGAAGACACAGCACTGTGGCTTATATCCCTGTCAATGTCTGATATGAGGATGAGGAATAGGATGGGAGCAAGTACTGTGCCTTGTGGAACAGAGCTTTTCACAGTAGCTGCCTCAGACTTTACTCTGTTGACTACTACTCTTTGTGTTCTACATGTTAGGAAATTATAGATCCATCTACCAACTTTTCCTGTTATTCCTTTATCACGCATTTTGTGTGCTATTACACCATGGTCACACTTGTCAAAGGCTTTTGCAAAATCTGTGTATATAACATCTGCATTCTGTTTATCTTCTAGAGCATCCAGGACCTTGTCGTAGTGGTCCAGTAGTTGGGACAGACAGGAGCAGCCTGCTCTAAACCCATGCTGTCCTGGGTTGTGCAATTGATGGGTATCAAGATGGGTGGCGATCTTGCTTCTTAGAACCCTTTCAAAGATTTTTATGATATGGGACGTTAGCGCAATTGGTCTGTAGTTCTTTGCTAGTGCTTTAAAAGCATGTGATAGGGGCTTCTTGCAGTTCTTGATGAACACGGAGTTCCATGAGTCTGGGCCTGGAGCGGAGTGCATGGGCATGTCATTTATTGCCTTTTCGAAGTCATTTGGCGTTGTGGTGATGTCAGAAAGGCATGCGTCTGTCAGGTTCTGTGGCACTCTCATAAAAAATTAATTTAGATTTTCGATTTTCAGTCTGGTTAGTGGCTCGCTAAAAACTGAGTCATACTGGGATTTAAGTAACTCACTCATTTCCTTGCTGTCATCTGTGAAGGACCCATCCCGTTTAAGTAGGGGCCCAATACTGGTTGTTGTTCTCGACTTTGATTTTGCATAGGAAAAGAAATACTTAGGGTTTCTTTCAATTTCATTTATGGCTTTTAGTTCTTCCCGTGTCTCTTGATTCCTGTAAGATTCCTTTAGTTTTAATTCGATGTTTGCTATTTCTGACTAGTGTCTCCCTACGTATTTCAGAGATATTGGCCTCCTGTAGCCGCTCTTTCTAGTTTGCATCTTCTCCTCCTTTTCCTTAAGGGAATTTGCCTTGAGCAAACCTCAAGTACCACAGAGTTAATTTGTTCTAGACATAGGTTGGGATCCGTGATGCTTAGGCAATCTTCCCAGTTTATATCATTTAGGACTTGGTTTACTTGGTCCCACCTTATGTTTTGTTATTGAAGTTGAATTTGGAGAAAGCTCCTCGCGGCTGATCACATTTTGTTGATCTGGGGCTCCCGCATGCATGTCTGGACCTCTATTATGTTGTGATCTGAGTATATTGTTTTTGATATGATGACATTTCGTATCAGATCATCATTGTTGGTGAAGATGAGGTCCAGCGTATTCTCTAATCTTGTGGGCTCTACTATTTGCTGGTTTAAGGTGAACTTGGTGCAGAGATTTAAAAGTTAATGCATGTGTGAATTTTCATCTGAGCTGCCTCCTGGTGTTATCTCTGCTACCACATTGTTTGCAATGTTCCTCCATTTTAGGTGCCTGAGGTTGAAATCCCCCAGTAGCAAGATGTTGGGGGCAGGAGCTGGAAGATTTTCCAGACAGTGGTCAATTTTCAGAAGCTGTTCCTGGAATTGTTGGGACGTTGCATCCGGGGGCTTGTAGACAACCACGATGACCAGGTTTTGATTCTCGACCTTTATTGCTAATACTTCAACTACATCATTTGAGGCATTTAGTAGTTCTGAACATATAAGTGACTCTGTGATATACAGGTAATAGTAAACTAATTGTAAAAATCTTGAATAACACTGAGAAAACCTTGAACAACAGAGAAAACTAACATTGCACAAATCCGTTCTAGACCCCCTACACTACCCAAGTTTCAATAAGATAGTCCAACAAACAACTGAGAAAAAAAATATTTACCAAAAGTCATATATGGCAAGCCCTAGCCAGGTACTGGCATTGCGAGAAGCTGTTTGTGCATTACCTGCTGATAAAACATTGCTAATCCGAATTTATCATAGTCATAATTACCGTAATTTATAAATACATAACTTGCTTCCGAGATAATCGACAAAAACGAGCGCGCATCAAAAAAAAAAAAAATCGAGAAAATAAGTCACTTTGACTTTTTTGAGTTATCCCAGGTTCTCTACACATATGCTGCTATGTATGATAACCTATGTAACTGTGTATATACCTGAATAAACTTACATAGTTTTATGGTGCATTACGAGTGTATATCACTGTACTACACTATGTTTTCTCTAATGTAAGTACCCAGGAGGAGATAAGAGGATGGTACTTTATCCCTTATCCTCGAGTTCACAGTGAATGAGAACGACTACAAGGTGAGGGTCTTTGTTAGGTGTACACAAACAACAAGAAATGGGGAAAATTGGCGCATGCAAAAAAAATGGCGTGGAATGTGAAAATTGGTGCAGCTGTTTGTTTAGCACCCAAATATGTGTTCGTGACCAGATGCAAAAATTTGGCTAATTTTTTGGTCGTGAACCGATTTGTTCGTGTTCGAAAGCGTTCATGACCAGAGGTTCCACTGTAGTATATGCAAACAATTCAATACTACACATATCTGACACTCAGCAAAAGTATCAGTTCTCTCAAAAGCTTGATATTATGTTTTTCTTAATCTAAACTACACACATATCTATCCATATCTCATTTAAAGTGTCTGAGTATGGAGATCAATAACTGCAAACCATCTTTTACTAATCCTCATACAACAAGAAACACCATCAGTTACATCAAATCCTAACTTGTGTATACACCTTTTGCAATTTCATAAAGCATTATTTGATACAGGCATTCATACATTATTAATTCCCCTCACCTATTTCTACCACCTCTACAACTTTATCCATTTACCTGGCATTGTTTTAATTTATCAAGAATAAGCAGACACACCATTTACTATGATTATTATTAAATTCATGTGGGAGGGAGAGGAGGATGTAAACCTAGAGGGGTCACGCAGCACCTGGAGGTAATCGAGCTTGATCTGAGGAAGGGGAAGATAGATCCAGTTCCCTGGCTCAAGATAGTTTTTAAGATATTTGCAAGGATGTATTCAAATGTATGAGGGATGTTTTAAGTACAGTGGACCCTCAGTTATCGGCCGTTCCGCTTATCGGCCAACTAGGTTATCGGCCGGTTTTTCAGTCAAAATTTTCTTCCTGTTATCGGCCGTTATTTCACTTATCGGCTGTATTGGACGCATCCACCTGCCGCTCAGCCGCTCGCACGTTCTTGAGTCAGTGGCTGTCTCTCTATGCGAGTGAGGAATCTTCTGCACATTCATCCAAACATTTCACTATAATCCATTGTTTTTGGTGGTTATTGATTAAGTGCAACTGCGAAATAAGTAACCATGGCCCCAAAGAAAGTTCCTAGTAAAGTTCCTTTGGTAAAGAAAGTGAGAAACACGATAGAATTCAAGGCAGGCAGGCATAGAGGCAAGGAGTGTAGCAGGCATGCAGGGAGTGTAGTAGGAAAGCAGGGAGTGTAGCAGGCATGCAGGGAGTGTAGCAGGCAGGCAGGGAGTGGACAGTTTTTTTGTGCGACAGGGGTGCAGTGACTCAAGCTGGTCCTAGTGGCAGTAAAAGACAAAGAAGGGAAGTAACCCCTCTTCGCCTTCTTCCATATGCCAACAAGAGTCTTCAATAAAGGTATGTAATACAGTAGACCCTCATTTAGCACGACTTTATGTTGCGCGTTTTGGGTATTACGCGATTGAAGAATTGCGGCACATTTTTATCTAACACGACGTAAACCTTATATTACGCGATTCGCTGGAGGGAAAAATTTTGAGCCGCGGTCGCCTGCAGTAGGTTAAACCATTGAGTCAGTGGTGGTCCTACTAAGGGTGGCTATGAGCCACAACAAGTGTTTAATGCTGACGAGACAAGTGTTTTCTGGAAGAAAATGCCAACATGAACTTATATCAGTCAGCAAGAGAAAAGTGCACCAGGCTTCAAGACAGCAAAGGATCGCTTCACTTTGCTCCTTTTGGGTAATGCATCAGGTGATTTCAAGTGTAAGCCCATGGTTATTTACCGCTGTAAGAATCCTCATGCTTTGAGGAAAAGGGAATTTGTTTTCCTTCGCACAAACTAAGTTTATTCAGGTATACAGAGATAGTTACATTGATTATCATACATAGCAGCATATGTGTAGAGAACCTAGGATAACCCAAAGTGTTATCCTAGAGAACCTAGGATAACCCAAAGTGTTATCCTAGAGAACCTAGGATAACCCAAAGTGTTATCCTAGAGAACCTAGGATAACCCAAAGTGTTATCCTAGAGAACCTAGGATAACCCAGTGTTATCCTAGAGAACCTAGGATAACCCAAAGTGTTATCCTAGAGAACCTAGGATAACCCAAAGTGTTATCCTAGAGAACCTAGGATAACCCAGTGTTATCCTAGAGAACCTAGGATAACCCAAAGTTTGGGTTATCCTAGGTTCTCTACACATATGCTGCTATGTATGATAATCTTTGTAACTGTATCTGTGTATACCTGAATAAACTTATAGTTTGCAGGAAGAAAAAGCAACCATTCCCTCAAGCGGCCGGTGCTAATGTTGTGGAACAGCTGGGGAGACCACCCGCCTTCCCATGCTACCCCTCCCCCAACAACACCCTACCATCCCAGCATTCGTATTCCATACGCGTCAAGCCAGCTGTGTTTGTCAAGAATAAGAGTGAATTGTGTTTTGATCTTTAAATTACTATATCTTGTATCTGCCAAGCAATCATGTCACCCAGTAGGCATACAAGTGTTGCTCAAAGTGGCAAGAAAATGTTTAAGCATTTATTAAGTCTTAGAACTAACGAAGAAAAAGATATTAGACAAGACATAACCTGTGGCTGTAATGAAGTGTTACTTTGTACACACAAAAAGATGTAAACATAAGTTTGTGTGACTAACTTACTATTTTTTAGTAAAATTAGTGCTTATATTTCTTTCTCATTGTTTTGTGTATGTAAAACTAATCTTTAAAAAATTTATTTTTTGTTAATATTTTTGGATGTCTGGAATGGATTAATTGTATTTACATTAGTTCTTATGGGAAATATTATTTCGGTTTTCAGCCATTTCAGTTTTAGGCCGACCTTCTGGAATGGATTACGGCCGATAACTGAGGGTCCACTGTATTAGGTGGATAATACTGCCCTGTATCTAAGACAAGGTATATGTAAACTAATTCTGTAAAATGAAACAAATTACCAACTGGCATTAAGGCATCTTCCTTAAGGAGCACACTGAGTACAATGGACAAAATAAAATAGAATATCTAAACAGGAATAAGACACTCACCCCTGTAAATAAACACATTTATGAATAATTATGAAATTAAAACTACTACTGTACAAATACATTAAGGTTAATTTTTAATGAAATCAAACAGTTTCAGTAACATTTTAATAATTAACAAGATCAATAAATATGATCTTATGTACATGTGATTACACAATGTTTAACTAATGGGTATCCATAGTTAAATAATAATGGACAGACTTTGCGAAGATTACAATACGTACACTACTATGATACATAAGGAATCACAAATCTAGTATAGTGCATAGCATTAAAATAATTGCACATCTTTCTGCTGGTAGTTTCTGTAACCAATATGTAAAGTAACTTTCAGCACCTTTAAATGTAAATTTAGGACAAGGCAACAGTAATGTTGTCTAAGCCAAAAAAAATAAAAACATCAAATTTCTGTTATAAAATTCATAGCAATTTCTAGGTTACTTAAATCAATGGATAATACATTTTGTGCAGAGCATACCAGCAATTTTTAATCAATCTCTGATATCAGTTTATGAAATACATTCTTCAGGACAAATATAATGTTGAATTTAGTATAACTATACATAAATTATAGACAAATGATATTTGAAATTTTATTTCTATATTATTTTCCAAGACTGGAATTCATAATTAATATGAATGTGTTGCCTAATTCCCACATAACTTACTGTACATGGAAGTATTTACATTAATATGTGTAGAAAAATACAGATACTATATATATATATGTACGGTATATACAACATATTTTAGCAACATTGAACATTTCATTTAATGATTTATGAAAAATGTAAAAACTTATGAGTTAAGCAATTTAAATTGAGCGAAATAATGAGGTAAGCTTATGCAAACCTTTTAAAGGCATTATCATAAAATTTAAGAATCTAATATGTTACTTCATATATGAACCTGTGCTTATCTTCAACATCACATATTGGCATATTGCCGCAGTGCACTTTCTTAAAGATCAATTTATTTTCTATAGTACAGTATGTCCAACACTAAGCTGCTGTTTTTGGCTTAACAATTTCTTTAATGCAGTTAAGGGCACCAGCCATATTTGTATATATTAAGGGTGGTAAGTATTCCTGTCTTCCAATGTACTGCATTGGGGAATAAGTTGCTTCTATAATGTATACATGAGGACAGGTTGCTTATACAGTCAGCCCTTGATTTGCGTGGAAAAAATACAACCAGTGTAGAGCGAGGTAAAGTGAGTGTGGGCAGGCAATGGTGGCTTTCATGGTTCAAAATACAAAATCAGTACTAGCCATATGTAATTTAAAAAAATGCTTTATTAGATACTGTATTTTCCTCTCTTTTAAGAATTTTAATATTACAGTACTCTCATCAAAGCAATATTTAAGGAAATATGGCCAAGTTAGGTACAAGATAAGGCAAGTGTGGGCATCGTGGCAATGTTCATAGCTCAACATTCAAAAACTAAACCAGCCACAGCTTTCTAAAAAATATGTTTTTAACTTTATTGAGTCTCATATGGTTTTCTTCAATTCTACTTTTTAAAGAATTTCATTAATACTGTATCACTATTAGAACTGTATAAGAGGAAATACTCTGTGACCATGTGAACTTTCACAATGCTTCAATTATCACTGACTGAGGCTTAACTTCTAAAGATTAGGTTGTTCTGAAACCAGGGAGGAACATAACACTTGAGAAATTTTTCTGTTAGTGATTCACAGCCAATGAGCATATCCATAATGTATCGAGCCTGCCTCTATTTGGCAGAACACATTTTAAAGTTTTTAATGTCATTCTTTCCTGATCTTTTTTTCCTTAGTTTCTTTGATTTCATATTAAAATAATAAAAATTTTCATTAATTGTAATTATATACAGTATAAAATATTTAACTATATGTATTGTGGGCTAAGAATAACAAAAGTTTTCTCCCTAGGTGTCTGGAACACAACCTAATTTTCCCATATAACCTTACTGTACAGCACAATACAGTATAGTATTCAGTTCATGCAGATTCACTTTGCAAGTAGTTTTTCCCATGCAAACTGTGGACTTACTATATATATCAACTGGATATTGGCATCTTTGAAAAAAAAATTATCAATCCATACAGCTAAAAGCATTAATGATTATATCAAAGCAAAAGCAAAATTAATTAATAAAAATAATTGATACACAGTTTAAGGCATAATATATGCTACTAAATTTATAGGACATTTATATTCAGAGGTAAGTTCATTCAGAAACAGAATTTCATGAACTGCCTATTAAACCACAATCAACTATTCACTGACATGTCATTCATGGATAAATGAATGTAGTAGTGGCATTTTTGCCAAGTTTTATGTAAAATATAGCTGTATTACCTCTTCTGATTTAGCACTTAACTTGAGTATAGTATTATTACGGAAAATATAGTGTACTGTATATACCAATTGCATGTGTATATTTAAGTACATGTGAGGAAGTGATCCCAAATGAAACAAAGTACAGTGGACCCTCGGTTTTCGTTGAAAATTCTTTCCAGAATGCTGTTTGAGTGCCATTACAAACAAATTTGTTCCCATAAGGACAAATGTAAATTAGATTAGTCATTTCAGACCCCCAAAAATACACTTACAAAAGCACTTACGAAAATATACTTACATAATTGTTCGAGTTTGGAGGTGAACGAAAACCGAGGTCCACTGTACAGTGGTACCTCTACTTACGAGCAGCTCAAAACTCGAACAATTATGTAAGTGTATTTTTGTAGGGGCTTTTGTCAGTGTATTTTTGGGGGTCTGAAATGGATTAACCTAATTTTCATTATTTCTTATGGGAAAAAATTCCTTCGGTATCGGCACTTGAATAGCCGACTGGAACGAATTTTGCTCGTAAGTAGAGGTACCAATGTATGTATTAATGGATATACAGTATACGTAGTTGCAAATATAAGTGTAAAAATAAGTCAGAATGAGTGAGAGAGAATAAGTGACAATAAGAAAGGATGAATAACCGAGCATACACATGCATGAACAAGAAATTTTGTAGCACAGCCTTTGACAATTTCATTTAACATTCACCATTCATGTTTTTAGTTGCAAACACCATACTATGCAGTATACTGAATTTCAGTTTTAATCTAACAAATGTTGTGACTTTTTTTTAATATTTTAGAAAACATATACTGTACATCTGTAGTATTTTAAAGTTTGTCAATATTGCACATAAGTTTCTCATTACTGTATTTATTTGACCATCTGGTGAAATTTTTTCCTATTACTCTCAGATCCGTCTAAATCTTTCAATATTTTCTCACTATGTTCTTCATGTGGCCTGTTTTCATTTTCACCCATTTCCATTAAATGACTCTTTAACAATGAAATTTGAATTTCATCATCCATTGTCACTCCATTTGCTCACTTTTATTGTAGGGAACTGATCCTTTTCATTTCCTTACTTTGCATAAGACTTTTTTGCATAATTTTAAACAGTATTTTATTCCTGGCATATCACTTGCATAAATTAGAAATAGTGTCAAGGCAAGAACCAATTCTTGTGAAACCCCCAGAGGTGACATTTACCAATGAGGAAATCCTTTCTTACATACAGCATTACTGTTTGTTTTTCTTTCAAACAGAACATCTTTCAGCCATAATAATAGTCTGAATTTCATTCTCTCTCTATTTACATCATCTTGCAGATTCTTGCAGTTATGTACTCTATCTATTTTCTCATAAGCTTTTCATCATCTGCAAACATTAACATGTAGGATTTGAACTCTTCAGGCAGTTCGCTAATATATACTAAGAACAGTACTAAGGATTGTGTGTGATTACCTATTTGTTTACATATTTGCAGATATAGAAGTCATGCGTGTGGATCCAGTTTTCATTATATGGCTCGTCATATAAATTCTAAGTTTCCAGTGGCTGTAGCACTTTACTTCCTTTTGAATCCCATTCAAGCAGCAGTGCATCACTGATAACCCAACAACATAAAGACTGGGACAATTTAATTCATGGAAAGCACTCAAGGGTTATTCAGCACTACATGGCAGATATAGGGGTACTATATAAAAATACATTCCAATTGATTAACAGTATTTTTTAACACATTTGCCATTTAAAACTAAGGTAGGGTGAACTAAAGGAAACACAATCACTCATTCTCTAGCCGTTTTCTCACAAATGCACACACATCAAAATTCAAATGATCTATCACAACATCTACAACCATCCATGCACTGTACTGCCACATGTGTGTATGAAACTATGGATCCTAGGGCTGATTCCTGGGAGGGCCCCATTCATAACACTTGCCCATCATATTTATCTGTGGAATTACCAACAGTATTTATGTTTACCTATTTGAGTTCACAGGTGGTGAATTCAGGCTCTAGGCTATGCCTCTCAAGTTTTAACTGACTAATGTGAAATAGCTTTGTTATATCCACTGATGAATCCTTATGTGGAGTCACCTTGTACTGTATCACTGCCAACATTATCCGTCTTCACCATTTTTATGGTGAAAATGTCTGTATGTTCCTTTTGTTCATTTTTCTTTGAATAATAAACATTTCTTTATAGGTCTCCAAGTTATGCATATACTGTAATTACTAACCTATTACATTAATATCATCAACAAAATATAAAGGATATATCTATAAAATAAATCACTACAGAATAATAGACTCATTCAACCATGGTCCCATAAAATGTTATTTTCTTGTTAAGACTAGATACTTAACTCAGAAAGAAATCATTAACTTTACTCAAACAGCAATGACTTGCACCACCAAAGTAAATAAGAAACAAATAACACTGAGTATATAAATGTAACAATATTAATCTTGGGTCTAATGATGACCTGTGTTATTTTATCATTTAGTCATTGACAACCTTCTCATATTTACCAAGCAAACTATAACAATAACAGACAATTCTGGATTTAATGGAATTTGTCCATTATTTCTGGAAATTGTATTGCCACAGATTTTGCTTGTTAAATCTGAAATCTGTTAAATCAATATTAATTATTCACTTTTCTACTAGCCTTTCAATATATATTACCAGTTATCAAAATTAATACAACATTTCCATTCCATAATTATCTTGCTTACCACTGTACTATCAAATATGAATAACAGACCTTGTACTGTATATAGTATATACACAATTAACCCTTCCATTGTCCAGACCCTCGCTATGAAACTTGTCTACAGTGTCCAAGATTTAAAAAAAAAAAAAAATTTTTCTTATGAAATGATAATTTTTTCTGAAGGTAATAAAACAAAAAGTACAAAATTTGATGGAAAAAATGACGAAATTATGCTTTCGTGAATTTTGATGTGTCAGCAATATTTACGCCTCGCAATTTTGCCCACTTTGAGTCCTATTGTAGGCCAATTACATTGTTCCGGTAGACCAAATTCTTAGCTGTTTTGCTGTCTTTCATTTTATTGATTGAACACAAGAAATCATCCAATCAACTATTTCAACTACCCAGTAAAGTGATCAGAAATTGGTAATTGTGCCAATTTCACACAAATTTCAAAATACAGTGGACCCCAGAGTAACAAACACCCCGGAAATCATACAATTATGTAAGTATAATATTGTAAGTGCTTGTGGAAGTGTATTGTTGGGGTCTGAAATAGACTAATCTGCGTGACATTATTCCTTAAGGGAATAAATTCGTTCGGTAATGGCACTTGAGCAGGCTTCTGGAATGAAGCTTTTACGTTATTCGGGGGTCCACTGTACAGTGGACCCCCGAGTTACGAGCACCTCGGAATTCATACAATTATGTAAGTGTAATATTGTAAGTGCTTTTGTAAGTGTATTTTTGGGGGTCTGAAATGGACTAACCTACTTGACATTATTCCTTAACTCTTTGGGGGTCGACAGGCCTTCTCAGGAAAGTGTTCCTGGGGTCGAAATTTTTTTGGAAAAAAAAAAATTAATGTTTTTTTATGAAATGATAGAGAATCATTTTCCGATCATAACGCCACCAAAATTATGAAATTTGATCGAAAATTAACGGAATTATGTTTTGCGAAGTTAGCGGTAGCCATGACAACTTACGCATTGGTTTTCCCACAGCCCATCGACAAATTCCAATTTTAGTCTCTAAAATTTTAGCTATTTTAGAACTCCATTTCTTCTATCGATTGAGTAGAAACTGCCTATTTACCAATTTCATTACAAAATAGTGGTCAGAAAGGCAATTTTCCAATTTCCACAATTTCAATGATGCCAATTTCAAAATAGGGTCCGAGTAAACAAGGCAGACATTCTGGCACTAAATAACATGTCTCTGTTCAAGTCACGTCTCCAGGCCCCTGTTCAAACATTTTTGCTAATTTGAGCTCAATTTCAAGGTACTTGTCATTGTCATACCAATCAAAATCATCTCTATTTCTGTAATATATCTTCCATTCTATCAAGTGAGACCAAGAAAACGAGAATACATCAATAAATACCATACGAAAATCGACTGCAAAGTCGCTGTTTTAATCGAAAAAAACGGTCAGAGTTTTTTTTCTCTCATTATGCAGTGTGTACTGCAGGATTTTTTTATACTGCACACACTGACCACACAGACCCATTCTTTCATATGTATGCCTACCAGACGTTTTCTGCTTAAATTGAGGCAGCTAGAATTTGGGCGTACTAGTACGGCACCAACCCCTGCTCGTAAAACGTACTAGTACGGCACCGACCCCGAAAGGGTTAAGGGAGAAAATTCGTTCAATAATGGCACTTGAGCAGCCTTCTGGAATGAATTATGCTCGTAACTCGGGGGTCCACTGTATTAAAATTTCAAAATAGGGTCCAGAATAAACAATGCAGGCATTCCTGGCACCAAAATAACATTTCCTCTGTTCATTAGTTACATTCCCAGGCTTTACCTGGAGAGAGTTCCGGGGGTCAACGCCCCCGCGGCCCGGTCTGTGACCAGGCCTCATGGTGGATCGAGCCTGATCAACCAGGCTGTTACTGCTGGCCGCACGCAGTCCAATACGAACCACAGCCTGGCTGGTCAGGTACCGACTTTAGGTGCCTGTCCAGTGCCTACTTGAATCCTCCTTATGTATGCTGGGGGGCAGTTGAAGAGTCTTGGGCCCCTGACACTTATTGTGTTGTCTCTCAATGTGCTAGTGGCACCCCTGCTTTTCATTGGGGGATGTTGCATCGTCTGCCGAGTCTTTTGCTTTCATAGGGAGTGATTCTCGTGTGCAATTTTGGTACTAATCACTCTAGAATTTTCCAAGTGTATATAATAATGTATCTCTCCCACCTGCATTCTAGGGAGTACAGGTTTAGGAACTTCAAGCTTTACATATGAATTCCATTTTTATTTTTTATTCACACAAAAAAATAGAAGATTTACTCTTATGCAATATTGTAATAATTGTAAAAATAATATCAGTGCATTCGTGAATGCATATGAGACCTATCAATTGGACGTGTATTGGACGAGTGACATGATTTACTCTTGAATATCAGAAAAAAATAAAAAAATTATGTTATGCAGACTACTGCATTATTGTAATATGTAACTGTATAAATAACCTCAATGCATTCCTAAATGCATTTTAGACTGGCAAGCTGGATGCATATTGACAAGTGACATAACTGTGTACGTATTCTGGAATATTGGCAAAAATCGAACATTTCTGCTACTCTGAGCTCAATTTCTAGCTATTTTCAGTCTTAAACCAATCAAAATCATCTCTATTTCTGTAATATATTTTCTATTCTATCAAATAAAATCAAGAAATCGAGAATACAACCATAAAAACCATACAATACCGCAAAGTCGCCGTTTTAAACCAAAAACACTATCACAGTTTTTTCTCATTGTGCACTGAAGGATTTTTTTATATGGTGCACACTTACCACATAGACCCATTCTCTCATATTTAGGCACAAATTTACCACTCACAGCTTATCCGAGTGAGCTGAGCTCATGACGTAGTACTACAGCACCAACAGTGCCCTCAAACCCATAGTACTATGGCACAGACAATGAAAGAGTTAACTGTCACTTATAATGAACTTCAATGTAAAAGTCAGATAATTATACATATAGGTTTGGCTATGAAATTGGTGGAACACTCATCAGCTGTTTATTTGTGAAAAATGAAAATATGTTTGAAATGAAAAATGGGATATAAAAGTATATGATACAGACAAGTAGTGAAGAAAAACACAAAATACAGTCACTAGGGCATGTTTACTGGAAATGTTTTGGTCCTGGTATCTTGGTCACTCCAAATGTGGAGTGACCAAGATACCAGAATTGCAATGCTTCCCATAAACATGTCCTAGTGATTGCATTTTGTGTCTTTCTCCATGAAATGAAAAATGATCTCCTCTGAGGGTAAGTACAAAAGCAGGAAAATAACCCTGCCAAGTAATGAACATGAAAACATGAAAGAGGAAAATATTAAAGATGAAATTAGCTTTAATTAAAGAAAGCACAAGATAAAAATCAAAGCTTAAATTTTTTATTATTACAATTGAAACCTTATTGTATTTCGTTATTTTGGCATTAAGAAACATAATTCAACAAGTTATAGTTATTTACTCATTAGCATATGAATTTGTAAATCAGATATATTACATGTCTGAAGCAGACCTGTGAAAGAACACATGTAAATAAACATAAGAAATATCAAATATGTCTTGTAGAATACATCAGTGCATTTTAAATAAACTTGTCAAAAACAAAAACAACCTATGAATGCCATCATAAACAATATGAGATTCAAAGAAGATAATAGGAAAAAATTATACATAAATAAGAATAATTATAATATAAAGGAATGAAAATATACAATAGAAATATTACTACAGTCTTGAGGACGGATTAATGTTTCTCCTGTTATATCTTAATGAGTTGTCACTGAAACTGAGACAAAATGGCACTAGGTACATAAAATGTTCATTATCATTAAGTGGGTATATTAAATTCAGTACACTACTGAATTGTCTTTAGGCATTGCATACAATTACACTGCACAAGTAATGTTACAATTTTTTTTCACATATGTACCAACACAATAATGTGTCCATGTCACCAAACTTGTGGTGTTAATCATTAGTTTAAGATTTCAATATTAGAAGAGGTAGGATTATTTCATAGAAATGACATTTCAATTAAAATTTCTTATATGCACCAGTAAAACAACAAACATTAAAAAATGCTTACTGTATTTTAAATTTTCAGAATGTCATATCTACTGGTATATGCTGAGTATTTACAATTATCAAAATTTCATTTCATACATCTCTCTCAAGATTTGTCAACACACCTATAGATAAAATTACCAATCAGATAATCTACCACTGTCAAAAACACTTGTATGTGATTTGTCAGATGGCAATGTCCATTTTCTCCAGACTGAGCAGGTGCCTCTGGAAATTCTTTTCTTAAACCTTCTCAGAAAGTAGATTGTGGCTGTCATTTTATATCTAAATTTGCATAGGCTGGTAATGGTTGCAGCCCATAAGCCTCCTGTCACATACCCGATTCTGCTATCCCCTCATCATCTGCAAGAGAGAATGAGAAATTAAATATCGAAATAACCTTTTAACTAATATTTTAAATGTTTTCTGTCTGAACTTATGTCAATTTTGTAGTGAATACACAAGATCACAAAGTTGTTCTACATTCAAAGCATTTAACAAAAAGCTGCAAGGAATAACATAATCATTAACTTTCTCTCTTAAACCACACTGAATTTTATTTAAGAACTAAATAGATCTTGAATTACTTAAATATTTTAGTATAATAATTTCACAAAGTTAAAAAATAATAGTATGTAAACCAAGCAGAAACTGTTAATTAGCAGTACAGTGGTCCCTCGGTTTTCGCCAAAAATTCGTTCCAGAATGCTGCTCAAGTGCCATTACCGAACGAATTTACTTCCTTAAGAAATAATGTCACGTAGGTTAGTCTATTTCTGACCCCCAAAAATACACTTGCAACAGCACTTACGAAAATACACTTACATAAATGTTCGAGTTTGGAGATGCACGAAAACTGAGGGACCACTGTATATAGTTACTGTATGGTACAGTAACCACCTTTGAGGAAAGCTTTCCCACACAACTGTGTGCATCAATTATTTTTCACTGTTTGTAAGTACACTCACATGATACAACTTAATGCATGAAAATTATTTTGCATACAAGAAACAATACAGACAAAATGAATCATATTACTAAGCATACATAGACAGTTTGAATGATGAGCATTAAAGACAGGATTTGTTATCTGAAACTTCTCTCATTATTAAAATAGATAGATGGATGCTGTTAAAAGTAAATTGATATGAAATTTTAGTAAGCTATTATACATACTTTTAAAACTTTTTTGTTAGCTATTTCATGCATTGTGTATACTATTATAGTATTATATTCATTCATTAGTATGGCATCTCTTGTTTTGAATGTTCTACATGATATATTCATGAAGTGTTAAACTCTTAGGGGTCATATGGCTGCACTGTTTATGAAACATGTTATATTCGCTGCTGTGTTTTACAAAGGAGTATTGTACGTGGGGTTATGTATCTAAAACTGTTTTTGTATTCAGCAACTTGAAAGCAGACTTCTTATACACCAGAAATGGATGTGTAACCATTTTTACCAAGTCACCTTTCTGTTCTTTCCTCTGATATGCCCCTGTACTTTGGTACTGTATGCAACATATTCTGTGCCAATGCTAAGAACTAGTCGGCTGCCTGATTCAGTCAAGGAAAGATCTTGCACTACTGCAGAGAATATTATATAAATTTAACATAGATCTACTTCATCTATAGAAAAGTGGTGACTGATTTCTTTATTACAGGACTATTCAGTGATGTGAAGGGTAACAATTTATTCAGTGTGCATAGCTGAAACACTAGTACATTTTAGTGATGACAAGGAATCATACATGCATGTGGCAATGAGTGGTGTTGACATGTCACCTATTCACTTACACGATCGCTTAAGTGTTTACTGTTTACTAACATGTTGGCCCTTAGGAAGAGGCCAAGTACTAAATTTGTGAATCTCAGAGTTACTCTACAACTTCCACTTTTAGATCATTTGTGGATGACAAGACTCAGCCTGACTCTTCAGTTGGTAACAAATGTCTCCCATCCCTCACTATTAACCCTTACAAACCTCTAGGAAGAGTCAGAGTATTAGGCTGATATTCATACTAGGTGTCCTATATATAATATGCAGAGTAGTAGGTTGTTCTTTTTCTTTAAAATGAAGAGTGCATTTTGTTTGTCATTCCCACATGTTGTAATACTGCACACAATGAGTGCACAGACCCATTCTCTAATCTCTAGGCAACTCAGGCTTATCGTGGCAAGGTTAAAAGCATTTGAAAAAAAACGTAGATCTACGTTCGGGGCAGTACGCACACGAACGTATATCTACGTATGGACAGTTTAAGGGTTAAGGATGATGAACTAGAAAATGAAGGCTTCCATTTGACTAATTTCAGTTACAGTTAATAGTTATATGAGTAGTCATATGGATTAGAGCAAGGAGCACTTGATCACACAGGAATAAGTGATCTTCATATTCAATTAAAGTACCAATGACAGTGAATGAAACTACAGTATTTGTATATCCAGTCTATGACATCAATGGCAGAGCAAGGATGATCCAACTTTGTATAGAAGTTCATTATATCAGCATGCAGATATCAAGGCTTAAGATTCCCTAAACTTCAAACTCATAGCTCCAGAGAAGGGTCTAATGCCTTGGCAATAACAACACATGTGCCTTTGTTGCTTAATACTGATGAGATACAGTTGACAAGTACAGTAGTTCCACTTTCACCCACTATGCAAATACAGTGGACCCCCGGTTTTCGTAATTTATTTGTTCCAGAATGTACTTTATGTACAAACGATTTATTCCCTAAGGAATAATGTAAATTAGACTAGTCTTTAGCCCCAAAATACACTTACAAAAGCACTTACAAAAATACACTTACATAATTGTTCGAGTTTATAGCAGTACGAACACCGGGGGTCCACTGTACAATGTCTTTAGCCTTTGAAGTAATTTTCGAGGGACATCAATATGGCACAATATATGATAAGTTTACTTAGGTACAGTGGTACCCCGACTTACGATGGTCCCCAAACACACCCTTTTATGTAAGTTTATTTTTTTAAATGTTTTTGTAAGTGTAATTTTGGGGGTCTAAAAGGACTAGTCTATTTTACATCATTTCTTATGGAGATAAATTCGTTTGGTAATGGCACTTGAACAGCATTCTGGAATGAAAAAATATCGTAAGTCGGGGTACCACTGTATCTACTAAACAGGATTGTTTCTTTAACATGATACAAACATAAGCATGCAATTGTAACAAGAAAAAACAGTGGTCATTAATTTCTCTCCCCCTAATTAAACAAGAAGTACTTAGGTATTTGCCAGGCTAAGGAAAGCCACACTGTAATCCAGTGGGTATCCCAACCTGACAACCTGGACCCTAAACAAAAGATTGAAGTGACTTAGGTTTTACATGCATCACAGTAAAAATGAGAGAGTAATATGCCAAAAGAACCTATCAATCACATAAGTCTATGCAAATGGTTCTCTATATCTTGAAGTTACATGTGTGAAACTAGGGCACTACAGGTATTTGCCTGTGATGGAGCTTGGATGCTGCAGCACTAATTGTAAAAATAATCATGATTGGGCATGCAAGTGAAGTTCAAGAATTTTCTGCCTAACAGTGAGAAATTCACAGCCATTCCTAACCTCAGAAAATAGTTTCAAATAAGAGATCCTCTGCATTCACATCTGGCCAATGATACTATCTTCAATGTTTCCTAAAAAAGCACTTGTTCTCAGACGTTCTGTAGCCTGTATCATTACTAAATTAAAATTAAAGCTATTTCCATAAAGTATAATAAACAGTAGGGCCCTGCTTTATGGCGTTCCGCTAATACGGACATTTCAAATTATGACCAAAACTCTCTATACTGATCCCCCACCATCTTAACAACCCCTCCTCAGCCCTCTGGATAATAGTTTTGGTAATCTCGCACCTTCTCCTAATTTCCAAACTACAAGTGTCTTATTGTCTTGAGGACGCCATATTAATATTGATAATAATACTAATACTATGTAATAATCTACTCGGGAGTTTGTGCATTTAATTTTGTTTTTATTGTGGTTAATATTGTATATACATATTTATTACACTCTATGATTTATTTTAATATTATATAACACATTTTATGTTTTTCAAAATTATATAATAAACACGCTATATAACATATAAACATGATAAATACACCCCATAGTAGAATAAATTAACACATATGAGATGTTAGGTGTAGATGAACGTGTATGGATCAAAACCAGACCCGTTCGTCTGTTTACATACTACGTGTTTCTCTCCTCTCTCATTTACGCATTCTCTCTCTCTCTCTCTCTCGTTTATTCATTTTTACCTCGCTTAGTCACCTCTCACCCTACATTAAGACTACAAATATTTTAAGGTAAGATTAATGAATTTCGTACTGTATCCTAATGACAAAATTATCTGCTCTTGGGGGCGCTTTTTTTAAATGTCATAGTATATTACGTGTGGGTGTGGTGTCCTGGCTGGCTACCATACCTCCCACTCCTAACTTTTTACAATAAATATGACTCACCTCTCACCCTACATTAAGACTACAAATATTTTAAGGTAAGTAATGAGTGTACTGTGTGTGTATTTTACTTTTTAATTGTTTTTAATGCCTAGTTCTACTGCTAACTTAATATGTGTTAATGTAAACTTGTTATCTGGCATTTATAAGTGGAAAAAATGGCGTTCTGCTTTCCAGCGATCTCCGCTTTCCAGTGGTAGCCTGGAACCTAACCTGCTGTATGAATGGGGCTCCACTGTACAGTTGTTATAGGAATACTACGTGGAAAGAGCCTAATTATGCACACCATTTTGGACAGTTTTAAAGTAAATTAATACTACTAGACAGTGTACAATTGAGTTTAGATCATATGAATGCTATGTTGTACAGTATATATTACTTTTAACATATAACTTTTGAACTTTTGTAACAGTTAATACAGAATGGAGAGAAATTTTGGTTATAACAAATACAGAATTATAGTGGTCACAATGGCAATATGTGTGAATATATGATCAAATCTGGTTAAACAGGGTGCAATTGATAAACTGAACATTTATATATGGTACTTCATCTATGAAGTATTTACATCAGATTTAGGAGGTGCTTTTTAACAATATTTTTTAAGCAGTTGCCAGACAGGGAAATTTTTGCATCTTCTGGTAGGGAGTTCAATATTTTAGAGCCTTTCATTTGCACAGAGTTCCAAGCAAACTGAGTCGAACATGCGCTATATCAAAGAGATACTTGTTTCAAGTACTGCATCAATGTTCTGTTACAAACCTCTAGGAAGAGTCAGAGTATTAGGCTGATATTCATACTAGGTGTCCTATATATAATATGCAGAGTAGTAGGTGTGAATGTTTTATTTCTTGAGTAAGATTTAGACTTTTGAAATTGTGGTGTGTGTTGTTTGGAACCTGACTGAGTGATCATGCTAACAGCATGAGCATTACAAACTAGTTATGGCAATTATACATTCAAAGTGATTATATTTTGTTGGAGTGTGAGCAAAGTAACATTTATGAAGGGATTCAGGGAAACCGATTAGTCGGACTCGAGTCCTGGAGGTGCGAAGTACAGTGCCTGCACTCTGAAGGAGGGGTGTTGATATGTTGCAGATTTTTTTAACTACGTGTATAGTATAGGTGTGCCTCTGGCAAAACAGTGATGGAGTGAATGATGATGAAAGTGTTTCTTCTTTTTTGGGTCACCCTGTTTCAGTGGAAAACAGCCGATGTGTTAATAAAAAAATCACTGTAAAGTGAATCATAGCCTTTTCTCACTTTCAAATGCATATAAAATCCTGATAACATGTTTACACTAACATATATTAAGTGAGCAATAGAACTAGGCCTAAAAAAAAAATATAAAGTACACACGTTACTTCTTCTTTCAACAAACCGGCCGTATCCCACCAAGGCAGGGTGGCCCAAAAAGAAAAACGAAACTTTCTCTTTTTAAATTTAGTAATTTATACAGAAGGGGATACTAGCCCCTTGCTTCCACACACATTACTTACCTTAAAATATTTTTGTCCTTAGCTTATAGTGAGTGTTGAATGTATTTATTTAGGTAGTCTGAATAAATGAAGAATGGGTATAATTAAAATCATAGTACAGTGAACCCTAGGAAATCGAACAGCTCGGTAATCGAACAAATCGGAAATAGAACAACAAATTCGATTTCGGTAATCGAACACATTCCGCTAATCGAACAAGTGCGTACCAGACCTGTCTGCCCAGGCGTCGTGAGTCAGTCTAGCTTTGTTTATCCTCCAGTGAACATTACCCTGCTTGCTTTTCCAAACATTTCACAATTAATTAATTGTGTTTGGAGCTTGTTCATTGGTTGAGGCAGTGTTAGAGGCAGTGGTGGTGAGAGGCAGTGGTGATGAGAGGCAGTGGTGATGAGAGGCAGTGGTGATGAGAGGCAGTGGTGATGAGAGGCAGTGGTGATGAGAGGCAGTTGTGGTGAGAGGCAGTGGTGATGAGGCAGTGGTGGTGAGAGGCAGTAGTGGTGAGAGGCAGTGGTGGTGAGAGGCAGTGGTGATGAGAGGCAGTGGTGGTGAGAGGCAGTGGTGGTAAGAGGCAGTGGTGATGAGAGGCAGTGGTGGTGAGAGGCAGTGGTGGTGAGAGGCAGTGGTGGTGAGAGGCAGTGGTGGTGAGAGGCAGTGGTGATGAGAGGCAGTGGTGATGAGAGGCAGTGGTGGTGAGAGGCAGTGGTGGTGAGAGGCAGTGGTGGTGAGAGGCAGTGGTGGTGAGAGGCAGTGGTGATGAGAGGCAGTGGTGGTAAGAGGCAGTCTTAATGTAGAGTGAGAGGTGAATAAATGAGAGAGAATGAGAGTGTAGAAGGTTTGGGAGTTTTGTAAACAAACCAGTTGTTGTTGTTGTTGCTGTTACCAGCCTGGACAGGAATGAATTCTGTTCACTCCGTGTAGCCGAATGGAAAGAAGTGATCTAATGCAGTTAGCATTACAAACTCCGTTTAATCTTATACTAACACGTCTGAAGGAGGAAAGAATGAGAAGATGTTTTCATAGCTGGACCAAGTATGCCCGCCACCACCGTCCTCCCCCGCTACCACATTCGTAATGACATACAGTGGTACCTCGAGTTACGATGGTCCCCAAAATCGCCCTTTTATGTAAGTTTATTTTTTTAAATGCTTTTGTAGGTATATTTTTGGGGGTGTAAAAGGACTAGTCTATTTTACATTATTCCTTATAGGGATAAATTCGTTTGGTAATGGCACTTGAACAGCATTTTTGAACAAAAAATATCGTAACTCGAGGTACCACTGTACATATTTTATTCATTCTAGAGTGTATATCAGGTTTTTATGTTATTTATATTGTTTATTATGTCACATTAGATGAATTGTGATAGATAAATAAGCTGTCGAGTTGATAATAGCGTCATAGTGAAGTACTATTTTGTCATGCCTTCTGTCAGCAGGAACGGATTAATTGTATTTCCATTATTTATGGGAAATATTGATTCGATTTTCGAACATTTTGAGTTAAGAACAAGCTCCTGGAATGGATTATGTTCGATTTCCGAGGGTCCACTGTATTAGTGAAATGCTGCAAAGCGGGCTCGCCTGTATAATACAGATATTGTAGTATCACCATAATGTAATTTAAACAATGAAATATCATCATATTGTAATCTGAACAATATTTAAACAAGTCAAACTCAATCAATTTCTCCAATATTATGTACATAGTCTATAAGCCATTAGATTAAGCTGCCCCTAATGCCATGGCATGTCAGTGGCTCTCCTTGCACTTCTATGTAAACTTCTATGTAAAATTGCGAATAAATAAAATTTGTATTTGTATATAATTTGATACATATAAGACTCAGAAGAAAGCCACTAATTATGCAAATGTATTTTGAATAAACAGTCAATACAACTTGGGAAATTCATTACAATCATAAGTACAGGTTGACCATCACTAATCCGGCACCATCGGAACCTGTAGGGTACTGGATTAGTGATTTTGCCAGATTACGGAGTGGTTAGGTTAGAATACACTCAACCTAACAATGATATTTAAGCATCGGCGATTTCACCCACTTTAAGCCCTATTTTTGGCCCATTCCATTGTTCCAGTCTACCAAACTCATAGCTATTTCACTAGTATTCCTTCAATTCTGTCGATTGAGTACAAGAAACCGCCCATTTACCTATTTTAACTACCCAATAAAGTGGTCAGAAATCGGTAATTTGGCTAAATTCACATAAATTTCAAAAGATGCCAATTTCAAAATAGGGTCCAGAAAAATCAATGCAGACATTCCTGGCACTAAAATAACACTTTCTCTGTTCGTTATTCATGTCTCCAGGCCCCTCTTATTATATTATGCTTGCTTTCCATTTTTAAATTTTATTCACAAAAAATAGATTTATTGTTATGTAGACTACTACATTATTGTAATAATTGTATAAATAATGTCAACCCATTTGAATTAGAGAAGCCAGTTGTACACGTATTGGATGGTGATGTCATTTGAACATCTTGAACATCGGCAAAAATCGATCATTTCCACTAATTTGAGCTCAATTTTAAGGTACTTTCAGGCATGAAACCAATCAAAATCATATCTATTTCTGTAATATATTTTCCATTCTATCAAATGAGACCAAAAAAACAAGAATACAATCATAAAAACCATACAAAAATACACCGCAAATTTGCTGTTTTACACCAAAAACACGGTTGCAGTTTTTTCTCATTATGCACTGCGTGCTGCAGGAATTTTTTATATAGTGCACACTTACCACACAGACCTATTCTCTCATATGTAGGCCCAAATTTACTGGTCACAGCTTAGCTGAGTGAGCTGAGCTCATGGTGACTAACAGTGGCTTCAAAGCCACTTTATCTTTTATGGGCAATATATGGTGTATGTGCTTTACACGATGAGAAGCATTTCTTTTATTCATTGGAACCATGGCTAGGGATAAAAGTGAGTAGGTTATAACAATAAATGGAAAAAAAAGAAATTGGAATGATTTATGTAGTAAGTAGTGCCACCAAACAGTAGCGGCAGGTTGGTGTGATGACCCCGGAAATTTGAAATTATGCTAGCCAAAATTAGTGCCGGATTACTGATGGAACTGCATTACTAATTGCCAGATTAGTGATGGCTGACCTGAATAATGAGACAAGTTGCAAATGAAGAACTGGTCAGTTGCAAATAAATTACAATGTAATTGCATCAGTTCAATGCCCTGCATCTTATGCAGTGGTTGAAATGAAGTGGTGAAACTACAGGATAAAAATTTACAGACAGTTAATGAATATAACATTTATGTGAGATTTAACAGGTGTTTTTAACAATATTAGTGAAGATGTTGGCAAATGAGGAACTTAAGGCTTTGTCAGGTAGTGAGTTCCAAATTTTAGGGCCTCTTATCTGCATGGAATTTCAAAGAGATACTTGTTTCTTGTATTGTGTCCATGTACTCTGTTGCAACTCTACAGATATAATTTAAACTCAGAGTTAATGTTTTAATAGAGCATCCTGTAGACATAGTACACACTAAAAAGTGTGAATATTTTGTACATTAAGCAAGATTAATCTTTTGAATAAGGGGGTGATTGTTGCCAAAGATACCCATGCACAGATACAAGTGAGTTAGGAATAGATTAGAGAGTAGTACAGAGTGAGTAATGTTATTTGATACACAGTAGTGTATTTCTGAAAAAATACCTACAGTTTGGAAATTTTTTACATATGTAATGGATGCGAGATGAATCTTAGGTTGCTGTCCAGGTGTATACCTAAGACTTTTCCCCTCATTTAATCTTTCTGCATATGTATCATTTATCGTTATATTCACTCGAATATTTAAAGCTTTATTCCAAGCAGTATGTAGGTTTTATTAATGCTGAGAATGAGTTTAATAGATGACAAAAGTATTCTGCAGGCAGCTGCTATTTACAGCTGCTTGCAACATAAAAATACTACTGTTAAGATTCCTAGTAGTTAATCAGAGCCCATACACAAAATGCATTTTGAAACGTGAAAATTTACTTTCTGTGTAAGGTTTGCTGAACTATTTCCTGAATTTCTCTAGCCTAAGTTTCCACTAATAGTTGCTTATATCTTTTAAAACTGTCTGCTTTCTTTCTTAATTCATTTGTTTTTACTTCTCTCTTGACACCTGATGCCAGACTCCTTGTACTCCATCTACCTCCTCCTCTTACTGCAGCTTCCACTACATAATACTCTGACATTTCTGTTGCTCCTCTTTTATTATTATTATTATTATTAGTATTATGCAAGCATAAGCCATAAAGTAACTGGAGACCAAATTATGGACTTGCTAAGTGAACTATAATTGTTTTAAATGTGATGACTATATATTATCAAGGAGGGATCTGTTAATTAAGAAAACATTAAGTCACACAGCATACCAAATACCCAGTTGTGTCAGCAGCAGAAGGAAAGAGTATCATCTTAGTTTTGTTGCAACCCCACACATCACCATTCCATTGAGCCCTATTCTAGTGCAAGGAACAGATTTGCAGATGAGAGAATGGGCTCGTAAACACCAAGCCACAGATTTTTTTTAAATATTAATAATTAAGTATATTCTGCATTAATTAAATAATAAATCCTTATTAAAGAGTTCTGTGTAACAGCTAATCATAATTTTTTAATATTATTTGCATAACAAAAAAATCTGTAATTATATATTTTTAAACCAAAACACTCACCTTCGAATCCTTGATTATCATGAATTTCAGTTACAGAATGTTCATTTTCTCTTCCTTCTAGCACAGCTAAAAGACATTGATGAATGCATATGTACTGTTGTTCAGTTTGTACCATCCATACTCGCTCTCTTCGCATTTCATACACAATGCCAAATATATCCACGTAGTCACACGTGCGGAGGCTGAATAAAATACGGTCCAAGGCAATGAAAGTCCCAGATCGACCAACACCAGCACTGAAATTACAGTACAAGTATTTGATCCATGCATATCACAAGACACAATAAATAGAAAGCAAGTTAATAAGAAACAGAACACTAGCTCCTTATGTATAATACTATACAACACCTACTTTTATTTAAATCATTTTGCATTTTCAATGAAAGTATATACAGTATTCATAAAGACTTGGCTCACACCTTTTTACATTGATTATATGATTAAAGTACAGCATCTCTTACCTGCAGTGCACAACAATGGGTTTTTGATCTGGGCCAACTCGCTCTCGAAATGATCGGACGAATCTGACTAGAGTTTGTGGTGGTTCTGGTACACCAAAATCCGGCCAGGTTGTGAAGTGGAAATGACGGACAACTCGACATATATCTCCCTAGAGGAAGAAAGATTTATTAGACTTCCAAGTACTATATAAATTAGAGATAATAAATACTATGTAAAATTTAAAAATTAATTCAGGTTTCCTAGAATGCAAAAGGAGAGCAAATGAGAGAGTAAATGAAATGCTGTCAACAAATTTTGCTGAGAATAAAAAAAGTTTTGGAAATAATAAGTTGAGAAACCCTATGGAATGAATGGATTTGACAGTTAAAAACAGAAGAGGAGAGTTATTAGATTCAGAGTTGGAAGTATCGGGAAGATGGAAGGAATATTTTGAGGTACTGTTAAGTGATGAAGATAAGAAAGATGTGATTTCATGCACTGGACAGGGAGGTATAACATCTTGTAGGAGTGAGAAGAGCCAGATGCGAGTGTGAGGAAGGTGTGTGCGGCTGTGGGTAAAATGAAAGGGGGTAAAGCAACCTGGATTGATGGGATCAAGATAGAAATGTTAAAAGCAGGTGGGAATATAGCTTCAAATGGTTGGTGCATTTATTTAATAAATGTATGAGCAAGGGGAAGGTACCTAGAGATTGCAGAGAGAATGAATAGTTCCTTTGTATAAAGGCAAAAGGGACAAAAGAGAGTGTAAGAATTATAGGGAAGTAAACCTGTTAAGTATACCTGGTAAGGTGTATGGTAGAGTTATTACTGAAAGAATTACAAGTAAGACAGAGAGCAGGATCACAGATGAACAAGGAAGCTTTTAGGAAGGAAAGGGGATGTGTAGATCAAGTATTGACAGTGAAGCATGTCAGTGAACAGTATTTAGATAAGGGTAAAGAGGTTTTCGTTGAATTTATAGATTTGGAAAAAGCATATGATTGGGTGGATAGGGAAGCAATGTGGCAGATGTTGCAAGTGTATGGAATAGGTAGTAGGTTACTGAAAGAGATTAAGAATTTTTACGAGGATAGTGAGGCTCAGGTTAAAGTAAGTAGGAGAGAGGGAGATTATTTCCCAGTAAAAGTAGGCCTTAGACAGGGATGGTTGTTCAATATATATATATATAGATGCAGTTGTAAGAAAAGTGAAAGCTCCGTTGTTGGGAAGAGGTATGGGATTTATAGATAAAGAATCTAACACAAAGTGGGAGTTCTCACAGTTGCTTTTTGCTGATGATATTGTGCTTTTGGGAGATTCCAAAGAGAAGCTGCAGAACTTGGTGGATGAATTTGGTAGGGTACGTAATAAAAGAAAATTAAAAGTGAACATGGGAAAGAGCAAGGTGATGAGGATAACAAAAAAATTAGGTAATGAAAGACTGGATATCAGATTGAAGGGAGGGAGGGAGTATGGAGGAAGTGAATATTTTCAGATATTTGGGAGTGGACCTGTCAGTAGATGAGTCAATGAAAGACAAAGGTAACCACAGAATTGGTGAGGGAAAAAAAGGTGAGAGGTGCACTGAGGACTCTGTGGAGACAAAGAACGTTATACTACATAGAAGCAAAGAGGGAAATGTATAAGAGTTTAATGGTACCAATGCTCTTATATGGGTTTGAAGCATGGGTGGTGAATGTTGCAACAAGAATGCAGGATGCAGTGGAGATGTCATGTTTGAGGGCAATGTTTGGTGTGAATATTATGCAGAGAATCCGTAACTTGAAGATTAGGAGGTGAGGGGGTTTCTAAAAGTATTATCCAGAGGGCTGAGGAGGGGTCGTTGAGGTGGTTCGGACATTTAGAGAGAATGGAATGAAACAGAAGGACTTGGAGAGTGTATAAAGCTGTAGTGGAATGAAGGCGGGGGAGGGGTTATCCTAAGAAAGGTTGGAGGGAGGGGGTAAAGGGGGTTTTGTGCAAGGGACTTAGACTTCCAGCAAGAGTGCATGAATGTGTTAGATAGGAGTGAGTGTAGGCAAGTGCTTTTTACTACTTGACATGCTGATGGAGTGTGAGCAAAGTAACATTTGTGAAGGGATTCAGAGAAACCGATCAGCTGGACTTGAGTCCTGGAGGTGGGAAGTACAGTGCCTGCACTCTGAAGAAGAGGTGTAGATATACAGCCTCTCCTCACTTAACGACGGAGTTCTGTTCCTGAGACCACGTTAAACGAATTCGTCGCTAAGTGAGGAGCATACTATAATGGTAGTGAGTTTCTATCAACCATCTTTGATATTGTTTTAATGTCACCTTTGAAGCATTTATAACATTTCTGGTATATTTTTAAATGTTTATACAGTATACGGAAATAAACAGAATAGAGGAAATCAGCTCTAATATTATTTAGGTATGAATACTGGTCAGAGAGTCCATCGTAAGTCTGAGGTGTCGGTAAACGAGTATGTTGCTAAGTGAGGAGAGGCTGTATTGCAGTTTTTGCTAACTGTAGTACAGTATCAGCATGCCTCTGGCAAGACAGCAATGGAGTAAGTGATGATGAAAGTGTTTTTTCTTTTTTGGGTCACCCTGCCTTGGAGGGAAATGGCTAATGTGTTAATAAAACAAAAATTCCTAGAATGCCTTCAAATACTAAAGAATTTTTTTGATAATTAATTATATACAAACCAGGAATATAAAAAATACTAAGGTATATTATTGAGGCAATTCTGATATACCAGTGTATGTGTGTACTCACCTATATGTGGTTTCAGGGGTCGAGTCACAGCTCCTGGCCTCTCGCGTGCGTGCACGTGTGTACTCACCTAATTGTGGTTGCAGGAGTCGAGACTCAGCTCCTGGCCCCGCCTCTTCACTGATCGCTACTGGGTCCTCTCTCTCCCTGCTCCACGAGCTTTATCATACCTCGTCTTAAAGCTATGTATGGTTCCTGCCTCCACTACATCACTTGCTAGACTATTCCACTTCCTGACTACTCTATGGCTGAAGAAATACTTCCTAACATCCCTCTGACTCATCCGAGTCTTCAGCTTCCAATTGTGACCCCTTGTTTCTGTGTCCCCTCTCTGGAACATTCTGTCTCTGTCCACCTTATCTATTCCACACAGTATTTTGTATGTCGTTATCATGTCTCCCCTAACCCTCCTGTCTTCCAGTGTCGTCAGGCCGATTTCCCTTAATCTTTCTTCATAGGACATTCCCCTTAGCTCTGGAACTAACCTTGTTGCAAACCTTTGCACTTTCTCTAATTTCTTGACGTGCTTGACCAGGTGTGGGTTCCAAACTAGTGCTGCATACTCCAATATGGGCCTGACATATACAGTGTACAGTGTCTTGAACGATTCCTTACTAAGGTATCGGAACTCTATTCTCAGGTTTGCCAGGCACCCATATGCTGCACCAGTTATCTGGTTGATGTGTGCTTCCGGAGATGTGCTCGGTGTTATACTCACCCCAAGATCTTTCTCCTTGAGTGAGGTTTGCAGTCTTTGGCCACCTAGCCTATACTCTGTCTGCGGTCTTCTTTGCCCTTTCCCAATCTTCATGACTTTGCATTTAGCAGGGTTAAACTTGAGAAGCCAGTTGCTGGACCAAGTGTCCAGCCTGTCTAGGTCTCTGTAGTCCTGCCTGATCCTCATCTGATTTAATTCTCCTCATTAACTTCACATCATCTGCAAACAGGGACACTTCTGAGTCTATCCCTTCCATCATGTCATTCACATATACCAAAAATAGCACTGGTCCTAAGACTGACCCTTGTGGGACCCCGCTCATCACAGGCGCCCACTGTGATACCTCATTCCGTACCATGACTCGTTGTTGCCTCCCTGTCAGGTATTCTCTGATCAATTGCAGTGCCCTTCCTGTTATATGTGCCTGATCCTCTAGCTTCTGAACTAATCTCTTGTGAGGAACTGTGTCGAAGGCTTTCTTGCAGTCCAAGAAAATGCAATCAACCCACCCCTCTCTTTTGTTTCTTATTTCTGTTACCTTGTCATAAAACTCCAGTAGGTTTGTGACACAGGATTTGCCTTCCATGAATCCATGCTGGTTGTCATTTATAATCTTGTTCTGTTCCAGGTGCTCTACCGTTCTCCTCCTGACACTGGTCTATAGCTTAGTGCCTTGTTTCTGTCTTCTTTCTTAAAAATGGGGACTACATTTGCCATCTGTGGCAAATGTCGTGTGCATGCGTGCGTGTGTGTGCGTGCGTGTGCGTGCGTGCGTGCGTGTGTGTGTGTGTGTGTGTGTGTGTGTACTCACCTATTTGTGGTTGCAGGGGTCGATTCATAGCTCCTGGCCCCGCCTCTTCACTGATTGCTACTAGGTCCTCTCTCTCCCTGCTCCATGAGCTTTATCAAACCTCGTCTTAAAACTATGTATGGTTCCTGCCTCCACTATGTCGCTTTCTAGGCTATTCCACTTCCTGACAACTCTATGACTTAAGAAATACTTCCTAACATACCTTTGACTCATAGGAGTCTTCAACTTCCAATTGTGACCCCTTGTTTCTGTGTCCCCTCTCTGGAACATCTTGTCTCTGTCCACCTTATCTATTCCTCGCAGTATTTTATATGTCGTTATCATGTCTCCCCTAACCCTTCTGTCCTCTAGTGTTGTCAGGCCGATTTCCCTTAACCTTTCTTCGTAAGACAATCCCCTTAGCTCTGGGACTAGTCTTGTTGCAAACCTTTGCACTTTCTCTAATTTCTTGACAGTGCTTGACCGGTGTGGGTTCCAAACTGGTGCTGCATACTCCAGTATGGGCCTGACATATATGGTGTACAGAGTCTTGAATGATTCCTTAGTGAGGTATTGGAACGCTATTCTTAGGTTTGCCAGCCGCCCGTATGCTGCAGCAGTTATCTGATTGATGTGTGCCTCAGGAGATGTGCTCGGTATTATACTCACCTCAAGATCTGTGTGTGTGTGTGTGTGTGTATACACTCACCTAATTGTACTCACCTAATTGTGGTTGCAGGGGTCGAGACTCAGCTCCTGGCCCCGCCTCTTCGCTGTCCGCTACTGGGTCTCTGCTCTCCCTGCTCCATGAGCTTTATCATACCTTGTCTTAAAATTATGTATGGTTCCCGCCTCCACTATATCATTCGCTAGACTATTCCACTTCCTAACTACTCTATGGCTGAAGAAATGCTTCCTAACATCCCTTTGACTCATCTGAGTCTTTAGCTTCCAGTTGTGTCCCCTTGTTTCTGTGTGTGTTAGTTAGTTACTATTTTGTCCTAGGCACATGTCGATTAGACACTAGGCCTGTTGTATGTATGTGTGTGTGTGTGTGTGTGTAACGAAACACTTCAAAATGTTTCGGCCCCGCCGGGAATTGAACCCGGGCCCTCCGTGCGTGAAGCAAGAGCGCTAGCCACCATGCCATTTGTGTGTGTGTGTGTGTATGTGTGTGTGTGTGTGTGTGTGTGTGTTAGTTAGTTACCATTTTGTCCTAGGCACATGTCAATTAGACACTAGGCCTGTTGTATATAGTGTGTGTGTATGTGTATGTAAGGAAACACTTCGAAATGTTTCTGCCCCACCCGGAGTGAACCCGGCCCCTCCGTGCGTGAAGCAAGAGCTTTACCCACTAGGCCACCGGGGGCGTGTGTGTGTGTGTGTGCGTGCGTGCATGCGTGTGTTACTCAGATATGAAAGGATACCTCTAGTACACTCATACATTTATTAGAAGTATCAGTGTACAGTAATAAGAAATACATCAGCAATAGTTTATACAGTTAAAAATAATACAAGATGAACTGAGTGTGATGGAGTTGGTCAAGAGTGAGTCAGTTGTGTAAAAGAGTGTATAATGAGGCACAGTACATGTGTTTTTTATTAAACAGAATTTTTTATACATTACCCTGGTAGATTTCAATATTAAAACAGAATAGGAAACTTTTAGTTTATAGTTATGGAATCAGTAAGGTTAAGATAATGCAAAAATAAACTGAAGAATTTTTTAACACCAAGACAGGACAACCTAAAGAATAAAACACATCTGCCATCATTTGCACTCCAGCTGATTATATAAAAAGGTAGAAACATAGAATAGAATACAGAGTTTATTCAAGCCTTACCTTACAAACTCTGAACTCTGATATATTCCAATCTGGGAACTGGCTTTCATTGAGGATGGTTACTTGAATGTCTCCATAATACACAGGTTGGGTATCATACGGCCAATAATGGTCACACTTCTCACGACCCTGATAAACAGTGAAATGCACAATAAGGAAACATTTATGTATAGAAGTGTCTATTTTTTTATAATATTGGAAACATGTACAGTGGACCCCCGAGTTTCGGCCATAATTCGTTCCAGAAGGCTGTTCAAGTGCCATTACCGAACGAATTTGCTCGCTTGAGGAATAATGTAAAGTAGGTTAGTCCATTTCAGACCCCCAAAAATACACTTACAAAAGCACTTACAATAATACACTTACATAATTGTTCGAGTTTTGAGGTGATCGAAACTTGGAGGTCCACTGTATTTATATTTTTCTGACCTAAGACAAACCTGCATAAAACAAGGAAAATCTGCATTTTCTGCAACTCTCATGCAAATATTAACCCTTTTAGTGGCTGTCACATAGAACTGCGTTATTGAGGCCAGAGTCCCTCACATAGTTCTACGTCATGTGCTTGGCTCACTCAAATAAGTTGAGAGTGGTAATTTTTCATTTAGATATGAGAGAATGGGTTTGTGCAGGTCCGATTCAATTAGTGGGTCATTGTAAATCATGACCAATCATTCCTAGTTGTATTTTATTATCCAAGAGATAGAGTAAATCTTCTATCTTTGTGTGATTATGATTTCAAAATGGAAGGCAAGTATAATATAGGAAAGGCCTGGGGATATGATTAATGAACAGAGAAAATATTTTAGTGCCAGGAATCTCTACATTGCTTATTTTGGACTATTTTTAAATTGGTATTTTTTAATTTTCCGTAAAATTGGCCAAATTACTGATTACTGTGCACTTTACAGGGTAACTGAAATACATAGTTGAATGGGAGATTTCTTGTGCTCTATTGATAGAATGGAAGGCATACTATTGAAATGGCTAAGAATTTGGTCAACTGTAGCAATGGAATGGCTTAAAATAGGACTCTAAAGTTGGCAAAATCACCAATGTGTAAATTGAGCTGAAAACACTAATTTTGTGTCTGCGTAATTCCGTAAGTTTTCCATCAAACTTTTTTACTTTTGGTGCCATAACCCAACAAAAAGCTGCTGTGTGGATGATTACCAGCTCCTGTGCCAGACAGCACACACCAACACTTTTCAAAAGCCTGAACCTACTAAATATATGAGACATACACTCATATTATTGTGCTTGCTATACTATATACAGAACATTAAACTCCAAAATAAACCCTCCGCTCAAACTTCTCCTTGATAGCTACAACAGAACACACAGTCACAATACAAGGCACGAGGCACTCTTCGACATCCCTTGTGTCAGTCTCACACTATGCAATGAACATAAAGGGCTCGAAGATTTGGAATTCACTACCTGAATCGATAAAGGATCCCCTGACTACATACAAATTTAGGGCTATGCTTAAAAATCATCTTATCTCTCAATACGTACTAACCAAACCAACCAAAACAACTTCTTATCAGTTTGAAACAACTCTCCCAAATATTATATTATATGACCTCTAGTCTATTAAAACACCTGCCAATCCATAAAATATTACTGTTTGAACCATTAATTTCAATATATTTTTTATGTGCAACTTCAACATAATTATTCTTATAAACCTCAACCTTGACTACCTTGCATTAGTATTAAAATAAAATAAAGATTTATTAAAAAGATAACCACTCTTATCTTGTCTAGACTTAAGTAGTTATTATGCACTAGGATTAGTCTGCCCAAAATGCCCTGGCATGATAGTGGCTTTCTTTGTACTTAACCCTTTAACTGTCCAAACGTAGATATGTATACATTTGTACGCATACTGCTCCGAACGTAGATCAATGTTTTATTTTTCATTCCTTCAAATTTAGTGCGATAGGCCTAAATCGGCTAGACATGAGAGAATGGGTCTGCGCCCTCAGTGTGCGCAGTATTAAAAAATCCTGGACCACTTAGTACCTTATGGGAGCACCAGTTCAATTGAGCTCCAACTAGAGCAAATAGTGTGGCAAACACTGGGGATTCACTGATGTCATGTTGCATTAACACTCCCCTTATAAGAGGAAAGTAAAAATAGGTTAGATAAATACATGAGTGGCTGTGGGTGGGTGTGAGTTGGACCTGACTAGCTTGTGCTACTAGGTCTGATGCCATGCTCCTTCCTTCAGAGGATGTGACCTGACTAGGTGGGTCACTGGTCTAAGCCAGGGGGTGACATGGACATGCCTTGCATGGGCCAGTATGCCTTCTGCAGTGTTCCTTCTTTTTTATGTTCTTATGTATTTGGCAGGCTGGCTGGCTTTGGCTGTCTATATCTCTGTCTGTATCTGTCTATATCTCTGTCTATATCTGTCTATATCTCTGTCTATATCTATCTGTCCTATATCTCTGTCTAGATATACGTATCTGTAATATCTCTCTCTTGGTCTCTCTCTCACATGTACACATAAGTACAGTTATTATACATAGTGTAAATTACCTAGGATAACCCAAAAATTCCATGCAAAGTGCTATACAATGCTTGTAGATATAAGACATAATAAGCATGACTGGCAAGTAATACACTTTGTCATGTCACTTCTGCATCGTGTATAATACCTGTTCGTTTACGAGCCGCACTCTGAAACTGAGACAAGCAGATGGAAAGACACACACAGGCAGACAGAAAGACAGATAAGCAGAGCTACACAGATAGACAGACAGATAGATAGACAGACAGATAGATAGACAGACAGACAGACAGATAGACAGACAGATAGATAGACAGACAGATAGACAGATAGATAGACAGATGCAGATAGATATATAGACAGACACAGATAGATAGACAGACAGATAGATAGATAGACAGACAGATACAGACAGTGAAAACAAAGTGAGGGTTCCCTGCTCACATTCATCAATGTCATTGGACTGTCAGTGTTATCTGACACTTGTCATAACACCATTCTTCAAGGAGTTTCATATTATACTCCAGGCACACATAGGCAGGCAGACAGAAAGACAGATAGACAGACACATAGATAGACACATAGATAGACAGACATAGATAGACAGACAGACAGATAGAAAGACATATAGATAGACAGATACAGACAGTGAAAACAAAGCGAGGATTCCCTGCACACATTCATTCATCAATGTCACTGCCTTATCAGTAGTTATCTGACAATTGTCATAACACCATTCTTCAAGGAGTTTCATATATACTCCAGGATGTCTAAAACACTGATGGGACCTATAAATACTTCGTATATATTTATAGACAATAGTAAATGACCAAGGCAGGTGAAAATGTTCACCTGTTGGTGTGATTGTGACTATTTGAGTACTATTTCAGTACCTAATATTAGTGTTAGAACAAAGATTGGCTATGAAATCACAAGAACTATTATAAATTGTAATTAGTGTATCAGAACATAAAAATTATATAAATTAAAATAAAAACTAGAAAAAGTATATCCGAATTCTTTGCAGCGGCAGGACTTGATGTTGCGCAGGTGAGCATCCAGCACTCAACTTGCAGGGCTTAATCTCGGAAGTCTGCCTAAAATTTCTTTTTAGCCTATCCTGTTTATAAATGTGCTTTCATTTTTAAAAAAGATTTTTTTCAAAATATTCGGAGCAGTACGCGAGTGAACGTAGATCTACGTGTGGACAGTTTAAGGGTTAACAAATCAAAATTGTAATTACACATTGTAACCTTTGCAAAGAAATAAAATCTTTACTCTTTTATTCTTTATTCAGAAAAAGATTGTCTAACATTTCAGAAGATTTTTTTTTTTTTTTGAAAAGTGGACACTGAGAGCAATATTAATTTTGGGGGATCTGGACAGTAAATGGGCTATGGGACTACCTTATTTCCTAATGTTATTGTAACAAACAAATATACCTTTTCAATACATCTTGTCAGCATGACAATAGCACGTGAGTTGCTTTCCCAGCACATTCTCCAGAAGTCATCACGTGTTGATGGTAAAGGACCTTGCGTTACTATAAATTCTCTTGGTGAATTATATCCCTGAAAACAGACAGATTTTTAAACTCATTAGTGACATCTAAACTGTTGTATCTGAGTGCCTCTGCAAAGACAGTGATAATATATGAATGATGGTGAGTGTTGAATGACGATGAAAGTTTTTCCTTTCCTCAGTGGGAAATGGCCAACGGTTAAACAATGCAGTGAAGGATAAATAGATGGAACTGATGGGATTATGACAGAGAGATGTTAAGCAGGTGAGGGATATACAGTATTTTGTGGATTAGACGATTTTCCATGAATGTCTCGAAACCACCCTGCATCCTATAACTGAAGGCCAGTGCAGGAGCTATAAGTGTGCAGGTGAGGCTGTAGCTTCCCAGTACCCATGCCGAGTTAAGAAACTAAAACAAGTCTCCAAAGGACTTGTAAAATATGGTAATTTTTGATTGGTTGGTATATTTTGTTCAATAAATGTATGAAAAAGAATGAAGGTCTAGATTTACAGAAGTTATGTTCTTATGGAAATAAAGGAGAAGGACAAAAGATATTGTAAAATGTATAGGGGAATAAGTTTTAACGAGGTCCACTGTATAATAGGTAACGTGTATGGAAGAGTTATTATTGAAAGAATTAGAGAGCAGGATTGCAGATGAACAAGGAGGCTTTAGAATGGGTAGGGGATGTGCAGATCAAGTGTTTACATTGAAGCATATATGTGAACAATATTTAAATAAAGGTAGGGAAGTTTTCATTGCATTTATGGATTTAGAAAAGGCATATAATAGGGTGGATAGGGAAGCAGTGTGGCAGATATTGCAAGTGTATGGAATAGTTACTAAATACTGTAAAGAGTTTTTATGAGGATAGTGAGGCTCATATTAGGGTTTGTAGGAGAGATGGAGATTACTTTCCAGTAATAGTAGGCCTTAGACAGGGATGTGTAATGTTACCATGGTTGTTTAACATATTTATAGATAGGGTTGTAAAAGAAGTAAATGCCAAGGTGTTGGGGAGAGGGGTGGGATTAAAGTATGGGGAATCAAATACAAAATGGGAGTTGACACAGTTACTTTTTGCTGATGATACTGTGCTTTTGGGAGATTCTAAAGAGAAGTTGCAAAGGTTAGTGGATGAGTTTGGAAAGGTGTGTAAAGGAAGAAAGTTGAAAGTGAACATAGATAAGAGTAAGGTGATGAAAGTATCAAATGAGTTAGGTAAAGAACAACTGGATAGATATCACATTCAGATATTTGGGAGTAGATTTGTTAGCAGATGGGTTTATGAAGGACGAGGTTAATCATAGAATTGATGAAGGAAAAATGTGGGTGGTGCATTGAGATATCTGTGGAGACAAAAAAACATTATCCATGGAGGCAAAGAAGGGAATGTATGAGAGTATAGTAGTACCAACACTCTTATATGGGTGTAAAGCTTGGGTTGTAGAATGCTGCAGCGAGAAAGAGGCTGGAGACAGTGAAGATGTCGTGTCTAAGGGCAATGTGTTTTGTAAATATTGTTCAGAGGGCTGAAGAAGGGTTATTGAGGTGGTTTGGTCATTTAGAAAGGATGGAGCAAGATAGGTTGACTTGGAGGGTGTATAAATCTGTAGGGAAGGGGAGGAAGGTAGGGGTTGTCCTATGAGGTTTGTGTGCAAGGGCCTGGGCATGCAGCAGGCATGTGTGAGCATGTTAGATAGCAGTGAATGGAGACGAATGGTTTTTGAAACCTGACGAACTGTTGGAGTGTGAGCAGGGTAATATTTTGTGAAGGGATTCAGGGAAACTGGTTAGCCGGACTTGAGTCCTGGAGGTGGGAAGTACAATGCCTGCACTTTAAATGAGGGGTTTGGGATATTGGCTGTTTGGAGTGACATCTAAACTGTCATAACTGGGCACCTCTGCAATGATAGTAAAAGTATTTCTTTCTTTTTTTTGAGTCACCCTGCCCCGGTGGGAGATGACCCTTATGTTAAAAAAAAAAATTTAAGACATAAGAAAGAAGATACAGTAATATTTAAGAGGTAGATGCACTAAGAACATAGAATATACAGTATAACTTAGCAGCTAAAATGAAATTTAGAGACTTACTGGTACATAATTTGCATTAATATAATCAGTGCCCTCTTCATCGTCAGTGGGTTGTAGTTTGAAACGAGAGTGGTCATAAGGAAGAATATTGGTAAACCGGTTTTTAGGACGATTGACAGGCAAATCAGCAGCATTACGCTGAAGATCATGTCCAACATGCTTGAGTGCTTCATATTCTTCAGAAAAGTGATATTCTGAGTCAGCTGCCATAAATCTATAATGTGCAGCAAAGTCCTTCAATTTCACAGGACGACTGTAGAAACAAAATCATTATTAATTTATTTGCTGGAAATAATGTTATTTTTAAGATATTTATGAGAATCAATAACTTTAATATATTGTACAGACACCATAACAAGCACTGTAAAGGAAATAAGCATCATTTAAAAAAATATTAATCTACAACTTTTTTGTGTGACTCATACCTTGTATTTAGTCTTTGGCCACAAATTAACTTATCAGGGTCGAGAGGCGCTCTCCCAAACTCGTTCTCAGGGTCAAAAATTTTTTGAAAAAAAAAAAAATTATTTTTTCTTATGAAATGATAGAGAATCTTTTTCCGATCATAATGACACCAAAAGTAGAAATTTGATGAAAAACTTACAGAATTGTGCTCTTGCGAAGTTATCGGTCTCGACAATATTTACGAATCGGCGATTTCGCCCACTTTGAGACCTATTTTTGGCCAATTCCAATGTTCCAGTCTACTAAAATCATAGCAATTTCACTAGAACTCCATTTCTTCTATCGATCGAGTACAAAAAACCGCCCATTTACCAATTTCAACTACCCAAAAAAGTGGTCAGAAATTGGCAATTTGGTCAATTTACACAAATTTCAAACAATGCCAATTTCAAAATGGGGTCCAGAATAAACAAGACAGACATTCTTGGCACTAAAATAACATCTTCTCTGTTCATTAGTCATGTCTCCAGGCCCCTGTTCCATTACTTTTGCTTTCCATTTTGAATTTTTATTCTCACAAAAAATAGAAGATTTACTGTTATGTATACAAATGCATCATTGTAAAAATGGCATAAATAATATCACCATACTTGTGAAAGAATATAAGACTCACCAGTTGATGTGTATTGGACGCGTGGCGTGATTTGTTTACTCTTGAGCATTGGCAAAAATCGAACATTTTTGCTACTTTGAGCTCAATTTCAAGGTACTTGTCATCATAAAACTAATCAAAATCATCTCTATTTCTGTAATATATCTTCCATTCTATCAAATGTGACCAAGAAAACGAGAATACAGCAATAAATACCATACGAAAATAGACTGCAAATTGCTGTTTTAAACAAAAAATATGGTCGGACTTTATTTTTTCTCATTATGCAGTGTGCTGCAGGATTTTTTTTATACTGAGCACACAGACCCATTCTTTCATATGTAGGCCTACCAGCCATTTCCCGCTTAATCTGAGGCAGCTAGAATTTACAAGTACTAGTGCGGCACCGACCCTGGCGCGTAAAACGTACTAGTATGGCACCGACTCAAAAGGGTTAAACTGTCCAAAAGTAGATCTACGTTCACTTGCGTAGCGCTCCAACCGTAGATCTACGTTTTATCTTTCCTGCTTCCAAATTTGGCATGACTGACCTGAGATGCCTGGTCAGTATAGAATGGGTCTTAACACTTGGTGTGCGCAGTACGTATTAAAAAAATCTGGGACAATTTAGTACCTTGTGGGAGCACCAGTTCGACTGAGCGCCAGCTAGAGCAAATAGCATGGCAAACACCAGAGATTCACTGAAGTCATGTCGTATTAACACTCCCTTTAAAGAGGAAAGTGATGGATGTGGCCACAAGTGGTCGAGGAAATATCAAAAACCTCGATAATAATCCATGTGTAACATTTGTGCAACATCCTTTCATTTTTGATACCACTGGTAGTGTCATCCTGCCAGAATGTCCTATAACCTATGCCCTACGTAAAGAGAAACAATTCTGGAACATGTGTAATATGTATTCGGCAGGCTGGCCAGCTGGCTGGCTAGCTGGCTTCGGCTGTCTCTCTGTATCTCTGTCTGTCTATATCTCTGTCTGTCTATATCTCTGTCTATCTATATCTCTGTTATCTGTCTATATCTCTGTCTCGCTCTCACATGTACACATAAGAACAGTTATTATACATAGTGTAAATTACCTAGGATAACCCAAAAATTCCAGGCAAACTGCTATACAGTGCTTGTAGATTTTCTTTTTTTCAACAAGTCGGCCGTCTCCCACCGAGGCAGGGTGACCAAAGAAGAAAATCCCGAAGAAAATATTTCATCATCATTCAACACTTTCCACCTCATACATAATCACTGCTTTGCAGGGCTAAAACGACAGCTGAGAATAAGTCTCCAGCCACTATCCCAGACTCCTCCAAAGTGCAGGCATTGTACTTCCCATTTCCAGGACTCAAGTCCAACTAAATCAATTAACTGGTTTCCCTGAATCCCTTCACAAAATGTTACCCTGCTCACACTCGAACAGCTCGTCAGATCCCAAAAACCATTCGTCTCCATTCACTCCTATCTAACACGCTCACACATAGTCTTTAAGTTACTAGATTAAGCTGCCCCTAATGCCATGGCATGTCAGTGGCTCTCCTTGCACTCAATTTACATTGTAATCACCAATACCTATGTAATCTGCAATCTGCAAAGAAATAAAATTTACTTTACTTACTACATGCTAGCTGGAAGTCCAAGCCCCTCGCCCACAAAGCCTCCATTACCCCCTCCCTCCAACCTTTTCAAGGACGACCCCTACCCCGCCTTCCTTTCCCTACAGATTTATATGCTCTCCAAGTCATTCTACTTTGATCCATTCTCTCTAAATGACCAAACCACCTCAACAACCCCTCTTCAGCCCTCTGACAAATACTTTTAGTAACTCCACATCTTCTCCTAATTTCCACACTCCGAATTTTCTGCATAATATTTACACCACACATTGCCTTTAGACAGGACATCTCCACTGCCTCCAGCCACCTCCTCGCTGCATCATTTGCAACCCATGCTTCACACCCATACAATAGTGTTGGTACCACTATACTTTCGTACATTCCCTTCTTTGCCTCCATGGATAACGTTTTTTGTCTCCACAGATACCTCAACGCACCACTCACCTTTTTTCCTTCATCAATTCTATGGTTAACCTCATCCTTCATAAACCCATCCGCTGACACATCAACTCCCAAATATCTGAAAACATTTACTTCTTCCATAATCCCTCTCTCCAATGTGATATCCAATTTTTCTTTATTTAAATTGTTTGATACCCTCATCACCTTACTCTTATCTATGTTCACTTTCAACTTTCTACCTTTACACACCCTTCCAAACTCATCCACTAACCTTTGCAACTTTTCTTTAGAATCTTCCATAAGCACAGTATCATCAGCAAAAAGTAACAGTGTCAACTCCCATTTTGCATTTAATTCCCCATAATTTAATCCCACCCCTCTCCCCAACACCCTAGCATTTACTTCTTTTACAACCCCATTTATAAATATATTAAACAACCATGGTGACATTACACATCCGTCTAAGACCTACTTTTACCGGGAAGTAATCTCCTCTCTCCTACACACCCTAACCTGAGCCTCACTATCCTCATAAAAACTCTTTACAGCCTTCAGTAACTTACTACCTATTCCATACACTTGCAACATTTGCCACATTGCTCCCCTATCCACTCTATCATATGCCTTGTAGATATAAGACATAATAAGGATGACTGGCAAGTAATACGCATTGTCACTTCTGCATCGTGTGTAATACCTGTTGGTTTACGAGCCACTCTCTGAGACAGAGACAAGCAGACGGAAAGACACACACAGGAAGACAGAAAGACAGACACACACAGGCAGACAGAAAGACAGATAAGAAGAGCTAGACAGACAGACAGACAGACAGACATGTTTGTGTGTAACAGTGAAAACAAAGAAAGCCAGGGTTCCCTGCACCAGTGCACTATCATCATGTCACTTCGACTGCTTACCCTGTCAGCAGTTTAGTGACACTTGTCATAAACACCATGCTTCAAGAAGTTTCATATATAGTACTCCAGCATGTCTAAAACATTGGTGAGACCTATAAGTACTTTGTATATATTTCTAGACAATAGTAAATGACCAAGGCAAGTGAAAATGTTCACCTGTCGTGTGATTGTGACTATTTTAGTACTATTTCAATACCTAATATTAGTGTCAGAACAATGATTGGCTATGAAATCACAAGAACTATTATAAATTGTAATTATCAGAACATAAAAATTATATAAATTAAAATAAAAACGAGAAAAAAGGTATATCGGCAACACTTCTGCAAGCGCAGGACTCGATGTTGCCATCAGGTGAGCATCCAGTGCCAACTTCACGGTCTTATATCTCGGTAAGTACTGGTCCTAGAAAAAATTTTGGGTCTTATAACACACAGAAAATTGCTCTCTTTACTTTAATTTTTTTTTTTCAAAATACATATTCGGAGCGCTGCGCGAGTGAACGTAGATCTGTTTGGACAGTTTAAAGGTTAAAAAACCATTGAACAAGAGGTAGTACAGTGGACCCCCGAGTTTCGTAAACCCCGGAAATCGTACAATTATGTAAGTATAATATTGTCAGTGCTTGTGGAAGTGTATTTTTGGGGGTCTGAAATAGACTAACCTACGTGACATTTTTCCTTAAGGGAGTAAATTCATTCGGTAATGGCGCTTGAGCAGACTTCAGGAGTGAAGTTTTTACGAAACTCGGGGGTCCACTGTATGTGTAATAAACAAACAGTACATTTAATGAGAGCATTATTTACACCAATGATTCTTCCATATTCTTACTACAAAGTAACTTTTATTCTCAGTTCTTACCTTGTTTCAATAAGAGAATCTGGAAGTGAGTGCATGTCTCCATCTTTCCTACTAGGGTCCATAGTCTTTTTTGGGAAAAGACAAATTCTGCGGCGCCTCATAACCATAACCACCACAACCACTACAACAAGCACCAACACCGGAACAGCCACAGCCAGACCCACATTGCCACTTTCAAATTCTACAAGAAAATCAATAGCAATTTAAATATTTTATTTTTTAACTATAGCAAAGCATATATCCAAGAGGTTCTAAATGAAAGCACCAAGAATGTATGACACTCAGGGGCAGATCTACTATGAAACTAATGAAGCTTAAGCTTCAGGGCCCCTAATCCTGGAGGGGCCCCACAAGTAACTTTACTCCACATTGCTTAAAAATTTTGGGTCTACCGTATGAGAAAAAGTTGAAAAGGGGCTTCCCCATAACAGTTCAAGCTTCAGGGCCCCAAAATGTAGGTCCACCACTGATGACACTTAGATAAATTTAAAAACAGACAATGAAAATAAGATTGGCAGAATATGTTAGCAAGATACTAACTCCAGGTAAGAGATATATTCATTCTCACAACTGTGGATGTATACAATACCTGAGAAAATTTTATATGAACTACAATGTTTAAGAATTAAGCATAAGTGGTTGATTTAAAATAAACTTACCAGTAGTTATAGGGTGGCTGAAGTAGGTATCAGCAAATTTGTCCCTAGCTGTATAGGCCCGAATCTTTACTCTATAAGTAGTTCCTGGCTTAAGTCTTCCATTACAGTAGCCAAACCGTACCTCACAGTTTTCCTCAGTACCAATATCAAAATCCTCTACAGATGTGGTGTTGAATGGGTAGTATGGTTCTGTTACCTATAATGTAATTTAATTATTTTCCAGTTAGTTAAATAAAGTGCAAGAACAGTAAGAGAATTCCTCTGATAAAGAAAGTTATCAACATACAGACTAAATTTTATATACATATGGCATACTGTACAGTATAGTCAATATCACAGGAAACTTAACTGACCTGGTATGGAGGCCAAATAGAATAGCTCTGTACATCTCGCCAAGATGGCATCTCTAATCCTCTTGAGATTTTGGAATCATCCTCAGCTACAATAATACTGTATTCAATAACTTGTCCATTCTCGTTAGAAAAGTAATTCTTACGATATCGGATACGAATTGTTGTAGAAGTGCGAGACACCTCAGTAGGGAAAACTTGATGACTGGGATCAGGTGGAGCTGTATATGAAACATTTATTTGTCATCAGATATGTAATTACAAAACTACACATACAATTAATTTTTATATTTTAAGTTTTCAGATGTGATGCATGGAAGCATACTGTTATTCTTTCTGAGGTATGACAAAGTGTATGACATGCAGCAAGTTTCTACAGTGGAACCCCGGTTAACGAACACCCCGGAAATCGTGCAATTATTTTTTTTTTTTTCAACAAGTCGGCCGTCTCCCACCGAGGCAGGGTGACACAAAAAGAAAGAAAATCCCCAAAAAGAAAATACTTTCATCATCATTCAACACTTTCACCACACTCATACATAATCACTGTCTTTGCAGAGGAGCTCAGATACGACAGCTGAGAAAAGTCCCTCCCAGCTGTCACTATCTCAGACCCCTCCTTTAAAGTGCAGGTATTGTACTTCCCATTTCCAGGACTCAAGTCATAATTGATTTAATTTGTTTACATATCCTCCCAAATTCATCCACCAGCCTTGCAACTTTTCAGAATCTACCAAAAGCTCAGTGTCATCAGCAAAGCAACTGTGACAACTCCCATTTTGTATTATATTTTGCAATTTTAATCCCACATTCTCCCCAACACCCTTGCTTCACTTTTTACAACCCCATCTGTAAATATGTTAAACAACTCATGGTGACATCAAGCATCCCTGTCTAAGGCCTACTTTTACTGAAAAACTCTCTCTTACATACCCTAACATGAGCCTCACTGTCCTCATAAACTTTTAACTGCTTTCAGTAAGATACCACATATTCCATACACTTGCATTATCTGCCACATTGCTCCCCTATCCCCCATAACAAATGTTTTTTCTAAATCCATAAATGCAACAAAAACTTCCTTACCTTTATCTAAATATTGTTCACTTACACTTTTAATTATGCTTCTACTTATACTTAGGTCACACTACACATGCATGTATATGCATATATATTTACATGCCCATCTAGGTTTCCTTTTTTTAATAGTTCTTGTTCTTCTTAATTTCCTTTTATCTCCATGGGGAAAGTGGAAAAGAATTCTTCCTCTGTAAGTCATGTGTGTCAAGAGGCAACTAAAATGCCAGGAGCAAGGGGCTAGTAACCCCTTCTCCTGTATACATTACTGTCTGTATACATAATCACTGTCTTTGCAGAGGAGCTCAGATACGACAGCTGAGAATTGTCCCTCCCAGCTGTCACTATCCCAGACCCCTCCTTTAAAGTGCAGGCATTGTACTTCCCATTTCCAGGACCCAAGTCCAACTAAATCAATTAACTGGTTTCGCTGAATCCCTTCACAAAATGTTACCCTGCTCACACTCCAACAGATCGTCATGTCCCAAAAACCATACGTCTCCATTCACTATTATCTAACACGCTCACACATGCTTGCTGGAAGTCCAAGCCCCTCGCCCACAATACCTCCTTTACCCCTTCCCTCCAACCTTTTCTAGGACAACCCCTACCCCGCCTTCCATCCCCTACAGATTTATACGCTCTCCAAATCATTCTACTTTGATCCATTCTCTCTAAATGACCAAACCACCTCAACAACCCCTCTTCAGCCCTCTGACAAATACTTTTAGTAACTCCACACCTTCTCCTAATTTCAACATTCCGAATTTTCCGCATAATATTTACATCACACATTGCCCTTAGACAGGACATCTCCACTGCCTCCAGCCTCCTCCTTGCTGCAGCATTTGCAACCCATGCTTCACACCCATATAAGAGTGTTGGTACCACTATACTTTCGTATATTCCCTTCTTTGCCTCCATGGATAACGTTTTTTTGTCTCCAAAGATACCTCAACGCACCACTCACCTTTTTTCCTTCATCAATTCTATGGTTAACCTCATCCTTCATAAACCCATCCGCTGACACGTCAACTCCCAAATATCTGAAAACATTTACTTCTTCCATAATCCCTCTCGCCAATGTGATATCCAATTTTTCTTTATTTAAATCGTTTGATACCCTCATCACCTTACTCTTATCTATGTTCACTTTTAACTTTCTACCTTTACACACTCTCCCAAACTCGTCCACTAACCTTTGCAACTTTTCTTTAGAATCTCCCATAAGCACAGTATCATCAGCAAAAAGTAACTGTGTCAACTCCCATTTTGCATTTAATTCTCCATAATTTAATCCCACCTCTCCCCAACACCCTAGCATTTATTTCTTTTACAACCCCATCTATAAATATATTAAACAACCATGGTGACATTACACATCCCTGTCTAAGACCTACTTTTACCGGGAAGTAATCTCCTCTCTCCTACACACCCTAACCTGAGCCTCACTATCCTCATAAAAACTCTTTACAGCCTTCAGTAACTTACTACCTATTCCATACACTTGCAACATTTGCCACACTGCTCCCTATCCACTCTATCATATGCCTTTTCTAAATCCATAAATGCAATAAAAACTTCTCTACCTTTATCTAAATACTGTTCACATATATGCTTCACTGTAAACACTTGATCTACACATCCCCTACCCACTCTAAAGCCTCCTTGCTTATCTGCAATCCTACTCTCTGTCTTACCTCTAATTCTTTCAATAATAACCCTGCCATACACTTTACCTGGTATACTCAGTAAACTTTTTTTTTTTTTTCAACAAGTCGGCCGTCTCCCACCGAGGCAGGGTGACCCAAAAAAAAAAAATCCCCAAAAGAAAATACTTTCATCATCATTCAACACTTTCACCACGCTCATACATAATCACTGTCTTTGCAGAGGAGCTCAGATACGACAGCTGAGAATAGTCCCTCCCAGCTGTCACTATCTCAGACCCCTCCTTTAAAGTGCAGGCATTGTACTTCCCATTTCCAGGACTCAAGTCCAACTAAATCAATTAACTGGTTTCGCTGAATCCCTTCACAAAATGTTACCCTGCTCACACTCCAACAGATCGTCATGTCCCAAAAACCATTCGTCTCCATTCACTCTATCTAACACGCTCACACATGCTTGCTGGAAGTCCAAGCCCTCGCCCACAAAACCTCCTTTACCCCTTCCCTCCAACCTTTTCTAGGACGACCCCTACCCCGCCTACCTTCCCTACAGATTTATACGCTCTCCAAGTCATTCTACTTTGATCCATTCTCTCTAAATGACCAAACCACCTCAACAACCCCTCTTCAGCCCTCTGACAAATACTTTTAGTAACTCCACACCTTCTCCTAATTTCCACATTCCGAATTTTCTGCATAATATTTACACCACACATTGCCCTTAGACAGGACATCTCCACTGCCTCCAGCCTCCTCCTCCCTGCAGCATTTGCAACCCATGCTTCACACCCATATAAATGTGTTGGTACCACTATACTTTCGTACATTCCCTTCTTTGCCTCCATGGATAACGTTTTTGTCTCCACAGATACCTCAATGCACCACTCACCTTTTTTCCTTCATCAATTCTATGGTTAACCTCATCCTTCATAAACCCATCTGCTGACACGTCAACTCCCAAATATCTGAAAACATTTACTTCTTCCATAATCCCTCTCTCCAATGTGATATCCAATTTTTCTTTATTTAAATCGTTTGATACCCTCATCACCTTACTCTTATCTATGTTCACTTTTAACTTTCTACCTTTACACACTCTCCCAAACTCGTAACTCAGTAAACTTATTCCCCTATAATTTTTACACTCGCTTTTATCCCCCTTCCCTTTATATAAAGTAACTATACATGCTCTCTGACAATCCCTAGGTACCTTCCCCTCTTTCATACATTTATTAAACAAAAATACCAACCACTCCAGAACTATATCCCCCCCTGCTTTTAACATTTCTGTCATGATTCCGTCAATTCCAGCTGCTTTACCCCTTTCATTCTACGTAATGCCTCACCACCTCCCCACACTCACATCCTGCTCTTCTTCACTCCTAAACGATGTTGTACCTCCCTGGCCAGTACATGAAATTACCGCCTCCTTTTTTCATCGACATTTAAAAGTTCCTCAAAGTATTCCCGCCATCTACCCAATACCTCCAGCTCCCCATCTACTAACTCCCCTACTCTGTTTTTAACTGACAAATCCATTCGTTCCTCTAGGCTTTCTTACCTTGTTTATCTCACTCCAAAAATTTTTCTTGTTTTCAGAAAATTTCTTGACAGAGCCTCTCCCATTCTTTCATCCGCTCTTCTTTGCACTCTCTCACCACTCTCTTCACTTTTCTTTTACTCTCCATATACTCTGCTCTTCTATTAACACTTCTGTTTTGTAAAAACCTCTCATAAGCTACCTTTTTCTCTTTTATCACACCCTTTACTTCTTCATTCCACCACTCACTCCTCTTTCCTCCTGCACCCACCCTCCTATAGCCACAAATTTCTGCCCCACATTCTAATACTGCATTTTTAAAACTATCCCAACTCTCTTCTACCCTCCACTACTCATACTTGCACTAGCCCACCTTTCTGCCAATAGTTGCTTATATCTCACCCTAACTTCCTCCTCCCTTAGTTTATACACTTTTACCTCTCTCTTACTTGCTGTTGCCATTTTCTTTTGTCCCATCTACCCTTTACTCTAACTGTAGCTACAACTAAATAATGATCTGATATATCCGTTGCCCTCTATAAACATGTACATCCTGAAGCCTACCCATCAACCTTTATCCACCAATACATAATCCAACAAACTACTTTCCTTACATGCTAAATCATACCTTGTATATTTATTTATCCTCTTTTTCATAAAATATGTATTACTTATTACCAAACCTCTTTCTACACATAGCTCAATTAACGGTTCCCCATTTACATTTACCCTGGCACCCAAATTTACCTACTACTCCCTCCACAACATTTTTACCCACTTTAGCATTAAGATCCCAACCACAATTACTCTCTCACTTGGTTCAAAACTCCCCACACCCTCACTCAACATTTCCCAAAATCTCTCTCTCTCCTCTACACTTCTCTCTTCTCCAGGTGCATAAACACTTACTATAACCCACTTTTCACATCCAACCTTTATTTTACTCCACATAATCCTTGAATTTATACATTTATATTCCTTCTTTACCTGCTATAACTGATTATTCAACATTATTGCCACTCCTGCTTTAGCTCTAACTCTATTTGAAACCCCTGACGTAATCCCATTTATTTCTCCTCATTGAAACTCTCCTACCCACTTCAGCTTTGTCTCACTTAAAGCCAGGACATCCAGCTTCTTTTCATTCATAACATCTACAATCATCTCTTTCTTATCATTTGCACAACATCCACGCACATTCAAACATCCCACTTTGACGGTTTTCTTCTTTTTCTTTTTAGTAAGCTATACAGGAAAAGGGGTTACTAGCCCATTGTTCCCGGCATTTTAGTTGACTTTTACAACACGCATGGCTTACGGAGGAAAGATTCTTATTCCACTTCCCCATGGATATGAAAAGAAAAGCAATAAGAACAAGAACTATTAAGATAAAATCAAAGAAAATTCAGATGAGTGTGTATACATAAACGTGTACATGTTTGCGTAGCGTGACCTAAGTGTAAGTAGAAGTAGCAAGATGTACCTGAAATCTTGCATGTTTATGAGACAGAAAAAAGACACCAGCAATCCTACCATCAAGTAAAACAGTTTCAGGTTTCTGTTTCACAGTCACCTGGCAGGATGGTAGTACCTCCTGGGTGGTTGCTGTCTACCAACCTACTACCTACATCGTGCAATTATGTAAGTATAATATTGTAAGTGCTTGTGGAAGTGTATTTTTGGGGTTCTGAAATAGACTAACCTAAATGACATTTTTTCTTAAGGAAGTAAATTCGTTCGGTAATGGCACTTGAGCAGGCTTCTGCAATTAATTTTTTTCGTTAACCGGGGTTCCACTGTATATTCTTTTATAACTACAGAAAAAGCGCTCATTTACAGTTCTTTTTGGGCAAAAAAAATTGGCCAGACAAATGCATTAATTATTAACAAAATGTCAGGGCTGGCATACAATCAGTCATACAAGAAAAAAATAATTGTCTGATTGGCCCATCCTGCCAACTACTCCAGAATGAGTTTCCAAACTATTATCACTCAATATTATTTCAAATCAATAAGTATAGTAATGAAAAACAAACTGTATTATTAGACAAATTACTAAATTTAACCCTTAAACTGTCCAAACGTAGATCTACGTTCACTCGTGTAGCGCTCCGAACGTAGATCTACATTTTATTTTTCCTGCCTCCAAATTTGGCATGATTGGCCTGAGATGCCTGGTCAGTATGGAATGGGTCTTAACACTCGGTATGTGCAGTATTAAAAAAATCTGGGACCACTTAGTACTTTGTGGGAGCACCAGTTTGACTGAGCGCCAGCTAGAGCAAATAGCATGGCAAACACCAGGGATTCACTGATGTCATGTTGTATTAACACTCCCCTTTTAAGAGGAAAGTGATGGATGTGGCCACAAGTGGTCAGGAAATATCAAAAACCTTGATAATAATCCATGTGTAACATTTGTGCAACATCCTTTCATTTTTTATACCACTGGTAGTGTCATCCTGCCCTAAGTAAAGAGAAACGATTCTGGAACGTGTAATACGTATTTGGCAGGCTGCGGCTGGCCGGCTGGCTGGCTTTGGCGGTCTCTCTGTCTGTATCTATCTGTCTATATCTCTGTCTGTCTATATCTCTGTCTGTCTATATCTCTGTCTGTCTATATTCTGTTATTGTCAATCTCTGTTATCTCCTCGTACAATTAGTAAGTTATTATACATAGTGTAAATTACCTAGGATAACCCAAAAATTCCAGGAAAAGTGCTATACAGTGCTTGAAAATATAAGACATAATAAGCATGACTGGCAAGTAATACACATTGTCACTTCCGCATCGTGTGTAGTACCTGTTGGTTTACGAGCCGCTCTCTGAGACTGAGAGACAGGCAGACAGAAAGATACACACACAGGCAGACAGAAAGACCGAGACACACAGGCAGACAGAAAGACAGACAGACACACAGGCAGACAGAAAGACAGATAAGCAGAGATAGACAGATAGACACAGACAGATAGATAGACACAAACACAGATAAGATAGACAGACAGACATACTACATGTTTGTGTGTAACAGTGAAAACAAACAAAGCCAGGGTTCCCTGCAGCAGTGCTTTATCATCAAGTGTCACTCCACTGCTTACCCTGTCAGCAGTTTAGCGACTCGTCATAAACACCATGCTTCAAGAAGTTTCACATATACTCCAGCGTGTCTAAAACATTGCTGAGACCTATAAATACTTTGTATATATTTCTAGACAATAGTAAATGACCAAGGCAGGTGAAAATATTCACCTGTTGGTGTGATTGTGACTATTTGAGTACAATTTCAGTACCTAATATTAGTGTCAGAACAAAGATTGGCTATGAAATCACAAGAACTATTATAAATTGTAATTATCAGAACATAAAAATTATATAAATTAAAATAAAAACAAGAAAAAAAGGTATATCAGCAACATTTCTGCAAGTGGCAGGACCCCATGTTGCTGTCAGGTGAGCATCCAGCCCCAACTTCGCAGTCTTATATCTCGGTAAGTACTGGTCCTAAAATTTTTTTTTGGTCTTATAACACAAAAAATTGCCCTCTTTAATTAAAAAAAAACAATTTTTTTTTTCAAAATATTTGGAGAGCTGCGCGAGTGAACGTAAATCTACGTTTGGAAAGTTTAAGGGTTAATTTAGCACTTCAGAATTTTTCTGTAAATTTTAATTGATTTTTATTTTTTTTCATTATTACAAGACATAATAGGAGTGAGTGGAAGCAAATAATTTTTGGGACTTGATGAGCTGTTGGAGTGTAAACAAGGAAACATTTGTGAACGGATTCAGGAACACAAGTTAGCTGAACTTGATTCCTGGAGGTGGGAAGAACAGTACCTGCACTCTGAAAGAGGGGTTGAGATATTTGCAGTTTGGAGGGGCATCTGAACTGTAGTATCAGCATGCCTCTGGCAAGACAGTGATGGAGTGAATGATGGTGAAAGTGTTTCTTTTTTGGGTCACCCTGTTTCAGTGGGAAACAGCCAGTGTATTAAAAATAATAGTAAAGTAGAATATGTAATTAGCTTTAAGCTTTATATCAGATATATCATTTTAGGATTACATCAGATCTGATCCTTAATCTAATTAATAATATCAGATAGTGTTCCTAGGTAGTAGGTTGGTACACAGCAACCGCCCAGGGAGGTACTACCGTACTGCCAAGTGAGTGTAAAACGAAAGCCTGTACAGTGGTCCCTCGGTTTTCGTGCATCTTCAAACTCAAACATTTATGTAAGTGTATTTTCGTAAGTGCTGTTGCAAGTGTATTTTTGGGGGTCTGAAATAGACTAACCTACGTGACATTATTTCTTAAGGAAGTAAATTCGTTCGGTAATGGCACTCGAGCAGCATTCTGGAACGAATTTTCGGCGAAAACCGAGGGACCACTGTAATTGTTTTACATGATAGTAGGATTGCTGGTGTCTTTTTTCTGTCTCATAAACATACAAGATTTCAGATACGTATATCTTGTTTCTTCTACTTACACTTAGGTCACACTACACATTCATGTAGTACAAGCATATATATACACACCCCTCTGGGTTTTCTTCTATATTCTTACTAGTTCTTGTTCTTATTTCCTCTTATCTCCATGGGGAAGTGCAACAGAATTCTTTCTCCGTAAGCCATGCGTGTCGTAAGAGTTGACTAAAATGCCGGGAGCAAGGGGCTAGTAACCATTTCTCCTGTATACATTACTAAAGTTAAAAAGAGAAACTTTTGTTTTTCTTTTTGGGCCACCCTGCTTCGATAGGATATGGCCGATTTGTTGTAAGAAGAAGAAAAAATAGTGTTCATTGAATCATCCACATTACTGGTCCTGTACCGCCATACTTAACGCATAATCAATATTTAATCTCTAATACGAGGAGAAGGCTGGAGGCAGTGGAGATGTCATGTCTGAGGTCAATGTGTGGTGTGAATATAATGCAGAGAATTCAGAGTTTGGAAATTAGGAGGAGGTGCGGGATTACCAAAACTATTATCCAGAGAGCTGAGGAGGGGTTGTTGAGGTGGTTCGGACATGTAGAGAGAATGGAACGAGACAGAATAACTTCGAGAGTGTAAAATCTGTAGTGGAGGGAAGGCGGGGTAGGAGTCGGCCTAGGAAAGGTTGGAGGGAGGGGGTAAAGGAAGTTTTGTGTGCGAGGGGCTTGGACTTCCAGCAAGCATGTGTGAGCGTATTTGATAGGAGTGAATGGAGACAAATGGTTTTTAATACTTGACGTGCTGTTGGAGTGTGAGCAGAGTCCTGGAGATGGGAAGTACAGACATACAATAATCTGAATGCCATAAGAAGCACAGCATTTTGGGCAAAACTTAGTCTAGTCTTAAAAATCTACATACTGGTACTTTAATATTTATTTTTTTAAGGCTTTAATACCTGGTATAATAGTAACTTAAAAAAAAAAAGATACAAGTTACAAGATAATTCATGAATTAAAAAAATAAAAATTATAATTGATGAGTGGTACTTGTTTATTAAGTTACAATACAAAGCAACATAATGCAATATAAGTTCTCTAAAGATTGTTTCTGCAGACATGGATATTAGGACTTAAGAACAAGGAAATTTTTTTTTTTCCAACAAGTCGGCCGTCTCGCACCGAGGCAGGGTGACCCAAAAAGAAAGAAAATCTCCAGAAAGAAAATACTTTCATCATCATTCAATACTTTCACCTCACTCATGTATAATCACTGTCTTTGCAGAGGCGCTCAGATACGACAATATCCCAGACCCCTCCTATAAAGTGCAGGCATTGTACTTCCTATTTCCAGGACTCTAGTCCGGCTAAATCTATAATAACCGGTTTCCCTGAATCTCTTCACTAAATATTATCATGTATCTCTCTCTCGCCATTGGACAAGGCGTAGATCTACGGCTTGACCCTCAAAGGGTTAAAATCAAAACTTTTCCCCCTAAAATTAATTTTATATTTCATAAATTTCATGTTTTTCTCACAGTGGCTGTTTCCCAAGAAGGTTAAAAAATATTCTTATATTGCACGAACACAACTTACCCCATATTGGCATGGTCTGCTCCCAGTACTTGACACGACCAGAACCAATTTTCGTTCTAGCTTCAATTTCAAAAACATAAACTTGTCCAGGAATAAGATTTGTAATGGTCCCCTCCAGTTCATCAGGCCTAAAGTGTCGGGCAATAGTAGATGAGGAACCCTAAAATGATAACAGAAAAAATTAATATATTAAAATGTTATTCAAGTGAACATAAAAATTGCTAATAATGTCAAAATAAGTGGGATATATTATATTAAAACAAAAACAAATCAAACTGGTTATGACTAATTTTTATAAAAAATTACTGTACACAAATTTTCAGTCTTACCTTGATTCCATATTTTATGGTAAACCCTAAAAGAATTCCATTTTGCTCATCTAGAGGTAATGACCATTTGAAGGTAATCAAGCTTGGTTTAATTCTATCTGGGGAGAACTGGGCCACCTAGACAGAAAACTTTATTAGATAACAATGAAAGTGAAGGTAAATTCAATAACAAATGTACAAAGTAAATAAAGGAACAGCTGCAAATTCATGGTAAAAGAAAACAAACGTTCTAACCATTTACCAGTACTGCACTTACACCAATGATTTTACATATTTTATTTTATTAACACATCATCATTCACTCCATCACTGTCTTCCCAGAGGTGTGCTTACACTACAGTTATAAAACTGCAACATTTAACATCCCTCCTTCAGAGTGCAGGCACAGTACTTTCCACCTACAGGACTCAAGGCCGGCTAACCGGTTTCCCTGAATCCCTTCACAAAATATTAACCTGCTCACACTCCAACAGCTCGTCAGATCCCCAAAACCATTCGTCTCCATTCACTCCTTTCTAACACACTCACGCACACTTGCTGGAAGTCCAAGCCCCTTGCCCACAAAACCTTCTTTACCCCCTCCCTCCAACCTTTCCTAGGACAACCCCTGCCCCGCCTTCCCTCCCCTACAGATTTATATGCTCTCAGTCATTCTACTTTGTTCCATTCTCTCTCAATGACCAAACCACCTCAACAACTCCTCCTCAGCCCTCTGACTAATAATTTTAGTAACTCCACACCTTCTAATTTCCACACTACGAATTCTGTGCATAATATTTACACCACACATTGCCCTTAGACAGGACATCTCCAGTGCCTCCAGCCTCCTCCTAGCTGCAGCATTTACAACCCAAGCTTCACACCCATATAAGAGTGTTGGTAAAACTATACTCTCATACATTCCCTTCTTTGCCTCCATGGATAACGTTTTTTGTCTCCACAGATACCTCAAAGCACCACTCACCTTTTTTCTTTCATCGAACAGTTCTATGGTTAAGCTCATCCTTCAAAAGCCCAATGTGATATCCAATGAAATATACAATTTTATTGATCTAATTATTATTATTATTATTTTTTTTAACATGTCGGCTGTCTCCCACCGAGGCAGGGTGACCCAAAAGGAAAGAAAATCCCCAAAAGAAAATACTTTCATCATTCAACACTTTCACCTCACTCACACATAATCACTGTCTTTGCAGAGGCGCTAAGATATGACAGTTCAAGAAATCCCTTCAAACCGCCAATCCCCTCCTTTAACCCTTTGACTGTTGCAAGCCCATTTCTGAAACAGTCATTCTATGTCACAAAATATTCCCCCCCCCCCAAAAAAAAAAAAATTATGTTTTCCCGATGGTAATGACACTAAAAGTACGAAATTTGATGGAAAGCTTACAGAATTACGCTCTTGTGAAGTTAGTGATCTCGGTGATATATACGCATCAGCAATTTCGTCGATTTTGAGCCCAATTTTCAGCCAATTCCATTGTTCCAATCAACCAAACTCATAGCTATTTCTTTAGAACTCCATTTGTTATATTGATTGAGTACAAGAAACTGCCAATTTACCAATTTCAACTACCCAATAAAGTGGTCAGAAATTGGCAATTTGGCCAATTTCATGCAAAATAAAAAAGATGTCAATTTCAAAATGGGGTCCATAATAAACAATGCAGATATTCCTGACACTAAAATAAGATTTTCTCTATTCATTAGTCATGTCTTTAGGCCCCTCTTATATTACTCTTGCTTTCTATTTTGATTTTTTATTCACACAAAAAATAGAAGATTTACTGTTATGCAGACTACTGCATTATTGTAAAAATGGTATAAATAATATCAGTGCACTTGTGAAAGAATATTAGACTCACTAGTTGACGTGTATTGGACGTGTGGCGTGATTTGTTTACTCTTGAACATTGGCAAAAATCGAACATTTCCGCTACTTTGAGCTCAATTTCAAGGTCGTTTTCATCAAGAAACTAATCAAAATCATTTCTATTTTTGTAATATGTTTTCCATTCTATCAAATGAGACCAAGAAAAAGAGAATACACCCATAAATACTATATGAAAATACACCTCAAAGTCGGTGTTTTAATCCAAAAACACGGTCAGAGTTTTTTTTTCTCATTATGCACTGCGTGCTGGAGGATTTTTTTATACAGCGCACACTGACCACACAGACCCATTCTCTCGCATGTGGGCCTACCAGCTTTCTCCCTCTTAATTTGAAGCCGGTAGAATTTTTAAGTATACATTGTATATACGTCTGAAACACTGGCTCGTAAGACGTATATATACGACCAAAACAGTCAAAGGGTTAAAGAGCAGGCATTGTACTTCCCCTTTCCAAGACAAGTCCAACTAAATCAATTAACTGGTTTCCCTGAATCCCTTCACAAAATATTACCCTGCTCACACTCCCAGCTCGTCATGTCCCTAAAACCATTCGTCTCCATTCATGCTCACACATGCTTGCTGGAAGTCCAAGCCCCTCGCCCACAAAACCTCCTTTATCCCCTCCCTCCAACCTTTTCAAGGATGACCCCTACCCCGCCTTCCTTCCCCTCTCCAAGTCATTCTACGTACTTTGATCCATTCTCTAAATGACCAAACCACCTCAACAACCCCTCTTCAGCCCTCTGACAAATACTTTTAGTAACTCCACACCTCCTCCTAATTTCCACACTCCGAATTTTCTGCATAATATTTACACCACACATTGCCCTTAGACAGGACATCTCCACTGCCTCCAGCTGCCTCCTAGCTGCAGCATTTGCAACCCATGCTTCACACCCATATAAGTGTTGGTACCACTATACTTTCGTACATTCCCTTCTTTGCCTCCATGGATAACGTTTTTTGTCTCCACAGATACCTCAATGCAGCACTCACCTGACTGACTCTGTCTGACTTTTTTGGGTTATCCTAGGTTCTCTACACATATGCTGCTATGTATGATAATGTATGTAAATGTATTTGTGTATACCTGAATAAACTTACTTACTTATTCATAAACCCATCTGTTGACAAGTCAATTCCAAAATATCTGAAAACATTCATTTCTTCCATAATCCCTCTCTCCAATGTGATATATAATTTTTCTTTATTTAAATCGTTTGATACCCTCATCACCTTACTCTTATCTATGTTCACTTTCAACTTTCTACCTTTACACACCCTCCCAAACTCGTCCACTAACCTTTGCAACTTTTCTTTAGAATCTCCCATAAGCACAGTATCATCAGCAAAAAGTAACTGTTAACTCCCATTTTGCATTTGATTCCCCATAATTTAATCCCACCCCTCTCCCCAACACCCTAGGATTTACTTCTTTTACAACCCCATCTTTAAATATATTAAACATGGTGACATTACACATCCCTGTCTAAGACCTACTTTTGCTAAACCCATGAGGGTCAGACAGTGCTGCATACCAATAAAATGAACAATCTACACATTACATCACAAAGTGTCATACTACAGAATTACCATTAATGTTGTAGTAGTCAGTAGTAATCTATAGCTATAAGAGACAATTTATACAATAGACTGAGGTATAGTGTTTCTAACCTTTCCAGGAGTGCTCTCCCTAGTGGTAAATGTGGCTGACACAGGTTTAGACTGCCTCATGATGATATGGTCCAGGCTACCCGCACGTGTGAGAACAGTGAATGTGTAGTTACGATGGGGACGAAGACGCGAGATGGTGATGGAATCATAGCTTGTGCTGTTAGTGATTAGCTCATCCTCAGTCAAGTACTGTACCTGCAGAAGAAGGGCCAAATTGATGTAGGGTTAGCTTAGGGTTTATGTAGCTCACTTCAGATGCTAATTCTTTTAAAATGCTCAGTGACTTTTTTATACATGTATACTGCACTGATTTTTATTAAGCTTCATATTTAAGACCCCCTTCTCCTGTATATATTACTAAATGTAAAATGGGAAACTTTCGTTTTCATTTTGGGCCACCCCACTTCGGTGGGAAACGGCCGACGTGTTAAAAAAAAAAATATTTAAGACACATTTCTGTACCTAACAAGGAAAGCTGAGAAATGCAGACTCTTTTATGCATCACTTTCTAGGAATAATCTATACAATACACTAGACTCATGTAAACAACTGCCCACTCATTAATGTACTGCTACTCTTATCTAATATCCTTCCACCTAACAAAGTGCTTTACAATTTTTTCCCCACTTTAATAGGCCAGTTTTCTCATTTTTCACATGATAATTAACATTCAGGGACATCTTAGTATTTAACAAACCTGAGTACATAGCCATCCCTAACTAGATGAAATGCAATTTACTATATAAATGAGATGCAATGTAAAAAATTCATTAACACTAGAGGTGCATTTGGTGATTATATATTTTTTTTTTTCAACAAGTCGGCCGTCTCCCACCGAGGCAGGGTGACCCAAAAAGAAAGAAAATCCCCAAAAAGAAAATACTTCATCATCATTCAACACTTTCACCACACTCATACATAATCACTGTCTTTGCAGAGGAGCTCAGATACGACAGCTGAGAATTGTCCCTCCCAGCTGTCACTATCCCAGACACAACTAATATCAATACTAGAAATTTGTTACAATTGAAGCTATATAAAGAATCCCACATACTAACAAGTCTCAAGCTTCCTAAATAGTAAATAATATGTACTCCTGTCTGCTAATATCCTCCGTTACTACGTCCACCAGAATCTACATTATAGAAGAAATTGTGACCAACATAACAGCTCCAGAAAAAAAGGAGATATATGTACTGCCAGGACAACTGACCACTACTCCACTTTAATAATTACTAACATGATAAAAGTGCTTGCTGCTTTAGGACAAAAACTGTTTAACAAATATGTTATCATTTCTGTACGAGAAGTAGCTTTATCAAAACACAGCCACTATAATGCACGCAGTCCTCCAAAAATTAAGCAAATCACAACAGATGGAATAATGCTTATCTTGCTAAAAGCATGTAAAGCAGTACTTACAGCCACTGACAAGACTGTGAAAAAAAAGTATGTACAGCATAAACCTAGTTTCCAAAGGAACAACAAAAAAGATACTCCACAATACTTTTTTTGGGGGGGCACAATTTATGTTTACAGCTGTTATCGTACATCAACTAATTTCAAAGTCTACCCATTCCAGTTACATTAGCTAAGGTATACCACTTCCCAGGATGCTAATGACAATAGTTGGCTAACATCCATCTCTGCCATCCCTGGCTGATAGGAGGAATAAGAGGAGACATGATAACTTCAATATGCCCTAATCTCTCACCAGTACCTACTCTCATAATTTCACACTAGTTTCTTAAGCTATCATACTTAAGAATATAAACTCTACCACCTTCCTCCTACTTTAAAAGCTATTTCAGTTACTTCTATGTGCACTAAAGCAAAACACATAGTATGTAGTACCCCTTACACCAAAATTTAAAGTACAGATGCCAACCTCAAAAGAATCATAGTCTCCTTTGGGTTTTGTCCATGCAAGGGTAATTTCTGTGTCTGATATCAAAGTGCATTAATATTTGTGACAGGTTCAGGATAAAGACGATCCTGACGTATGAGAGGCTGGCTTGTCACACCTCCTGATACTGTCCAGGCTGTGATGTTGTACAGGCGACCAGGCACCAATTTTTCAAAAATAATCTGAAATTACACATGTCATTAATTGTGATGTAGGAGATGGTATAAAAATATTTAGATCATAAAATAAGCAGAGCATTAATGCCTTTTCCTGAATCAATCTTGCTTCATACATTTCAAGGTAACTATGATCAATGTTATACAGGAATCCCTCTCTAAATATGGCCCTTTTCCTGTGACCCAGTTGTATTAGGAAGAAAAGCTAACTGAGTGTAAATAAAGTACTACAGGGAGGCTTGTTGGCCCTTGCTCAGCTTACTGATTCAATATAATATGCATTATGGGAGCAGACAAAGTAAATATCCCATCACTTTGTTTGATAGTGCTGTTCAGCTTATTGCTGTGTTCCAGCATGAGCCAGCATGAGCCACCATGAGCCAGCAAGCTCCCTGCAGTGCTGCTCCATCTGAACTTAAGTAGTATTACTTACATCTAAGTGCATGACATCACTCCCTGTGAACTATTTAAGCCATTGTCTCTTATACGTATTTGCTATGTACCTGATAAAGCTCAGTGATGAGTGAAATATTGTACAAATAAAGGGTTTTCACTGCATATCTGTCTTTTTCACTAATTGTACAGGTAAACATTCTGTCAAAATCAACAAAAAGCAAGACATAAATCACAAGGGCAATGGTCAAACTTACTCTTCTTGGCTTTCAGTCATGTATAGTGACCCCAAGCAAAATTATTCAGAAATAACAAAGGCACAATCCGTGACTGAACAATACCACAACCTATAAGGGACTTACGTACGTTCGATTGACCATTTACAAGTCACTAACACAGAATGAAGGATTATAGGACAGCAGGAGTCCAGAGTGTCTAATGAAAAGTGGTGGAAGTGGGTAGTAGTATAGTAGTAGTGAACAGTCATTTCTGAGGGCACGCAATGAAGGGCCAGGTGGCTGCCCTGTGTTAGGTGACTTTAAATGGTCCAATGCGAACGCGTCGTAAGCTCTCTTATAGCGGTTGTGTGTATTTCATTCCAGAAGCCTGCTCAAGTGCCATTACGAACGAATTTACCCTTTAAGAAATAATGTCAAGTAGGTTAGTCCATTTCAGACCCCCAAAAATACACTTCCACAAGCACTTATAATATTATACTTACATAATTGTACGATTTCCGGGGTGCTCGTTAGGCGGGGGTCCACTGTACTACAAGAATAGAGTGCAAGTGCTCTGAACTCTTACACATTTCCCAATAAGACAAAATATTCTATTTTGTGCCTACATACAGCAGCAAGTGTTCAGTGCAGATAAAACTGAACTGTTTGTACTGTAAGACAGAACAAGTGTTATATATAGGTGGGAAGTGAGTGAATAAGGGCTTTCAAGGATGCTTCTCTCAATAAGACATTATTCCACCAAGTAAAAAATGCAGCATTATATTATGCTGGAAGTGAAGTGGCTGTATAGGTGTAGACATAACTAGTTTTCTTTTATGCTGTTACAGAAATTACAAAAAAATTGTAATGGATCCAGATTTTTTTTAATTTATGATTTATATTAGGCAGATTAGGCAGAAGGATAAAGCAGTAACACATGCACTAGAGATCTTTTTTGGACAGTACATGAACAACAGGAAGCTCTACTATATGCAGACAAATACACAAGAAAACAAAGCACTGCAGGAGCCCTACTAGCAACAAGAGATAGGTGAGTTTAAAGCAGTTACAGAGGCATTTAACTTGCTTTTTGTTGATCAATTATCTTACCCAAGATGTGAAAAATTAGATGTAAAAAAAAGAACAATGACACAATAGAGGCATACATTAAATAGGGATTGAAAAATAGATATGAGTACTGTCTTACATCAGTTAGTTATTCAAAAGTTAAGAAGAAGGACCACAAATTAAAATAGGTATACTTACATAGCACAGTACAGTAAATACATATATTGTACATTGAATGTTGCAGTGAAAAGGAGGCTAGAGACATTGGGGATGTCATGTTTGAGAGCAATGTGTGGTGTGAATATCATGCAGAGAATTCAAAACAGAAATTACGAGGTGATGTGGGGTGACCAAGGGTATATTTCTGAAAGCTGAGAAGGGGTTGTTGAGGTGATTTGGGTATACAGAGAAGATAGACAGGGATTGGTTGATGAAGGGAAGGGTGTTATGGGTGGAAGGAAATTATGGACTTGTTGAAGGGGGCTGTTGGGACCTCAGCATGTATTAAATTTATTAATAACATGAATCCCCCCCCCCCCCCCCCCCCCCCCCCCCCCCCCCCCCCCCCCCCCCCCCCCCCCCCCCCCCCCCCCCCCCCCCAAAAAAAAAAAAAAAAAAAAAAAAAAAAAAAAAAAAAAAAAAAAAAAAAAAAAAAAAAAAAAAAAAAAAAAAAAAAAAAAAAAAAAAAAAAAAAAAAAAAAAAAAAAAAAAAAAAAAAAAAAAAAAAAAAAAAAAAAAAAAAAAAAAAAAAAAAAAAAAAAAAAAAAAAAAGTAAGTATCTTTAGCCTATAAATGTCCCCCTTTTTACCCTAAGACCTTTTAAGTAAATACCCTATGCTAGTACATGTAGAACCTTGATGATAAATAGGAAAAATTAACATAACAAAAAGGATTGTGGGAAAACAACAGTCTCTCTAAGCTCCTCCCCTCAAACAAGAACACATCACTTTGCATATCCTCTCAACATATCTTATGTTATTACAATGAGACATGCAACTATTAATTAATTAGTTAATAAAATGTGTGCATTTATATTTTATATAACCTATTATATTGAGAAAAACAGTTTAATCAGCTCTATTAAGTCTTTAGGGTGGCCTGACCTAAGACCTCATAGCAAATTCTGAATAATTCAATATAATTAGGCATTCATGTTATTTAATTACAACAATACATGCTGGGTCCCAACAGCCCCCACAACAAGTCCATAATACCCCATAACAAAGGGAGTGGTGTATTAATTTGGGGTGGAAGGTAGAAGGGGTAAGAGTCATCCCAGGAATGGTTGAAGGGAGGGGGTACAAGAGGTTTTGGGTTTTAGGAGCATGAACATCCAGCAGGTATGTGAGAGAATTTTATATCTGGCTTAATGGAAACAAGTGGTTTTTAATGAACATGCTATTGGATAGTGATCAGGGTGACTTTTATGAATGGATTTAGGGAAAAACTGGTTAGTAGACTTGAGTCCTGGAGGTGGGAAGGACAGTGCCTGCACTCTGAAGGAGGGAAAATATATTGTGATGTCAGCACACTTCTGGAAAGATAGCGATTGAATGAATGTTGGTGAATGTGTTTTCTTCTTTGGGTCACTGCTTTGGCAGAAGACAGCTGTTGAGTTCAAAAAAAATTGACGGAAGACATCCACTGAGTTCAAAAAAAAAATGGCAGGAAACAGCCGTTGGAGTTTAACCCTTTAACTGTCCAATTGTAGATCTATGCATGTAAAATTAAACGTAGATCTACGTTCGGAGCGCTTCGCTTGTGAACATAGATCTACGTTTGGACAGTAAAAGGGTTAAAAAATTTTAGTAATATATATTCGGTAGAAAGCAGCAACAGTTTAAAGTTATTACCTGGTATTTTATGTTACCTTTCTGTCATCATCAGTTGCAAGTTTTTCCTTAAGAGGTATAGCTGGATCAGATAGCATGAATCTGTAGGTATCAAAAGTGGCCACAGCTGTAGGTGTTGGAGTGTAGCGCAGTGTGATGGACTGCGTGTCTAGCTGGTTAACAATAGTAACATCCGAAGTAATTACAGGTCCTGTCAATTATAATACTATATTAAAGCATTTGTACATTACAATTTAATTCAGTTTATTAAAATAATTCAAATTCAAATGGAAAATTACATACACACAAAAAAAAGGACATTTCAATTAAATTTTATACTGGAGACATCATATACAGGAGGGCCGCACATATTCAGCACTCTCCTTTCAGTGTTCCATGTTTTTGTTGATTTTCAATTGAGCCATTGTTCATTATGTTACTAATACCAAGCTCCCTTACATAGATCAATGCATAAAGTCTAGAGGCCTGGTTGGCCTGCATATAAGAGAATGGGACTGCGCAGTCAGTGTGCACAGTACAGTGGTCCCTCGGTTTTCGCCAAAAATTCATTCCAGAATGCTGCTCAAGTGCATTTCGAGAATTTACTTCCTTAAGAAATAATCACGTAGGTTAGTCTGTTCAGACCCCAAATACACTTGCACAGCACTTACAAATAACTACATAATGTTGAGTTTGAGATGCCGAAACCCAGGGACCACTGTATAAAAAAAACTGGGGACCATGCAGTGCATTGTGGGAATGTCATGTTTAGTACACTTTGTTCATCATGCAGCACAGTTGCAAAGGCATCACTCCCAGGTTAACTGAATGAGTTTTATTTTCCAGTGACAGTTTCAACAATGAGGATTATGGAATTAATGATGAGATGTTTGGTTTTGAACATACAGTTACCAAAAGTGATGCTCAAGATGCTGGAAATATCGCTGAAATTCCTGATGACCTGCAACAACCGTCCAATTTTGGGGTTAGTTCATCTGAAACACATCCATCTTAACCAGTCATACATGGTTAAGATGGATGTGTGGACTCAGATGTGAGTTATGGTTATGATAGCGATGTGGACTTTGATTTCCTAGCAATCGATGATTAAACCATACCACGGGTGGGGTTCGAACCCGCGGTCAGAGAGTCTCAAAACTCTCAAAACCCGTGGTATGGTTTGTTTGCAATCGTGTCATTACGATTTCGTGAGTCAATCGATGATTACTCTAGTAGCGACAATGATGAAGAATATTCACCTGTTGCATCAATTTAAAAGGTACTGCATGTGGTCTGGTAGTGTTCACATTGCTATCCCAAGCAGAAGGAGTACATCCTGGGACCCAACACTGGTAACTGATAGCAGAGTGACAACGAAGTTGCATCAACTGGGATACGTAATAAGCTGTGGGCAATTGCACCACCACATGTGGCAGTAGATGGTGGCATGAGGTTCCCAGCACCAACACCACTGCAGGATGGGAGGCATGGCCCACACTCAATACCCCAATGACCCATGGCCACCTTCACTACCCACACACAACCACCACCTGCATAACAACCACAAATATACAGTACCTAATCTGAGATTGAGAGGAAAATTCAAATACATGTTGTACCCAATCTCCATCAATTTTATGATGTACACAGTGGAATCCTGCCTGACTGTGCCCTCAGGAATGATGACAGTGAACTTGAATTCTTTGAACTGTGTTCCGATGAATCTGATGCAAATTATAGTGAGGGAAACCAACAGATACTTCCAGTATACAATGGGGAAACATGTTGGTTTCACAATAATCATCATTACACTGGTGGAAGGACACAACTGTTGCTGAGATATATCTTTTCTTTGCCAAAATAATACTTATGCCACATGTGTATAAGCACAATATTCAATTATACTGGTTGACTGACAGCCAAATTTGTACTCTGACCTTCAGTGATCTCATCATCATCAAGAGATTTATCCTGCCACTAAATATGCTACACTTCTCAGACAAAATGAGGCCTGACAGGAATGACATGTTATACAAGAATAGGAGTGTTTTATGTACGTATATGAAATAGAAGTTCAGTGTGTATTTTTTTCTTGTCATTTAAGCAGTATATACTAAGCAAATGGAAACATTTTGGTATCAAGCTAATTGTGTTGTGTGATTACTGAACCAGTCTGGTATTGGATCTAATTGTGTACGCAGGAAGCAAAACACTGAAAGATACCAGGAAGTTACTGGGTATCTCAGGTGATGTGGTTAGAATAATGATGGTTCTATATCTTGGTAAGGGGCATACATTATACATAGATAACTGGTACACAAGCCCCTTATTCAGTGATTTTCTGTGTGTGAATATGACAGATGTGTGTGGTACAGTGTGTGGAACACGTAAATTGATAATTGAATACCCTTTAATTTGAGGTTAGGTGATGACTTCCCAACGACACTTCCTGCTACAAGCAAGAAGAAATGGGCCCTGAAGAGATGTCATGTCCATGTACACACAAGAAGGCACCCAGTATAGTGAAGAGACATGCACATACACAGCTGTGTATGAAGCCATAAACCACAGTATGGATAGGGTTAGAACTCATGGCAAGCAAGTCATAAAACTCCCAGCCAGTGTGTAAGCCATTGGGCCAGCTGGCCCAATGGCTTACATGACTCACTTGCCATGAGCTATAACGTCACCCATCCCAAGGTTTGCATGCAATCATGTAATTACGATTTCAAGAGTTATGAAGCCATGTTTCAAGGAATTCCACAGACTGCAGCGGTTCTAGGATCATGACCACTGCCTGTATTATTTTTTTTTATTAACACATCGGCCGATTCCCACCAAGGCAGGGTGGCCCGAAAAGAAAAACTTTCATCATCATTCACTCCATCACTGTCTTGCCAGAAGGGTGCTTTACACTACAGTTATAAAACTGCAACATTAACACCCCTCCTTCAGAGTGCCGGCACTGTACTTCCCATCTCCAGAACTCAAGTCCGGCCTGCCGGTTTCCTGAATCCTTCATAAATGTTACTTTGCTCACACTCCAACAGCACGTCAAGTATTAAAACCATATGCCTCCATTCACTCCTATCAAATACGCTCACACATGCTTGCTGGAAGTCCAAGCCCCTCGCACACAAAACTTCCTTTACCCCCTCCTCCAACCTTTCCTAGGCCGACCCCTACCCCGCCTTCCCTCCACTACAGATTTATACACTCGAGTCACTCTGTCTCGTTCCATTCTCTCTACATGTCCAAACCACCTCAACAACCCCTCCTCAGCTCTCTGGACAATCGTTTTGGTAATCCCGCACCTCCTCCTAATTTCCAAACTCCGAATTCTCTGCATTATATTCACACCACACATTGACCTCAGACATGACATCTCCACTGCCTCCAGCCTTCTCCTCGTTGCAACATTCATCACCCATGCTTCACACCCATATAAGAGCGTTGGTATAACTATACTCTCATACATTCCCTTTACTTCCATGGACAAGGTTCTTTGTCTCCACAGACTCCAAGTGCTCCACTCACCCTTTTCCCTCATCAATTCTATGATTCACCTCATCCTTCATAAACCCATCCGCCGACATGTCCACTCCCAAATATCTGAATACATTCACCTCCTCCATACTCTCTCCCTCCAATCTGATATCTAATCTTTCGTCACCTATTCTTTTTGTTATCCTCATCACCTTACTCTTTCCTATATTCACTTTCAATTTTCTTCTTTTACACACCCTACCAAATTCATCCACCAACCTCTGCAGCTTCTCTTCAGAATCTCCCAAAGCACAGTGTCAACAGCAAAAGCAACTGTGACAACTCCCACTTTGTATTTGCTTCTTTATCTTTTAGCCCAACACCTCTTGCCAAGACCTCGCATTCACTTCTCTTACAACCCCATCTATAAATATATTGAACAACCACGGTGACATCACACATCCTTGTCTAAGGCCCACTTTTACTGGGAAATAGTCCCTTCCCTCCTACACACTCTAACCTGAGCCTCACTATCCTCATAAAAACTCTTCACTGCTTTCAGTAACCTTCCTCCTATTCCATACACCTGCAACATCTGCCACATTGCCCCCTATCTACCCTATCATACGCCTTTTCCAAATCCATAAATGCCACAAAAACATCTTTACCCTTATCCAAATACTGTTCACCTATATGTTTCACTGTAAACACTTGGTCTACACACCCCTACCTTCCTAAAGCCCCTTGTTCATCTGCTATCCTGCTTTCTGTTTTACTCTTAATTCTTTCAATAATAACTCTACCATACACTTTACCAGGTACACTCAACAGACTTATTCCCCTATAATTTTTGCACTCTCTTTTGTCCCCTTTGCCTTTATACAAAGGAACAATACACGCTCTCTGCCAATCCCTAGGTACCTTACCCTCTTCCATACATTTATTAAATAATAGCACCAACCACTCCAAAATTATATCCCCACCTGCTTTTAACATTTCTATCTTTATCCCATCAATCCCAGCTGCCTTACCCCTTTCATTCTACCCACTGCCTCACGAACTTCCCCTACACCCACAACTGGCTCTTCCACACTCCTACAAGATGTTATTCCTCCTTGCCCTACACACGAAATCACAGCTTCCCTGTCTTCATCAACATTTAACAAATCCTCAAAATATTCTCTCCATCTTCCCGATACCTCTAACTCTCCATTTAATAACTCTCCTCTCCTATTTTTAACTGTCAAATCCATTTGTTCTCTAGGCTTCCTCAACTTATTAATCTCATTCCAAAACTTTTTCTTATTTTCAACAAAATTTGCTGATAACATCTCACCCACTCTCTCATCTGCTCTCTTTTACATTGCTTTACCACTCTTTTAACTTCTCTTTTCTCTCCATATACTCTTCCCTCCTTGCATCACTTCTACTTTGTAAAACCTCTCATATGCTAACTTTTTTCCCTTACTACTCTCTTTACATCATCATTCCACCAATCGCTCCTCTTCCCTCCCGCACCCACTCGCCTGTAACCACAAACTTCTGCTGAACACTCTAACACTACATTTTTAAATCTACCCCATACATTTTCGACCCCATTGCCTACACTCTCACTAGCCCATCTATCCTCCAATAGTTGTTTATATCTTACCCTAACTGCCTCCTCTTTTAGTTTATAAACCTTCACCTCTCTTTTACTTACTGATTCTATTTTCCTTGTATCCCATCTACCTTTTACTCCCACTGTAGCTATAACTAAAAAGTGATCTGATATATCTGTAGCCCTCTATAAACATGTACATCCTGAAGTCTACTCAACAGTCTTTTATCTACCAATACATAGTCCAACAAACTACTGTCATTACGCCCTACATCATATCTTGTATACTTATTTATCCTCTTTTTCTTAAAATATGTATTACCTATAACTAAACCCCTTTCTATACAAAGTTCAATCAAGGGCTCCCATTATCATTTACACCTGGCACCCCAAACTTACCTACTACACCCTCTCTGCATGTTTCTCCCACTTTAGCATTTAGGTCCCCTACCACAATTACTCTCTCATTTGGTTCAAAAGTTCCTATACATTCGCTTAACATCTCCCAAAATCTCTCTCTCCTCTACACTCCTCTCTTCTCCAGGTGCATACACGCTTATTATGACCCACTTTTCGCATCCGACCCTTATTTTAATCCACATAATCCTTGAATTTACACATTTATATTCCCTCTTTTCCTTCCATAACTGATCCTTCAACATTATTGCTACCCCTTCCTTAGCTCTAACTCTCTCAGATACTCCTGACTTAATCCCATTTATTTCTCCCCATTGAAACTCGCCTACCCCTTCAGCTTTGTTTCGCTTAGGGCCAGGACATCCAACTTCTTTTCATTCATAACATCGGCAATCATCTCTTTCTTATCATCCGCACTACATCCACGCACATTCAGACAACCCAATTTTATAAAGTTTTTCTTCTTCTCGTTTTTAGTAGATTTGTACAGGAGAAGGGGTTACTAGCCCATTGCTCCCGGCATCTTAGTCGCCTCATACGACTAAGATGCCTGTATATACTACGTAAATATGAGAGCAGTAGTAATGTGAAATATTTGTACCTGTGTGTGTTTATATTGTTGTGTAAACATGTTTTGTAAACAATATACTGATAAGATAAGATTTCTTCGAATTTTTAACCCCAGAGGGTTAGCAACACAGGATAACCCAAGAAAGTCAGTGCGTCATCGAGGACTGTGTCTTATTTCCATTGGGGTCCTTAATCTTGTCCCCCAGGATGCGACCCACACCAGTCGACTAACACCCAGGTACCTATTTGCTGCTAGGTGAACATGACAACAGGTGTAAGGAAACACGTCGAAATGTTTCCACCCACCGGGAATCGAACCTGGGCCCTCCGTGTGTGAAGCGAGAGCCCTAGCCACCAGACCACCAGGCTGATGACACTATTAATGTAGGTACTTGTTGCATTAAGTATGTGGATATATGTACAGTGTGCATGATGAGTCTCACATGCCACAAAAGTTACTGGAAAATGTAAAAATAAAAAATAAAAAAATAAAATAAAAAAAAAGTTAATTAAAAAAATGTGGAGTGTGTGGCAATCACCAGTTGCCATCAGGGGGTCCCTGACCATCATATTCATGTCTTTATATCTCAGTAAGTACTGTGATAGTGTGAATGATGGTAAAAGTGGTTTTTTTTTTGGGTCATCTGCCTCATTGGGAGACAGTCAGCATGTTAAAAAAAAGTACTGATGGGAAATTATTTTTTTTACCACCAGAAAAATTAACTCTTTTAATCAATAAGATTTTTTTTTTTTTAATTTGGATACTGAGAGCAGTTTTAATTTTGGGGCTTTGGACAGTGAAGGGGTCATAAGAAAAAACAATGTGTGTGTGAAATTCTGTTTCAAGTTTGGTGCTAGTGAAACTCACAAAATGCTTCAGCAAGGATTTGGAGATGAAGCAATGGGTCAGACAGTTCTTTTAATGGTTTTTTTGATTCAAAGAAGGACAAACATCATTGAAAAAGTGAGGAAGGGTATTCACGAAGATCATCATCAGAGTATCCACTACATTGCAAGTGCTGTGAGAATTTCTTATGGATCATGGCAAAACATTTTGACTGAAAATTTGAATATGAAGCGAGTAGTTGCAAAATTTATGCCCTACTTACTTACTCAAGACCAGAAAGACAATAATTTTCTGGACAAAAACATGCTGGCCATCCCCCACCATCCCTACCCCTCAGATCTAGGCCCATCCCCCATGACTTCCCAAAAATAATAATGTCACTCAAGGGGCGACATTTTAACCTCATGGAGATTCAAGCAGAATCACAGGCTGTGCTAGATGCCATCAAGAAAGAAGAATTCCAGAAATATTTTGAGAAGTAGCAGAGGCACTGGGATCAGTGAATAGCCTTCCAAGAAGTTTTTCAAGGGAGACAACTTCAACTAGGTGATTAGGTAAGCCTCTATATTTTTTTCTCAGCAGTCCAGGAACTTTTAGATAACACCTTCTAAATAACTAAAAAGAAAATGAAGCAGAATTAGCCACACAAAAAATGAAATTTCCTGATTTCTCATGATATATATGCACCCTAAAACAAATGGATAAAAAACAAACATTATTACATATTATGTACCATACTTGTTGCTAGGACACATTCCTTGTGCTTCGACTGTTAAGTATAAATCTGTTACATTTTTAAAGCCTCTAAAATCAGATAGTACTATAAAACTAGTAATACAGTGGTACCTCGACATACGAGCAGCTCCCAACTCGAACAATTATGTAAGTGTATTTCTGTAAGTGCTTTTGTAAGTGTATTTTTGGGGGTCTGAAATGGATTAATCTAATTTACATTATTCCTTATGGGAACAAATTCGTTCGGTATCGGCACTTGAACAGCCTTCTGGAATGAATTATGCTCGTAACTCGAGGTACCACTGTATAATAATTTGACAACATACTTGTCCTGCTGGAGAGAGAAATATTTTCACTGATGACCCCATGTGCTGTGGTATAAATCTGAAAGTTGTAGAGCTCTCCAGGAATCAGCTCACCAATCAACACTGTTAATTTGCGATTTATGCCCTCTGTTGCTTGGTCACCAGGTATTTCTTTTGATTTCTGTTGGTATATAAATATCAAAACATTAATTGCAGTATTTCCAAAAACATATATGTACAGTATTCATAATTATACATCTGAAGCAAGTTTAAGCAGTAGTTAATATTTAATTAACAATTAACAAAAGTGCAACAGATGTCAGCAGTGCAGCAAAACTTGAATTTTCATTGTAAATTTTAGATTGTGGCTCTAGTGATCCTGGAAGTCAATGGGTCTTCAAACTTTATACCTTACTTAGTCACTTAATAATCAGTGACTAGGTATGGTAGCATATTTGATATCTGTATTAAACCTATTCAGATACATCTCTACATGTTACATGTTGCAGGACTAATAGACTAATAGGGAAGAAAGGGTGGCTAGTAATGGTAAGTGTGGTGGGTAGAGATAAGACTGTTTTGCCCTAATCATAACAATAATGGACAATTCTATAACCAATGGACTTTATCCATTGCTTCCAAATCAACTGACCCAGCAGATTTTGTCCCATATTTCTGAAGTACTGTATGTCAAATTGAGGTCCTCTAAGTCGAGGGGTAACTGTATTATTTTCATCTGTCAGTGAGAGTGTCAAGAATTTATATACATATCCATTGCTAGAAATTACTGCCTTTGTCACTTGAGGCCCTTTAGTTATTATATTTAATCTATAATTAGCCTGAACTGGGAGACTTCAGTAGGGCAATGAAGATATCGTCAAGTATTCCATAAAATTAAGGCTTAATCAGCTACAGCAGTTTCAGAGGCTTCCTTCCAGCAGATCTGGAGTTGTCATTACTTGGTAATTTCAATCTCTCAGTACTGGTACTGTCATAGTGGCATAGCTATTACCAATAACAAGATTACTGGTGGAACAAGAAGTGGATTCACTTATTAATTCTTGTAGTTCATGCATCTTTTCACCACCATTGTCTCCTGTGTCATGAATCATTGTTACCATTTACATTTCCCACTTCAAAATTTTCAAAAATTCATATTTTTTCACTTTTTACAGAAATTAACAGGAAACTCTATACAGTGGTACCTCGAGTTACGATGGTCCAAAACGCCCTTTATGGTTTATTTTTTAAATGCTTTTGTAGGTTATTTTGGGGGTAAAGGACTAGTCTATTTTACATTATTCCTTATGGGGATAAATTCGTTTGGTAATGGCACTTGAACAGCATTCTCGAACGAAAAAATATCGTAACTTGAGGTACCACTGTATATTAATTAATTACTAATAAAAATCTGACAAAAAAAAAAACAGAAAGCAAAGGTAAGTTTTTTGGTAAATGAAATTATAATGTTACTGTACCTTTCTTTCTGGTTTATGTTCATTCCACCACACGATGGTATACATGTCAATCCTGCCCTCAGGTCTGGGCCATTCAAATGTAATATTCTGTGAGTCAAGATGATGTTCGATTCCCCTCACAGGATTGGGAGCTGCAAAGTAAAACTATTTAAAATAATTTGCTAAAACTTTCTCTTTCAACAGATAAATTCCTGTTGGCTGTATTCAGCTAGAAGCACTCTATTACAGAATGTTAAGGATTCTTTTCAAATCATTTAAAATTGCAAAAGTTTTATATAAGCACCTAAAATATACAAGGCAGTATACTATTATCAGAATGCTGGATTTGGACAAGTTCTACACAAGTCAGAAAATTTCCTTTTTGTTACTCTTGCAATTGTAATTCTTGGATTACAAAAAAATCATTAAGTGTTTGTATATACATTTCTAAAGAACTTTCCATGGTTAATTTATTCTCTTGTAACACCTGATCAATGTAAATTTCATGTCTGTTTCCCAGGAATAATATATGCATGCTATACCTTGTAATAATTCCTTTCTAGGACGTACCAAAAAGCATTCTTTTTATCTATCAATACTTACGAACAGTCTGTTCAACTTCTTGGGGTGTAAAGCTTTCTACATGATGTGAGACAGATCGGACCTGGATTACATAACGTTCACCTGGTTGCAAGTTGTCAACTACAGCCAAAGTTTTGTTGATGGCTGGCAGATCAGTCCAAACAATTGTCTCAACAGTTCGATACCTGAGGATTATGTGGTAACATAAGTACTTGATAGTTTTTAAGTGAAGAGTATGTAATGAATTTTTTTTAATTCAGAATGCCTTATTAAAAGTAAGTAGTGTATAGAATATTATTATAAAACGTCTTTCTTCATCTACTGATCCCTGTGAGGGCTCTCATTCTCAAATACAAATGAGACTGAGCCACAATTTGCATACAGAGGATGAAGCCTCTTTCCTTGTTTATCTACATTACAAGTAAGAATGTGTGGAAAGACTGCCACAGTGATTCATCCAAAACATTAAAAGCTCCCTCAGAAGAGAGAATTTAATTAATGCTACATAAAGCATTCTTTTACTAATATACATACAGTGGTACCTCGAGTTACGATATTTTTTCGTTCGAGAATGCTGTTCAAGTGCCATTACCAAACGAATTTATCCCCATAAGGAATAATGTAAAATAGACTAGTCCTTTTACACCCCCAAAAATATACTTACAAAAGCATTTAAAATAAACTTACATAAAAGGGCGATTTTGGGGACCATCGTAACTCGAGGTACCACTGTACAGTGGACCCTCGGTTAACGAATACCCGGAAATCGTGCAATTATGTAAGTATAATTTTGTAAGTTCTTGTGAAAGTGTATTTTTGGGGGTCTGAAATGAGACTAACCTACGTGAATTTTCCTTAAGAAAATCTTCGCATTTAAGGATAAACTTCAAGAAGTGAAGTTTTCATCGAAACTCGAGGTCCACTGTATATAGTTTTTGCTAATATCTACTGTTAGACCTACCTCTTGGTATATTTTCTCATTTACTGCTTTGATAATTACTACCAAATGCTTCATATATTCTATGGTACTAGGTAGAGATTTCCTGACTATGTACCATAAACTCTTCATGAAAACCTTCAGTATGTAGATGAAATGGTTCAGAGAACCGACAAGTTATAAATTAGACACATATGCAACATTTGGGTAACTTTATTGAGGAAACGTTTCGCCACACAGTGGCTTCATCAGTCCAATACAAAGTAGAAAGGTGTGAGGAGAGTAGGAGTTTTGAGGTAATCAGTCCCTCGGCCTGGAGTCGATGTGTTCAGTCCATCAATCTTGTAGAAAGTACAGCATATGTCCGTAGAGGTGGCTTATATACTGTAGTCAGGTGAGGTGAAGCAGCAGGAGGTGGGGTCATAGTGGTACCATCCACTAGTTGAAGTAGGTCTTCGTCCAAAGGTTGGACAAGTGTTGAAGAATTCGTTTGTATTAAGATCCCAAGATGTTGCTGTGTCAGACAGGGTGTAGATGAATGGTTCAGAGAACCGACAAGTTATAAATTAGACACATATGCAACATTTGGGTAACTTTATTGAGGAAACGTTTCGCCACACAGTGGCTTCATCAGTCCCAATACAAAGTATTGGACTGATGAAAGTATTGGACTGTATTGGACTGATGAAGCCACTGTGTGGCGAAACGTTTCCTCAATAAAGTTACCCAAATGTTGTATATGTGTCTAATTTATAACTTGTTGGTTCTCGAACCATTCATCTACACCTGTCTGACACAGCAACATCTTGGGATCTTATCAAGAATTCTTCAACACTTGTCCAACCTTTGGACGAAGACCTATTCGACTAGTGGATGGTACCACTATGACCCTGCCTCCTGCTGCTCACCTCACCTGACTACAGTATATAAGCCACCTCTCGGACATATGCTGTACTTCTACAAGATTGATGGACTGAACACATCGACTCCAGGCTGAGGGACTGATTACCTCAAAACTCCTACTCTCCTCACACCTTCTACTTTGTATTGGACTGATGAAGCCACTGTGTGGCAGTTCCTCATAAAGTTACCCAAATGTTGCATATGTGTCTAATTTATAAAACCTTCAGTAGTTCTTTTTAAAACAAGTCATAAGAGAAATTATCAATAAACTCTTGAGGTACAGTAACTTCTGCTATAAGGTATGATTCTCATTCTACCTGGTATTAAAGATTAATTTCTGAGTTTTCCTCATTTACTTGCATTACACATGAAGGTGATACACTACTTCTACTTCAAACAAATACTAACTGAAAACTGCAAATAAATTCCTGAAAATGAAACATGATTCTTTTCTTTACACTGCCTTAAAAGTTTTAATATTTTATCTTTAGATCTAACAAACATTATTCATGCAGACATAAGCAGTAATTGGTAAAATGACACAATGTGCAGAGAAAACATTTATTTATATAATACATTTTGTCCTGAGTCGAGTGAAGCATATTGTATAAATACATGTTTCCTCTACCATATTTGTCAGCAAATTTTGCCATCCAACATTACTAATAATTATAATATATGCAAAGCCTATTTTCCATTCATTATAAGTTACTTATAGTCTCCATTGTCTTGTTTATTTCCATGGCCTTCATGATCCAACAAGCTATAGAATTAATAGGGTTGAAAGTAAGGCTAACAGCTTATTATCCACTTTACAGCATTTTACTAATGTAGCAATTTTCAATTATACCCATTCTTCATGTATTCAGACTTCCCACAATAAATATATTCACCACTCACTATACGCTAAGGATGAAAATATTTTAAGGTAAGTGATGTGTGTACTGTATATGCATTTCTTAGACCTAACTATATTGCTCACTTAATATATGATAGTGTAAACATGTTATCAGACTTTTATATGCATTTGAAAGTGAAAAAAGGCTATGTTTCATTTTACAGTGATTTTTGCTTCACAGCAGTAGCCTGGAACCTAACCTGCTGTATAAGCAAGGCCCTCATGTAGTTTAGTAAGGCATTGTCGAACAATCTCAAACTAGTGCACTGTAACTTGACAGGTTGCTAACCAGAATACAACAAAGAAAATTATTGTCAAACAATCTCAAACTAGTGCACTGTAACTTGACAGGTTGCTAACAGAATACAACAAAGAAAATTATATATTTGCTGTATAAAGTGAACAGGGAGGCTTTAGGGAGGGTAGGGGATGTGTAGACCAATGAAACATGTTTTTTTCCCAACAAACCAGCCGTTTCCCACCAAAGCAGGGTGACCTAAAAGATAAACAAAAGTTTTTCTTTTTAAATTCAGTAATGTATACAGGAGAAGGGGTTACTAGCCCCTTGCTCCTGGCATTTTAGTTGCCTCTTGACACACATGGCTTACAGAGGAAGAATTCTTTTCCACTTTCCCCATGGAGATAAAAGGAAATTAAGAAGAACAAGAACTATTAAAAAAAGGAAACCTAGATGGGCATGTAAATATATATCCATATACATGCATGTGTAGTGTGACCTAAGTATAAGTAGAAGCATAATTAAAAGTGTAAGTGAACAATATTTAGATAAAGGTAAGGAAGTTTTTGTTGCATTTATGGATTTAGAAAAAACATTTGTTATGTGGGATAGGGGAGCAATGTGGCAGATATGCAAGTGTATGGAATATGTGGTATCTTACTGAAAGCAGTTAAAAGTTTTATGAGGACAGTGAGGCTCATGTTAGGGTATGTAAGAGAGAGGGGAATTATTTTCCAGTAAAAGTAGGCCTTAGACAGGGATGCTTGATGTCACCATGGTTGTTTAACATATTTACAGATGGGGTTGTAAAAGAAGTGAATGCAAGGGTGTTGGGGAGAGATGTGGGATTAAAATTGCAAAATATAATACAAAATGGGAGTTGTCACAGTTGCTTTTTGCTGATGACACTGAGCTTTTGGTAGATTCTGAAGAAAAGTTGCAAAGGCTGGTGGATGAATTTGGGAGGATATGTAAACAAAGAAAATTAAAAGTGAACACAGGAAAGAGAAAGGTGATGAGGGTAACAAATGATTAAGCTAATGAAAGACTGGATATCAGATTGGAAGGAGGGAGATATCAGGACCCCAATGGAATTAAGTCACTTTGTCTGACTTTTTTGGGTTATCGTAGGTTCTCTACACATATGTTGCTATGTATGATAATCAATGTAACTGTATTTATGTATACCTGAAACTTACTTACAGATTGGAAAGAAGGAGTATGAAGTGAATTTGTTCAGATATTTGGGACATGGATATACAGCAGGCATGTGTGAGTGTGTTAGATAAGAGTGGAGACAAATGGTTTTTGGGATTTGATGCATGGGATTTGCAACATGCAGCATTTCCCCAATGAAAAGCTGGGGTGCCACGAGTACACTGAGAGACAACATATTAAGTGTCAGTGGCCCAAGACTGTTCAACTGCCTCCCAACATACATAAAGGTGATTACCAATAGACCCCTGGCTGTCTTCAAGAAGGCACTGGACAGGCACCTAAAGTCAGTACCTGACCAGCCGGACTGTAGTTCGTACGTCAGTTTTGCGGCCAGCATTAACAGCCTGGTTGATCAGACCCTGATCCACCACGAGGCCTGGTCTCAGACCGAGGTGCGGGGGTGTTGACCATCAAAACCCCTCCAGGTATACTTAAGGTATACTCTAGCAAGACAGTGATAGTGTAAATGGTGAAAGTGTTCCTTTTTTGGGTCACTGTGCCTCTATGGGAGACAGCCAGTGTATTAAAAAAAATTTGGGAGTAGAGTCTATGAAAGATGAGGTGAACCAACAAACTGATGAGGGGAAAAAGGTGAGTGGCACATTGAGGCATCTGTGGAGACAAAGAACATTATCCATGTAGGCAAAAAGGGTAATGTATAGTGTAGTGGTGCCAACACTCTTATATGGGTGTGAAGCATGAGCTGTGAATGTTGCAGCAAGGAGGAGGCTGGAGGCAGTGGAGATGTTGTCTAATGGGAATGTGTGGAGTAAATATTGTGCAGAGAATTTGTAGCTTGAAGGTTAGGAGGTACGTGGTTACTGACAATATCCGAAGAGTTGACGAGAGGTTGCTGAGGTGGCTTAGACATTTAAAGAGGATGGAACAAAATTGGATGACTTGGAGTGTATATATCTGAAGTGGAGGTAAAATGGGGTAGTGGTCGCCATAAGAAAGGTTGGAGGGAGGGGGTAAAGGAGGATGTGTGCTAGGGGCTTGTACATCCAGCAGGCTTGTGTGAGTGTGTTTGATAGGAGTGGAGGCAAATGGTTTTTGGGGCTTGATGAGCCATTGGAGTGTGAGCTAAGTAATTTTTGTCAAGGGATTCTGAAAAACAAGTTAGCAGGACTTAAATCCTGGAGGTGGGAAGTACAGTGCCTGCACTCTGAAGGAGGGGCTGGGACATTTGCAGTTTGGAGGGACATCTGAACTGTAGTATCAGCACACCTCAAGCAAGACAGTGACAAGTGAATGATGGTGATATTGTTTTTTTTTCATCTCACCTTACTTTGGTGGGAGATAGCCATGTGTTAAAACAAAATTGCTATATATTATTATACAGTGGACCCCCAGATTTCATACTTAATCCGTTCCAGAAGGTCATTCTAAATCCGAAAAGTTCGAAAACCGAAGTAATATTTCCCAAAAGAAATAATGTAAATACAACTAATCCATTCCAGACACCGAAAAATATTAACAAAAAATACATTTTTTAAAGAATAACTATAGTTTTACATACAGAAAACAATGAGAAATAAATATAAAACACTAATTTTAATGATAAATGAACATTACATACCTCTATTGAAGACTCTTGTTGGCGTATTGAAGAAGGCGAGGAGGGAAGAGGGAGTTGAGGTTATTGTTTGGAAGGGGAATTCCCCTCCATTAGAACTTCAGGTATCAAAGCCCTCTCTGGGGTTGTACTTCCCTTCTTTGTCTTTTACAGCCTTTGCTGGCCTTAAATTCACTAACAGCAGCACTCGTTCCAGCATTTTCTTTATGAGATCCACATGCAACTGCCTTGCCTTTTTGCAAATGATCGACTCAACAACATTATCTCCCGCTAACTGTTTTTCGTTGATCCACACCAACAACAAATTCTCCACATCTTCGACTGTTTGTGACCTCTGTTTCGTTAGCATATTTACCCCTTTTGCAACTTTAGCTTCCTTGATTTCTACTTTCTTTACCAAAGGGCTGGCACTAGGAACTTTCTTTGGGCCCATGGTGGCTTATTTCGCAGTCGCAATCAATAAACAAGCACAAAAATTGCAAAATGTTTCAGATGAATGCTCATTCAACCAGTGACAGAGGCAGACTGAGACACGCATGAGAGTGGCGGTGTCCCAGGGGCGGATGGAGGTACGAAATCCGGACCAAAATTTCACCCAAAAAAGTGTTCTAAATCCGAATTGTATGATATTCAGACCATACGAAAACCAGGGGTCCACTGTACACATTAACTAATTGTGTGAAATCAATAATAATTTTCTTAAAATCTACAAAACTCACCGCACAATGTAATGTGTGAAGAGGGACTCAATGGGTGCTCGCCATGCTAAAGTAACTGAAGTGTTGGTGGTATCTATTATTGTTAAGTTCCGCACAGAGTTTGGATCTGAAAATACATGATCAGAGCAATATTGTAGAGTATTGGTTTCACATTCTTTTCCATGAAGCACTAAAAATTACTTAATAAAATGTCTTCTATTAATTACAAGGATGTTTAATATGAAAAAATTGCTTTGTGAGAAGTTGATGTCTCAAATGTGAAAGGAACAAAATAATGTAAACTCCAAATTTGATAAACTGATTATTCTACAACCATAAACAGTCAAATATGTAAAAATTTAACTCTGAAAACGTTTGCAAACAAATACCTATTAGAAATTATTCTACTTATTATATAACTTGACTTACATTAAACAATAGATGATATGAACTTACACACTGCCTGAAAGTATACATGAGGCTCACTCCAGAGACCATGTGATATGGCATACACCTTAATCTCATAGCCGGCACCAGGAAATAAATCTTCCAAGAGCACATGGGCATCAACTGTCTGACGAGTTACTGATTCAGCTGCAACAACATAAAAACAAACGCTCATTATCAAGTCCTTGATAAGCTAAATATAGCAGTAAAATCCAACCATTCTATAGAAAACTGTAACTAAACCTCTCTTCTTCACTATTAACAAACAGGAGAATCAAAGCTATATTACACTTCAAGAAGTTCTATGTACTATACTAAATATCCACCTGCTCTAAGAACTAAGTATGTACAGTATATCACAATTACTTTACCAATACCACAATTAATTATGGTAAGTTAATAATTATTTCAGTTAACATGCTTTGGGAGTAACAGCCAATGTGTTAAAAAATTAATTAAAATTAGTGAGATGTACTTCATCCATATACAATAGATACCAACAATTGTACATCTTCCACCAAGTCATTTTTTTAAATATTTTTCTTTATTCTTACACAATCAAAATAAAAGTTATGATTACCTGTGTCATTTCTAACATAAACAACAGCATATTTTTCCTGTTTGGAGGTCACATCACTCTTCCACGAGATGTTGAGTCCACGAGTTATTGGCTGTAATTCCTCAATAATGGGAGATGCTGGCTCTATGTATGAAGAAATTAAATAATAATTACAGACAGTGGTCAAAATACCATTTAAATAAATTATGAAGTGAATGTATTATGAACAGTCTTCAACCAATGCTATGATGAAGTTGGTAATGAGGGTTAATTTTTTTTATTGTCTTTTCTTATTTATTTTGCCAAATCCATTAATGTCTATATACTGTGGGTCAGAGAATATACAAAGTACATGATTATGTTTATAATATAAAAAATCACAATTCAAAATACCTCATAGGGCCCCAGAGTACAATGATCCCTTGAGGTACAACATTAATCTGTTCCAGAAGACATATCACATGTCAAAACTATTTTAACTCAAACCTCAAAATACATGGTTTTATGGTATTCATTCCAAGATGCCAGAACACACAACCTGATCTTGGATACTTTATGTTGTTTAAACACTAGGTTTTCCTGAGTGGTACACAAGCATGGCTTCAGCTGGAAATCTCCAGAGGAATTGGCAGAAGAGGCATGACAGGGCAGACAGGGAAGGGCAGGCTAGAGAAGACAGGGCAGGACAGGCCAAAGCAGGCAAGGCTGGACAGGCCAGAGCAAGCAGGCAGGCAAAGACTGGTAAAGAATTGTTGACGTGTAAGCGTCTGGTATGGTACACCGTCATCGTAAACGGACTGTACTAGTCAACCTCCCTCCCGTTTCTGCCTCTCTTCCTCCCTCCCTTGCTCATACACAATATTCCCTTTCCCTCGATCCCAATAACCTCCCATACACCCTCCACCATCACTACATGAAAGACAGGCAGGTAAGCAGACCACAACAGGCATCTCAGACAAGGCAGGCTGAGGGCAGGACAGGCCAGAGAAGGCAAGGCAGGGTAAGACAGGCCCATGTAGGCAAGGAAAGATAGGACAAGCCAGAGCAAGCAAGGCAGGACTTGACAGACCAGAGCAAGCAGGACAGGACAGGCCAGAAGAGGCTGGTCAGGACAGGACAGAACAGATCAGGTAGGGTAGGACATGACAGGACAGGACAGGCCAGAGCAGGCTGGACAGGGCAGGACTAGACAGGCCAGAGGAGGCTGGGCAGGACAGAGCAGGCAGGACAGGACAGAAAACATGCCAGAACAGGCTAGGCAGGACAGTACAGGACAGGCCTGAGTAAGCAGGACAGGACAGTACAGGACAGGCCTGAGTAAGCAGGGCAGGACAGGACAAGACTAAGCAGGGCAGGCAAGGCAGGACAAGACAGGCCAGAGCAGAGCAGGGCAGGACAGGACAGCACAGGCCAGAGCAGACTGGGCAGAGCAGGATAGGACAGAACAGGAGAGGACAGAGCAGGCAGGGCAGGACAGGGTTGGGCAAGGAGGCAGGTAGAGATTGGCAAAGAGCTGTAAATTTAAGATAATAAGATAAGATTTCTTCGGATTTTTAACCCCGGAGGGTTAGCCACCCAGGATAACCCAAGAAAGTCAGTGCGTCATCGAGGACTGTCTGTCTTGTCCCCCAGGATGCGACCCACACCAGTCGACTAACAACCCAGGTACCTATTTGCTGCTAGATGAACATGACAACAGGTGTAAGGAAACACGTCGAAATGTTTCCACCCGTCGGGAATCGAACCCGGGCCCTCCGTGTGTGAAGTGAGAGCTCAAGCCACCAGGCCACCGGGCCACTAATATTTACTCTTGCCGCAGTCTCCCTTCCCCCACCACCACGTCTGGAACAGGTACAGATACCGTCTCCCTCTCTCCTCTGTTCTGCCTTCCTTCCTTCCACCCTCCCTCCCTCCCTCCCACTCACCCCAACACTCCCTCCATCATTTAAGATCTTTTCATCCTCCTGTCTGGGCTGAGGCTCAAACACGCCCGCACGCCTGACCATCATACACGTATTGTACCTCAAATTTTCCATTACAACTCAAAACTAAATTCCTTTATGAGTGTATACTGTAACTCAAAATTATTGTAACTCAAGGGACCACTGTATTCTGGATTATCTACGTACATTACATTGTACAATATTTTATCTCTTTTGAGAAAAACGAATGTAAACAGAAACTTACTAGTGGCAATATATATTTGTGAGGCAGGATCACTCTCAATGCTATTTGAGACAGCAGCAACAGAGATGGAATAGTTTCTACCAGGATACAGCTCTTCTACAGCATGTGTGTCTGTCACTATCCTGGTGCGGGAATCACCGTTGTAAGTCTCCACCTCTTGGTACACCACCTGTTGACGTGTGTAAAGTATATAAATTCTGGAACTTCTCACACAAAAATTCTTGATTTTTTTAACATGAAATATGTATTATGGGATAAAACTATTTTTAATGGAAGAAAAAACTGTAATCAATGCAGAACCTACGGGGGAAAATTAAACCATTTTTTACTGTAGCCACATTTATATTGAAACTCACTGTGATTGGATAAACATTCCTGAATTGAGCTCTTATCTATAGAGAGGGTCTGAAGTAAAGTGTTACACACTGGTACTTACACAGTCCAGTAACAATACAAAGCTTCCTCTGAGTAAAATGTATCAATGTTGAAATTTTGAAGCTAAATGGTGAAACAATGACAAATTTCATATATTAATGGTACTGTACACAATACAACAAGCTGATGAATATGACAAATGTGCAACACCTGAGCTTCTTTATTATGATGTGTTGTTATCTAGGTGTTGTACATGACTTATTCATCATTTAATTTTCACAATTCAATAAAATTCAATAAAACTCCTACAACAATCCCAACCTTCTAAGTAGGATACACCCATACTGAAGGTTTAAAACTGAACATAAGAGGTTTTCTCAAGTTATCACATAAAAACCAAATCTTGGAATGGTCTATATAAAATTGCAACCTGTTCTTGTAAATTCTGTCAGTCTCTTTCATGGAGTTTTAAGAAAATTTCCTATTACATTATGACATGGAGTAGAGCAAGATGTCTGCACTAAACTACAACCATGGCAGAAGTCTCTTCCTTGCACGTCTCTACACCTGTGTCTGGATGCCTTCTTTCATACCTCAACATCTACTGCTTGTATACTCCTTCTCATATAGACACTTTTTTCAGACGAGCATGGCCCCTTTCATGTCTTCTTTGGCATACAAATGCCATTTCATGTATTTTTTTTACTTCAATGGCCATCTCCTGCCAAGGCAGGGTGACCCAAAGAAGGAAACACAAGCATCGTCATTCATTCAAATGTAGTCTTGTTAGAAGTGTATTGGCATCACATTTCAAATTATACTCTGACTGCAACATTCCCACCCCTCCTTCAGAGTGCAGGTACTGCCCTTTCCACCTCCCAGACTCGAGTCTGACTAACTGGTGTCTCTGAATCCTTCATAAATATAACCTTAATCCAACAGCACCTCCATTAAAAACCACTTGTCTCCATTCACTCTTATCTAGTACTCACACAAGCTTGCTGGATGCTTAATCCCCTAAAACTAAAAGCCTCCTGTACTCCCTCCCTCCAACCGTTCCTGGGACGATCCCCTCCTACCTTCCATTCCAGATTTATACACCCACTTCATTATCCTATCCATCTCGATCCTCTGCATGCCTAAAACACCTCAACAACCTCTCCTCAGCCTTCTGAACCATACCCTTGATGACCTCGCTCGCCTTTTACTCTCTATGCTTCGAATTCTTTGCATGATATTCACATCAAGTATTCCTCTCAAACACGATATTTCCACTGCCGCTGGCCTTATTCTTGTTAAGCGATCAAAACTCATACCTCCCAACCATAAAAAAAATGTTGGTACCACTATACTCTGGCACATTCCCTGTTTTTTTTTTTTTTTTTTGCCTCCATAAATTAACTTCTTTCTTTCTTTCCATAAATGGCTTAACACACCACCCACCTTTTTTTTCATGTATTTACACTTTTCAGTTGCCCCTCGCTGTCTATTATTATGTATGTACCTCTTGGTTTCATGATCTCTTTCATGTTTCATCACCTTTTTCCTTCAGTATTTTTCGTGTCTACACTTTTTTACCTGAACGCTCCCTCTTATATCTCCACCATTTTATCATAAAATACCTGTCGTATCTCTACAGATTTTGATTTTAATGTCATTTGCTTACATGATCCCTTTAATGCTTATACAAATTTTATTTCTATCAAATTAGAGGTATGGCACTTACCTTGTAGCGATCCTGAGTGGAGGCCGAGTCAGGCACCCATGACAACTTAACTTCCCTTGTGTCTTCGTGTTCCACTGCAGTCAGTTCCAATACACTCAGTGGTCCTAAGAAATGCAGTAACTTAATGATATTATATATGAAACATAAGTCATTAAATTAGTTTCTATGTGTACTGACCAAAGTGTGCTCACTCACCTAGCTGTCAGCTTAATCACCCACGATTTGCCTCCCAACGTTTGACTGACTGGTGATGCATTTCATTTCTAATCTGTAGTTGTATTCCGCACACTCTTGAATCCATTTATGTATCCAAGTACGTATGCATGTCAGCCTCCGCTACCCCTTAATAACTGCTCTCACTTGCTTATTATCCTCCCACATAAGCTCTCTTGTGAAATTCCTTTGACTCATTTTTTAGTTTAGTTTACATTAGTGCCCTCTCGTTCTGGTCCCTCCAATATGAGTCTGTCTGCCTACCTTGTCAATACTCCCGAGTACATTTATGAACTATATCTCTCCTAAGTCTTCTCCATCTGATGTTAGGTTCAACTTATTTTTCTCTTGCTTCTCTTGTAGTTAAAAGTCTTTCAGCTCAAGCTTTTTGTGTGCCCAGTTAGGTGAGGTCTCCACACTAATGTTATGTATTGATATATGGTATACAATATTCTGACTAATTCCATGTTCAAGTTATTGAAGGAATTTCTTTTATTTCACAACCTCGCCTACGACTTATGCTGCTGATATTATCCACTTTGCGTGAGTCTCAGGCAATAAGTCTGATGTTATCTAAACTCGCACATTCTTTTCTCTTTCCAACGCTGCCATCTCAGTTGAGGGAAAAGCTTGGTATCTGGCTCAAGATTAATGGACGGACAATTAAGCCTCCAATACTCCATGCGCTGAACAACTCGCATGGGTTTGACTCTTCAAATACATTTTTTTTCTTCCCATCCTCATCACCTTCCACGTGTTAGGATTCAACCTACGTAGCCACTAACATGCCCATTGTTAGTATTCAACCTACGTAGCCACTAACATGCCCATTGTTAGTATTCAACCTACGTAGCCACTAACATGCCCATTGTTAGTATTCAACCTACGTAGCCACTAACATGCCCATTGTTAGGACTCAACCTACGTAGCCACTAACATGCCCATTGTTAGGACTCAACCTACGTAGCCACTAACATGCCCATTGTTAGGATTCAACCTACGTAGCCACTAACATGCCCATTGTTAGGATTCAACCTACGTAGCCACTAACATGCCCATTGTTAGTATTCAACCTACGTAGCCACTAACATGCCCATTGTTAGGATTCAACCTACGTAGCCACTAACATGCCCATTGTTAGGATTCAACCTACGTAGCCACTAACATGCCCATTGCATATCTTCACGCTGGCTTTTGCAATACTCTTCATTTTATATTCATTTTACATCATCTGTAAATGTCGGCGACATGTAGGATCGATCTCGTCAGATAGGTCATTGATACACATTAATGTATGAGTCCAAGAAGTAACCCTTGGGGTACTTGTTACTTTTTTTTCGCAGGCCACAATCTCCTCTGACTTTTGTTTGTCATACACTGTACTTTGCCTGTGATGTCCCATATTAATAGCCTTCCGGTAGCTTAAAAATATATTATCTGGGTACTTTTGAGCTGTATTTTTTAGCCATGCTTCTTAACCTTCGATCAACTGATGTGAAATAGTTGTCAAATTTATTTTGAATCGCTGCGTGGAGGTCACTTCCACTGTCACTGTTCAGTTCATTCACCTCTATACTACTCTTATGTAGACTTACAAGGTAAGTATAAAGAGGTAGGAGATAAACAGATAAACAGTGGGAAGCAGATAGGAAGAGGTAGGTAGGCAGGATGAGGTAAGAACAAAGTAGGAGGTAATGCGAGGATTGAGACAGAACACGCGGCAGGTTACTCACTAGTAGTAACATTGCCAGTAGTGGGCCAGGAGGCCACGTTGCCAGACACGGTCTTGATGAGGACGTTGTAAGTTCTGCCAGGCTCGAGACTGGTATCGAAGGTGGCCTCCCGGGGCTCCTCAGCGTTGATGATCAGCGGAGACTGCTTCTTCACGCCCAGACTCAGCTGGTATCTATCGAACTCCCTGTAAAACAACAATATTAATATTCGTCATTTGACAATAGTCCACAAAATACCACAGTGTTATGGCTCATTCAACCTGTAATCTACCTGTATAATAGCATCAAGCATACCTTAAATACTATGTAGGTTAATGCTTCCTCACGCATGTAATACTAGAAGAAAGTAATGATTAGAGAGTTGGCAGTGTGTCAATGTATACATCTTAATGCTGAGCCAATATGGAAGTGTAGAGGTGGCAGCTGCAGCTTTCTCGGTTATGGTGCACCTTTGATATACCTTTGATGAGTTCCGAGAGTTTTTCTACTCTAAGCTATCACCAGGTTGACAAAGAGGAGACAGCCACAAGTGATATAATGGAACAAGGAGATGAGAGAGCCAAGGTCAGGTGGGTGTGGACACTCCTTTAGCCGGAATAAATAAAAACTTCATACAATACAATTACAAAATTACTTGTTATATCAGGCCTTGCCTTCCTATTTTTGTCTTTTTTTGTCACATTGTTGTTTTTATTAGAGCCCCACTAATAAATGTTTCATAAACCCCTTCAAGGAACTACATTCATGCCGGTGTGGGGCTCTTGATCCAAGGAATTGGACTTCCTCCCCTTGGATCGAAGCTGAATATATCAGTCCCCAAGCACTATATGACCACTGTGTCTTAACACTTTCCCCTGATTAAAAAGTATAAAATCTTCCTTGGGTCGACACTCCATTAATATAAAAAAAAAAATATGAAGCAGTTGATAAACTCCACTGTACTTACATTATTTTCTCTGACTTAGGAATTCTAACTAATACCTAAATGTATTTTGGCTGCTGAACCATCTAAGAAAGATATCCCTGTATTAAGAACATAAGAAAGAACACAGCAACAGGCCTACTGGCCCAAGCGAGGCAGGTCCAATTCTCCTATTGGCTTAAGCCAATGCCTTAACCTAATCAGGTCAGGTCACGTTCACTTAAAGGAGCACGGCATCTGACCTAGTAGCACAAACTAGTCAGGTCAAACTCACACCCACCCACACCCACTCATGTATTTATCTAACCTATTTTTAGCCTCTATGACGGTACTCGGGAGTTTGTTCCACTCATCCACAACTCTATTACCAAACCAGTGCTTCCTATATCCTTCCTGAATCTGATTTTTTCCAGCTTAAAATTATTGCTGCGAGTCCTGTCTAGGCTACATATTTTTTAGCACGCTATTTACATCCTCTTTATTCATTCCTGTTTTCCATTTATACACCTCAATCATATCCCCCCTAATTCTACGCCTTTCTAGAGTGCAGATTCAGGGCCTCAGTCTATCCTCATAGGGAAGATTTCTGATACCTGGGATCAACTTTGGCATCCTCCTTTGTACGTTTTCCAATGCATTTATATCCATTCTGTAATACGGTGACCAGAACTGTGCAGCATAATCTAAATGAGGCCTAACCAAAGATATATAGAGTTGAAGAACAACCTAAGGACTTCTATTATTTATACTTCTTAATATGAAACCAAGGATTCTGTTAGCTTTATTGCAAACACTTACGCACTGTTGTCTTGGTTTTAGATTACTGCTACCCAAAACTGCTAAATCCTTTTCACAATCAGCAATATTAAGATCTACATTTAGTTTATATGTGGCATGGTAATTTTCCTGTCCAATGTTTAGAACTTTGCATTTGTCTATATTAAACTGCATCTGCCACTTCTCCGACCACTGCATCAGACTATTCAAATCATCCTGGAGTGTTCTAATGTCCTCATTAAAATGAATTGGACGGCCTATTTTGGTGTCATCAGCAAATTTGCTTATTATGTAGATTTACCCTAATATAACGCAATAAAGTCAAACACTGACATATGTCTGATCAGAAGACTCTCTCCAGTTATTTCTCAGAAACCAGTTTGATTAATAAAACTGCCACACTAAAACTTACAAACCTAGAATCAAGAAGCTTCCTTTGAGGAAAACACAGGAGCACTAAAAGCTTGAAGACCAGAGCTTCCATGGATCAAGAGCCCCTCACTAGTATCAAAACACTTCCCCTCGAGTAAGGAAACACAAGTAGTTTAATGGAAACTATTAATTACTATAGTAAATCATTTCCAGATTAAAAGTGGGAAACAGTGTCTCACTCCATTAACAATAACAAGAATCTTTTAAGTACAATACTTGAGTACTGAAATTTTGAAGCCGATTACATAGAAAACAATTTCTGGTCTGGTCATGGACGCGAGACCTGGTCATAGACCAGGCCCGGGGCGGTGACCCCCGAAACACCCTCCAAGCATATAAAATCGAACCGAGGCCACGTAAACTTACCAATTAATGACCAGAGAGAAAATTTGAAACCGGCCGAAAAAGGCATTCTGAAGTTATACACGAAAGTTTGGGAGGAAGTTAGTGAAGACAAGAACACTGTACCTAATAATGTGCCGACTCTGGCATATTAAGTATTACAACATTTAGGAACTCACTAAATCCGTTAAGTTTAAAAATACTATTAACAATTCGCGAGTTTTCAATATTTCTCAGTTTTCTTTTTCTCAGTTTATTATATTTAAAACTCTACAATCCTCTCAGAAAAAATATTTGTTTTTGTGTCTTCTAAGAAAGTACAATTCAATAAAAAATCTATATAATTTGCAAAGTCCAAATATAATACAAAATTACTTCTAATTAATATACACGAATATTTAGTGTTTGAAGCTGACCAATTAATTTTATTAAATAATTTTCATTAAATAAATTGGTAATTTAACATTTGCATAGCTCAAAGTTATATCCAAGATTTCTTTTTAATAAAACCAACCAACATGAAGTTTGAAGCCGATCAGAAATGACATTCTCCGGTTATTTCTCTAAATCCAACGACTCCAAGTTTTTAGAAATTTTCAAATTTGTACTTATACAGTGAAAACTTAAAGGGCGCCATCCTTTTAGAGAATGTATTAATATTTTGAAGCTGTTACGAGTAGACATTCTTACTGAATGGAAATCAATATCAAAGTAAATGAGAGCATGGCAGTGTGCAACCCACGGGAGCAATAATACACAAACTTGATCATATTATTTTGCTCGATTTTTGAAACATTTGGCGTGAGTCTTTAAATACATGCTAAAAAAAAACTAAATAATGACCCAAAGAAAAACGGATTCGCCACCAATCGGTGTCTGTGTTTGCAGAGGTGAACGTACACTCTCAATTTTAAAAGAAGGGGAAATCCCCAGTGATTAAGTCACACTCACCTCATTCAATCTCCAGTAAATTTTCATCAATATTGGTGTATGTATTTTAATATGAATTATTAAGAAACTGTCTTAGTCTGGTCAATTGGTTGAAGTGCCTTACAGAAAAAATAAACAAGGACACTTCCTAGTGAAGGGAAAGACATACCACATATTTAAAATGCAAAAGGATGTCAAACATATGTCCACTATCAGTGAACCTATATATTTTGTTTTACGAACTCTAACGGGTGTTCAGTGCCAACAATAAAATACCAAGACCTTTAGTAGATTAAAGTTATATTAAGATTTTATGATCTGCAGATTAATTTTGAATGATCCACATTTCGCCCCAGTACTGGGGCGAAAATGTTTGTAGGTCATGACTCACGATATCGTAATAACACGATTGCAAACAAAACCACGGAACGGGTGGGGATTGGAACCATGGCCAGTGAATCCTAAACTCCAGGCCAGTGAGTGAGCAACTCGGCTGCCACCCATATATTAGTAGAAGTGTCTGTTTCGGTGAATAACTGTGTATAAAGATACACAGTTTATTCGGGAGTCTTCCTACTCCCATGGCCAGGCTCGTCTGGTGCTAGCCTGGTTAACCAGGCTGTTACTGCTAGTGGCTCGCAGCCCCATATATACATCACAGTCTGGTTGATCTGGCACCTGGTGAAGATACTTGTCCAGTTTCCTCTTGAATACTTCTACACTTCTTCCAACAGTGTTTCTGATATCCTTTGGTAAGATGTTAAATAGTCTGGTGCCACAGATATTGATACAGTGTTCAGTTCTTGTACCCACCCACCCCTGCTTTTCACTGGGATTATTTTGCACTTCCTTCCATATCTCTCGCTCCAGTATGCTGTTATGGCAGTGTGCAGATTTGGGACTAGGGCCTCGAGTACTTTCCAGGTGTATATAATCATGTATCTCTCTCTACTCCATTGAGTACATATTTAGGACTTTAAGGCGTTCCCAGTAATTTAAATGCTTTATTGGCTCTATGCGGTCCGTAAACGATTTCTGTATTTGTTCCAGCTCTGATATATCTCCTGCCCTGAAATGGGCCGTCAACACTGAGAAATGTTCCAAATGAGGGAGCACTAGCGTTTGAAAATTGTCACTGCTGACATTATTTCCCTTGTTTTGAAGGTTCTCATTACCCACCCCGTCATCCTCCTGGCTGCAGTGACCTTTGACTTATCGTGTTGTTTGAAAGATCAGCTGACGTAATTGTTCCCAAGTCTTTCACGCGTTCCTTTCGATCTATTTGACGATCCTCTTGAGTATTGTATACATATACTAGTTGCAATTATTTCCATACCTGACTTTCCAGGAAAGTGGGATTTATGGGACATGGTTTAAAAGAGAGAGAGAGAGAGAGAGAGAGAGAGAGAGAGAGAGAGAGAGAGAGAGAGAGAGAGAGAGAGAGAGAGAAACAAACGAAATTTTACCATAGCTTTTACAAAAATATAATTTAAAGTAATAATAATAAACTTCATCATTTTGCATTCTACAACCTACTACCTCATACGTATGCGCTTTGATTCCCAGTACAGGAACAGAGAAAATGTCATATACTTATATGTAGACGGGTAGGAGTAAGATATAGTATATACTAGTGTTGATGAGCTCTACAAAAGTGGTACCTTGAAACTGGTGACTTAATATACACATAACCTTTTACATTATTTTTGGGAGTAGAGAAGTGAGGTCCAACTAAACATTATGCTTAACAACATCCTTATTGCTAATCATAATGAGGGAAAATTCCTGGGTCTGCACCTTTACAGCAACCTGAAATTCAACATCCATATCCAACACATAACAAAAAAAGTATATAAAACAGTTGGCATCCTCTCAAAGATACGTTACTATTTACAACAAACAGCGCTACTTACACTATACTATTCACTGATCTATCCCTACCTCACCTATGCTATTTGTGCCTGGGGGTCCACAACGACAAATCCCTAAATCTAATAATAACCCAACAAGAAGCTGCAGTACGAATGATCACACAATCCACTGCTAGACAATAATCCCCCCCACTCTTCAAAGACCTAAACCTACTTACTATACAAAACATGCACTCGTACTACTGTGCAATCTACATTTACAGAACAATCTAATATCAATCCTGACCTGAAGCGCTTTTCTGACAGTTGCAATAGGACCCATAGACATAACACTAGGCACAAAAATCTGTATGACATTCCCCGTGTCAGGATAAATGTTTTCATAAACTCAATGTACATAAAAGGGCCCAAAATCTGGAACTCTCTGCCATAAATCTCCTGAACCACTGACTCAACTAGCGTTTTTGAAACTACGGTTAAAAAATACTTCATCTCCTTAATCTCCCAGCCCATCATAAATACATATGTAAAAACTATATATGCATTTACTGAATATCATGACCATAGGTAAACCATTATAATCAATATATACTCTCAATATATGTAATCTTCTTAAATGTTAATGATTCCATTGTGTCTGCCTAAGGTTAATAATCAAAACTGTAATTCATCTCTACCAAGCCTATTAAAGCCATATAGCATGAACTAATAGCATATTCAATTCTCTTGTATTCATTGTAAACTCACCTATCGACCACATGTACAAATTTACTGCCCTGTTATTGCCTTATTAATCTTAAGTTAGTTAAGTTTGATCGAAATGCTCTGCATATAAAGAGGCTTATGGCATGTACACTCAATTGTTATACTCCTTTGTATAAACATGTATCATAATGAAGTAAAATTCTTATTCTTGTTCTAAGGACTTGAAACTATCCCCCCCCCCCCACGGCACATTCCCCAGGTGTTATATGACTAATACACAACCCGCTCATAGCAGAAAGATCAGCTGACGATCATATGACGATGTTTGGATCCACTTTGACCATTAACTAGGTGTGACTAGTTAATGGTCTAAGTAGGACCGAAACGTGGTCATAAGTTTCATTCTCCTATGAGCGGGTTTGAGTATTGTTCCAGTCACTGTACTGTGCCTTTTTATTCTTTATATGACTTGGTTTAGCGCTTCTCCACGACTATAATAATACTATTATTATTAATAATGATTATAACCCTGAATGCTGGAGCTGACACTCGTTGACCTACAACAGAAAATATCTACACAAAACCACTTATGATTACCTACTGATCGTTCAAGCGACAAATCTCAAAGGGTCATACATTTTTATTCATCGCTGATAACTCCTACGCGCTCAGCGCTGTTTTTTGTGAACATAATAATATGCGATTTTAGTGAAAAGTGTGCATGAAATAGTGGTAAGAAAACAGACTGTCAAGGGTAGTCTGCTGGTTGCTTTATTAGGCTTCACGAGGCTATTTTTAATCCCTAAAATAGGGATTGAAATACACTCTCATCGTGTATGAACTGAGAAATATACACCTCACGATGTGTATACCTTTGGACAGTCTTCACTGCTTTAATAAATAATCTTCTATAGAAATATGTGAAAATATAGAGTGAAACATTAAACATGATGCGTATGTAAATCGAAAGATTTATATTCATTAGTGTACATACACAAGGTTTAATCTAATCTATCTTTTATAAATTAAAAGTATTATTGATGCTAGTGTACAAATAAAGCGCCCGAAAAGCTGCGCAATGTTTATACTTTATTTCTACATAAGTTTTGAAAATAAAAAATATGATTGTGATTATAATTAATGATCATCGTACAGTCGACACAACTTAAACCTAATATGGTTAAAAAAAATCTCAGATTTGTGTGCCTTTTCTCGCGTTTTTTGTTGGAAAGCAACAATGAAGACTGTATAATACTACATTGAAATTTCTGTCATGGTAAAAAAAATGCACGGAATTATTCATTGTAGTTTCTTGGTTGATAAAAAAAAGTCACTTATTTTTAATTTGTGTATAGTGCCTACAATATACCATAGCCGAATTATATTTAAGACATCTGATTTTAATATGAACGAGGAAAACAAACCAATAATGAATCAGCTGCGATGGTTAGGTTAGGGTTCGTCAGAAAACAGGACAAGTGTTTCTGACACGGGTCTTATTCATACAATGACCCACAGCTGGAGCTTGTGGTCATCTGGCCGAGGCCTTCCGCTGGCTTACCGGTCCACCCCTTTAAAAAATTTTGGTTATGATTATAACCATTTATTATTTCAGCTGCATTGTTACGTGTGCCACTAGAGACAAATATATTCATATGGAATTCTTTATTGAAAAGTTTCACAAATATGTCTGTTATTTGATCAAGCTCACTGCACGGGTGAAACATCGTTAATAAAAACTTCCATATAAATGTATATATCTATCATGGTGTCGTTTGGATCGTGGTTGTAGGACTGTTTTAACAAAAATATCAAGAAACACAATATGTAATTTAAATTCGTAACGGTAGATAGCTGTGGGACATTAAACCAGCACAAGAGTGTTGAGTGAGGCTGCTGTTTGTCATCTCACACCACTACAAGTGGACGTACTTGTAATAGTGTCTGATGGAGCGCGTTGGTAGGTAACCTTTTCACCACCACAAAACATTACCTAACCCCAAAAATAAGATTTAAAGTATACTCTCAGCATATATACGCTATGAGAAATGCATCTCTCGGTGTAAACGAGAATATGCAATGAAGGCTTACCAGGGCCTAAACCACCTAACACTAACATCTCTACATATACATTATTCTATTATCTAAGTTTTTTTTCAAAATTCTACTTTTTGATACTTTTATTAATCCCCTAAACGTATATTACTTTTAAAAGTTGATGTATATAGTAAATAGTTTTCATTTTTGCTGTCGAATTGCCTTGTATATACAGTAATATGTGATTGTGTAAGTTTAATTACAAGTATTAGTATCAACTTAGAAAGACTGCCAATAAAATGTTTTCTGTCAATACTATAGTATTTGACAAGTTAAAAAATAATAACTTTGCCGAATAGGCAAAACTGGTCAATTAGCAAGAACTCATTTAAAATTAAGTCCTTTCTAAATTTTCTAAGGATATATTTTCATTGATGTTAATGTAAAAGGTAATAATTTTGTAAGGATGAAACTTCCAACTTTATTAAACAAGCGCAATTAAATACCCTAAAACAAATATATTTTGGATAAGTTTACAATATTTTAATAATAAACAAACACAATAAATATTTTTCGTTAGGTTCAGAATGACTTTTGGGAAAGGCCTCTACAATTTTCGCTTGCTTATTCTGCTAGGGTTGCTATTTAAGCCAAAATCGCAAGTTTTACCTATATATATATATATATATATATATATATATATATATATATATATATATATATATATATATATATATATATATATTGTAAATCATTGGTGCTTTCCAAATTTAACAAAAGAATAATTTCGTGAGGGTGTAACTGTCAATTTAATATTTATGAGCTATGCACAATTGACGAAACTGTTGTCATTTAGTTGATATAAGAGTGCAAGACGGAGCAGACACTGTCACAATACTATTAACCAACACTCACACCATCAAGCAACTTTATCTTTATTCAAGGTGGCGATGAAAGAAAAAACCTGTACGGAATAATGTAACAATGGTGGGAGGTGTGGTGAACCCAAGGCAGGAGGTAGGGGGGTTACCAAGGATCTCTTGGTCACTCACCACAACAAACATTATTACCAACAATACCACCACCAACACCAGCTATTATAGCACCACCGCGCACACTTGACACTAACAGCACCACTAACAATAATATCATCACTATCATTACCTCATCACCACAATGTTATCAACATTACCAACGGATTATTAGTACTACCACTAACCCTATCAGCACCAACCAGCCAACATCACAACAGACCATCCACCACCCACACTCCACAACAAACAACCACAACCACCAACACTACCAACAACACTATCAACACTAACTAGACCAGCAACTTTAATAGCCTATGTAACATGTAATTTTGGTTCATGAATTCCATGGGCAAGTAGAACAGAATTCTTCCTCCGTAAGCCAAGCGTGTCGTAAGAGGCGACTTACATGCCGGGAGCAAGGGGCTAGTAACCCCTTCTCCTGTGTATATTACTAAAGTAAAAAAAGAGAAACTTTTGTTTTTCTTTTTGGGCCACCTGCTTTGGTGGGATACGGCCCGTTTGTTGAAAGAAGAAGAATTCCATAAAAGACGAAGAGAAGATGGAGAAGGGCCACCTGGTTACTTCTCTTAAACACTGAATCTGTTTGCCCTTAGAAAGAGGAAACTACGTAGGTCTCATTCAAACATTTGAGCTTACAGAATAAAAATGGTAACCAACACAGTGCAGAGCAAACCTTATTTAGAGACGACATTTTGGAGCGAAACCTTGTCAGTAAATAAAGATTATATTTGTACAGAGTATCCTCACCATTTATGTAGCGATCGTCATTTTTGTAATGTGTAAAACGTAGATGGGGTGGATCAGCGGATGCTTCACCACTGAATAGATCATGTGACTGAGATCAGTGTCAGAAGACTCGTGTTTCCTGAAGAATAAACTATCACCACCATATCTGTCGTCGACAAGTTTTGTCATCCAGCAGAATAAATTTTGCTACTCATATAATAGGTCTTTGCAGTGCAAACTACAACACGAAATAACAACATACATCCTAAGAGGAAATAGATATAATACACACAAGATTTTTTTTATTGGTAAGTCAGAGAACACTGGCACACACTGCTCTCCCATGTCATCAACACAGTCACTGACACACACTGCTCTCCCATGTCATCAACACAGTCACTGACACACACTGCTCTCCATGTCCAACACAGTCACTGGTACACACTGCTCTCCCATGTCATCAACAGTCACTGACACACACTGCTCTCCCATGTCATCAACAGAGTCACTGACACACACTGCTCTCCCATGTCATCAACACAGTCACTGGCACACACTGCTCTCCCATGTCATCAACACAGTCACTGACACACTGCTCTCCCATGTCATCAACACAGTCACTGACACACTGCTCTCCCATGTCATCAACACAGTCACTGGCACACACTGCTCTCCCATGTCATCAACACAGTCACTGGCACACACTGCTCTCCCATGTCATCAACACAGTCACTGACACACACTGCTCTCCCATGTCATCAACACAGTCACTGGCACACACTGCTCTCCCATGTATCAACAAGTCACTGACACACACTGCTCTACCATGTTATCAACACAGTCACTGGCACACACTGCTCTCCCATGTCATCAACACAGTCACTGACACACTGCTCTCCAAGTTATCAACACAGTCACTGACACACTGCTCTCCCATGTTATCAACACAGTCACTGACACACTGCTCTCCCATGTTATCAACAGTCACTGGCACACACTGCTCTCCCATGTCATCAACACAGTCACTGACACACACTGCTCTCCCATGTTATCAACACAGTCACTGGCACACACTGCTCTCCCATGTCATCAACACAGTCACTGACACACACTGCTCTCCCATGTCATCAACACAGTCACTGACATACACTGCTCTCCCATGCCATCAACACAGTCACTGGCACACACTGCTCTCCCATGTCATCAACACAGTCACTGACACACACTGCTCTCCCATGTTATCAACACAGTCACTGACACACACTGCTCTCCCATGTCATCAACACAGTCACTGACACACACTGCTCTCCCATGTTATCAACACAGTCACTGGCACACACTGCTCTCCCATGTCATCAACACAGTCACTGACACACACTGCTCTACCATGTTATCAACACAGTCACTGACACACACTGCTCTACCATGTTATCAACACAGTCACTGACACACACTGCTCTCCATGTTATCAACACAGTCACTGACACACTGCTCTCCTATGTCATCAACACAGTCACTGGCACACACTGCTCTCCCATGTTATCAACACACACACAGTACAGTATATTTAGAAACAGTTAACTTCAATTAATCCCAGATGTGTAAATATCAGATTCGACTCAACACAACACAGACAATACCCATAAACACAAAACTTTCTCTTGTCCTTGGGACTGGAACAACTTACTCGCAGTGCTCACTCGAATCCTAAATCCCGTCCATGTATGTACGTATTACTAAATTCATGGAGAAGCGTTAAACCCGTACGGGTCATACAGCCCTGGGAAGTAAGAAGCAATTTGGTACCGAGTGTATTTGTGTGTAATTGTGTGCGACAGTGTACGTGTTCATTTGTATGAAGCAGCAATACAGTCGTAATGGAGGCGACCACATTCACAAATTACTTTACTTTCACTTCGAGCCATCACCATCACCACCATCACCATCACCACCATCATCACCACCATCATCATCACCACCACAAACAACGATGCAGCACAACGAAAATATATACCAAGAGTGTGTAATTTATCGGTGTATAAATACCGAGAATTTACTTTAATCCCTATTTTAGGGTCTAAAGTATCCCTGTTTTAGGGACTAAAGTATCTGTTTAAGGGACTAAAGTATTTGTTTAAGGGACTAAAGTATCTGTTTAAGGGACTAAAGTATCTTTGTTTTAGGGGTTAAAGTATTTTTTAATGGTAGTGAATAGTTGATATACAGCCTTAATGACCCTCGTTGACCACGTTAACCAACCAACCCATGTTTTATACCCCACCACGCCGCAGCCTTCCCCACCACCACCACGCCGCAGCCTTCCCCACCACCACCACGCCGCATCCTTCCCCACCACCCACGCTGCAGCTTCCACCACCACCACGCGCAGCCTTCCCACCACGCCACCTTCCCACACCCATCTTCCCACCACACACGCGCAGTTCCCCCACGCCATCCTTCACCCTCACCCCACGGCAGTTCACCACCCACGCCGCATCCTTCCCACCACCACGCCGACCTCCCACCACTACCACGCCAGCTTCACCACCACCACCACGCGCAGCCTTTCCACCACCCCACGCCGCAGTTCCCCATACCACCACGGCACCTTCCCCACCCACCACGCGCAGCCTTTCCCACCACCACCACGCCGCATCCTTTCCACCACCACCACGCCGCATCCTTCCCCCCACCACCACCACCCGCAGCCTTCCCCACCACCACCACCGCATCCTTCCCCCCACCCCCCCACGCCGCATCCTTCCCCACCACCACCACCCACGCCGCAGCCTTCCCCACCACCACTCACGCGAGCCTTCCCACCACCCCACCCACCTTCCCACCACCCCACCACCACGCCGCATCCTTCCCCCCACCACCGCACCTTCCACCCCACCACCACGCCGCAGCCTTCCAAACCACCACCACGCGCAGCCTTTCCCACCACTCACCATCGCGCACGCTTTCCCCACCACCACCACACCGCATCCTTCCCCCCACCACCACCACGCGCATCCTTCCCCCACCACCACCGCAGCTCCCCACCACCACTACCACGCCGCATCCTTCCCACACACCACCAGCCACCTTCACCACCACCCAGCGACCTTCCCACCACCACCACCGCGATCCTTCCCCACCACCACCACCACGCACCTTCCACCACCACCACGCGCATCCCCCACCACCACCACGCCGCATCCTTTCCCCACCCACCACGCCGCATCCTTCACCACCACCACCACGCCGCATCCTTCCCCACCACCACCACCACGCCGCATCCTTCCCACCACCACCACCACGCCGCATCCTTCCCCACCACCACCACCACGCCGCATCCTTCCCCACCACCACCACCACGCCGCATCCTTCCCACCACCACCACCACGCCGCATCCTTCCCCACCACCACCACCACCACCACGCCGCATCCTTCCCCACCACCACCACGCCGCATCCTTCCCCACCACCACCACGCGCATCCTTCCCACCACCACCACGCGCATCCTTCCCCACCACCACCACCACGCCGCATCCTTCCCCCCACCACCACGCCGCATCCTTCCCCCACCACCACCACGCGATCCTTCGCCACCACCACCACCACGCCGATCCTTCGCCACCACCACCACCACGCCGCATCCTTCCCACCACCACCACCACGCCGCATCCTTCCCACCACCACCACCACGCCGCATCCTTCCCCACCACCACCACGCCGCATCCTTCCCCACCACCACCACCACGCCACATCCTTCACCACCACCACCACGCAGCATCCTTCCCCACCACCACCGCCCATCCTTCACCACCACCACCACGCCACTCCTTCACCACCACCACCACCCACATCCTTCCCCACCACCACCACCACGCCCATCCTTCACCACCACCACCACGCACATCTTCACCACCACCACCACGCCACTCCTTCCCACCACACCACCAGCCACATCCACCCCACCACGCCCATCCTTCACCACCTACCACCACCACGCCCATCCTTTCCCACACCACCCACCATCCTTCCCACCACCTCCCACGCCGCATCTTCATTCCCACCACCTCACGCCCATCCTTCACCACCACCACCACGCCATCTTCACCACCACCCCACGCCGCATCCTTCCCTCCACCACCACCACCTACTCCCTCCCCACACCACCACTAGCCCATCTTCACCACCACCACTCTCACTACCCTTCATCCTTCCCACCACCGCCGCATCCTTCACCACCACCACAGCCACATCCTTCCCCACCCCCACCCCCACGCCGCATCCTTCACCACCACCACCACGCCATCCTTCCCCACCACCACCCTCACCCACACCACTCCACACCCCACCACCTACCACACACCTCCACCACCACCACGCCACATCCTTCCCACCACCACCACCACGCCGCATCCTTCCCACCACCACCAGCCCATCCTTCCCCACCACACCCCACCACCCCACCCCCCCAGCATCTTCACCACACCCACACTCCACCCACCCATCCTCCCACCACCACCCCACGCCATCCTTCACCACCACCACGCCCATCCCCTCCACCACCACCCTCCCCACCACCACTCCCACCTCACCCACCTCTCCACCCCACCACCACGCCCTCTCCTCACCACCCACCCCACGCCACATCCTTCCCCCACCACCACGCCACATCCTTCCCACCACCACCACGCCACATCCTTCCCACCACCACCACCCACCTATCCTTCACCACCACCACGCCAACCCTTTCCCACCACCACCATCCTCCTTCCACCCCCACCTTCACCACACCACGCCCATCCTTCCCACCACCACCATGCCACATCCTTCCCACCACCACCCCACGCCCATCCTTCACCACCACCACCACCCACATCCTCCCACCACGCCCATCCTTCCCACCACCCACCACGCCACATCCTTCCCACCACCACCACGCCACATCCTTCACCACCACCACCACGCCACATCCTTCCCCACCACCACCACGCCGCATCCTTCCCCACCACCACCACCACGCCGCATCCTTCACCACCACCACGCCGCATCCTTCACCACCACCACCACGCCACATCCTTCACCACCACCACCACGCCGCATCCTTCACCACCACCACCACGCCGCATCCTTCCCCACCACCACCACCACGCCGCATCCTTCACCACCACCACCACGCCGCATCCTTCACCATCACCACCATGCCACATCCTTCACCACCACCACCACGCCGCATCCTTCACCACCACCACCACGCCACATCCTTCCCCACCACCACAACAAGCGTGTATAGTTTTGCGTAGTCTATCAAACAAAGTATACAACCCTAGTTAGGTTTACTGTCAACGCACTCTTTCTCAACACACAAATTACAATACCTGTGACTAATAGCGAATGTAAATGAAGAAAAACTCCTTACTGCTTTGAAGAGTAATTTGGGTTCAGAAAATTAAATTCTTGATCAGCCGGGTTAAGGTCAAAGTATCAACAGTCTTACTGAACCAACATTAAGACCTGGTCTGAGAGCGGATGATGAGCTCCGAACTATTTACACTTTAACTACAAGGTAAAGAGCATTTACTGCTCTAGTAAACAAGACAGTTCCACAGTCTTAAAATTGACGTCAGTTACAAGTCCTACCATCACGTCTTGTATGATATTTAATTGTTTATAGGTGTGGTCGTTAAGCCAGCTGAAGGTCTCGATCAGATGATCAAGAGTCCCACTGAGAGGGTTATCTTATGATTAAGAATTGTTCATAATTCACCTGACATACCAAACACCAGCACCAGCAGCGCCACTAACAACACCAGCAGCACCTCAACCAACACCAACACCAGAACCACTAACACCAGAAGCACCTCTACCAACATCAACACCACCCCTACCAACACCACCACTACCAACACCAACACCACCCCTACCAACACCAGCACTACCAACACCAACACCACCAATACCAACACCAGCACTACCAACACCAACACCACCAATACCAACACCAGCACTACCAACACCAACACCACCAATACCAACACCAGCACTAGCACCACTGAACTATCACAACAACTACACATCTTAAGATACACACCAACCTGCTAAACTGAAGTTGGCGTTTTTTATATTTAGCAAATTATTGTCCCTCGAAGGTTTTTTAACCCTCGAAGGTTTTTTAACCCTCGAAGGTTTTTTAACCCTTGGTGGTTTTTAACCCTCGAAGGTTTTTTTAACCCTTGGAGGTTTTTAACCCTCGAAGGTTTTTAACCCATTTTAGGTAATAGGTTTTCTCAGTATTTCAACACTTGCTGGCGAAGATCGAAATGTGAAATGTCTACCATAACACATTTAAAATATTTGTACAATATTAACACAACTGTAATGGTGGTAATGTTTGTAGTTGTTGTGGAGGGTAGCAGTAGTGATGGAGGTAATGTTTGTAGTTGTTGTGGAGGGTAGCAGTAGTGATGGAGGTAATGTTTGTAGTTGTTGTGGAGGGTAGCAGTAGTGATGGAGGTAATGTTTGTAGTTGTTGTGGAGGGTAGCAGTAGTGATGGAGGTAATGTTTGTAGTTGTTGTGGAGGGTAGCAGTAGTGATGGAGGTAAGAGTTCTGACTGGGAAGGGCTTGGTGATGGGGAAGGTGGTCTTGGTGATGGCAGTTCTGACGCTAATGGTAATTGTGATTCCTAAGTGATATTTTTTCTTCTGGTCATCTTCCTGTCTCCCCTTCCTTCTTCCAAACCTGTTTTCCCCCCTTCCTGCCCCCCAAACACACAGGTTCACACTGAAGTATGAAGAACCAATATGAAAGCCACAACTTGTCAAGCATGTCAAGACACTGGAGAAAGTGCAGAGGCACACTAGACCCGGAGGTATGTTCAGTGAGCAGAGATTAAGGAAACTAAATCTGATGTATATCAGAGGAAAGATGGACTAGTGGTGATATGATAACATCGTAGCAAATACAAACAGGAACTGGAAAGGTGGAGACAATATTGTTCGGGGACGGTGAATCAGGAACACAACTGGAAATTGTAAATACAAGTAAGTCACAGAGATGCTAGGAAGTGTTTCTTCAGTTTCAGAGTAGTCAGGAAGTAGAACGACCTGGACAGTGTAGTAGACGCACGATCCATATATCGTTTAAAGAAGAGGTACGATAAGCCTCTTTCTTTCGATGCCATAAGAGAGTAAACTCGGTAGCGGCCAGCGAAGAGGTGGGGTCAGGAGTTGAGACTCAACCCCTGCAATCACATACATGTGAATATATGGGTAGGAAACACTGAAGCATGAAGAACATTGACTGCTACACTGGTCACCAGCAGCTGCAGGTCACCAGCAGCAGCAGCAGGTCACCACCAGCAGGTCACCTACCACCATGGTCAGGAAGGAATATCACAAGGTCGAGTCCTTCACTTCCGGTTGCACCCACAACAACCACCATTCCTCATTATATGATCATCTCTTCTTCCTCACACTCATCTCCTTACTCTTTATCTTCCCCACCACCCTCTACCTCCCACAACCACCCTCTACCTCCCACAACCACCCTCTACCTCCCACAACCACCGCACCTAACATATCAGTTTACCCATCCCCCCCTCTCAGGATTCCCAGAGACAAAACACAAGTAATTATCATTACAGGAAGAAGCACTTCTCATTCTCTTTTTATTTTTTTTTTTTTTCTTTTTTTTTTTTTTTTTTTATATTTTCAAGGGAAAGTATATCGCAGAATTTCTCCGTTGCGTAACTAACAAAAATGAAAGAGCCTCAAGTGACTATACTGTACTATGATGGTGAATGTTTTTACCAGGCTACTCCTGCAGTCTGGCACCAAGGTAGGCTGCTGCTGCTGGTATTATGTATGTTAGAAGAAAGCAAATTCTGGTGAAGGGCGTCTGTCACATGAGCTGTGGTAAGCCAGAGGTCGCCCAACATTCTTACATCTTAACACATTTGTATGCGGCTGCAAATACTGTGTTTGAGATGCGATGGCAGTCCTTCCTCTACCTCCAGAGTCCCCTCTTAATATACAAGTTTTTTGCACTTCTGGACATTAAGTACACTAAGTTCTACTAAAAAATTTATTCTTGCTGTATTATTATTATTATTATTATTATTATTATTATTATATCAATTTCAAGTGATTTCTTCTTCCATACAGGAATATTTTGTGTTTATATCTTTGAACATAAAATATCTTAATGTTCTTTTTTACATATAATTGCATTTCTCTGACATATATTTGCAGTTTTTCAATAATTATCTTCCAGAGTATTTCATATTTACATTTTTATATTTCTGACATTCATCTGATTCATTTTAATGCTAAAAGTTTTCTTGAATCTAGTGAGTAAAGGTAACTCACCTGTCTTATTCCAGTATCATATATATTACTTTTTCTCATTCACAATGTTGAGTGTATATGTGAAGGTGTCGCAGGACACACCTATCACCGGTGTGACCGCTGTTACATTTGTAAGGTGTCGCAGGACACACCTTCTATCACCGGTGTGACCGCTGTTACATTTGTAAGGTGTCACAGGACATACCTTCTATCACCGGTGTGACCGCTGTTACATTTGTAAGGTGTCACAGGATATACCTTCTATCACCGGTGTGACCGCTGTTACATTTGTAAGGTGTCACAGGACACACCTTCTATCACCCGTGTGACCACTGTTACATTTGTAAGGTGTCACAGGATATACCTTCTATCACCGGTGTGACCGCTGTTACATTTGTAAGGTGTCACAGGACACACCTTCTATCACCGGTGTGACCGCTGTTACATTTGTAAGGTGTCGCAGGACACACCTTCTATCACCGGTGTGACCGCTGTTACATTTGTAAGGTGTCACAGGATATACCTTCTATCACCCGTGTGGCCGCTGTTACATTTGTAAGGTGTCACAGGATATACCTTCTATCACCGGTGTGACCGCTGTTACATTTGTAAGGTGTCACAGGACACACCTTCTATCACCGGTGTGACCGCTGTTACATTTGTAAGGTGTCACAGGACATACCTTCTATCACCGGTGCGACCGCTGTTACATTTGTAAGGTGTCACAGGATATACCTTCTATCACCCGTGTGACCGCTGTTACATTTGTAAGGTGTCACAGGATATACCTTCTATCACCGGTGTGACCGCTGTTACATTTGTAAGGTGTCACAGGATATACCTTCTATCACCCGTGTGACCGCTGTTACATTTGTAAGGTGTCACAGGATATACCTTCTATCACCGGTGTGACCGCTGTTACATTTGTAAGGTGTCACAGGACACACCTTCTATCACCCGTGTGACCGCTGTTACATTTGTAAGGTGTCACAGGACATACCTTCTATCACCGTGTGACCGCTGTTACATTTGTAAGGTGTCACAGGACACACCTTCTATCACCCGTGTGACCGCTGTTACATTTGTAAGGTGTCACAGGACACACCTTTATCACCGGTGTGACTGCTGTTACATTTGTAAGGTGTCACAGGACACACCTATCACCCGTGTGACCGCTGTTACATTTGTAAGGTGTCACAGGACACACCTTCTATCACCCGTGTGACCGCTGTTACATTTGTAAGGTGTCACAGGACACACCTTCTATCACCCGTGTGACCGCTGTTACATTTGTAAGGTGTCACAGGACACACCTTCTATCACCCGTGTGACCGCTGTTACATTTGTAAGGTGTCACAGGACACACCTATCACCGGTGTGACTGCTGTTACATTTGTAAGGTGTCACAGGACACACTCTATCACTGGTGTGACCGCTGTTACATTTGTAAGGTGTCACAGGATATACCTTCTATCACTGGTGTGACCGCTGTTACATTTGTAAGGTGTCACAGGATATACCTTCTATCACCGGTGTGACCGCTGTTACATTTGTAAGGTGTCACAGGATATACCTTCTATCACCCGTGTGACTGCTGTTACATTTGTAAGGTGTCACAGGATATACCTTCTATCACCGTGTGACGCTTAATTTGTGGTGTCAGACACTTCTATCACGGGACCGCTGTTACATTTGTAAGGGTAAGGACAACCTTCTATCACCGTGTGACGCGTTACATTTGTGGGTCAGGAAACCTCATCCCCGGTGACGCTGTTAATTGAGTGTCACAGGAACTTCCCGTGACGCGTTAAGGTGTCACAGGAACTATCCCGTGTGACCGCTATATGAAGGGTAGAACTTATACGTGACCGCTGTTATTTGTGGCGGAACTTCATCAGGCGACATTTGGGTGCCGGACTTTATCTGCTTCATTTTGTGCCGAATACACGTGTCCTTTAATTTGTAAGGTGCCGAACCCTATCCCCGTGACCTTTAATTTGTGACAGGAAACCTTCCTGTGACCGTTTAATTTGTAAGGTGTCACAGGAATTCTTCACCGTGTGACCTTACATTTGTGGTGTAAGGAATTCTATCACCCGTACGCTTTACATTTGAAGGTGTCGGAAACCTTATCACCTGACCGCGAATTTGTAAGTGTCACAGGACACCTATCCGTGACTTTACATTTGTAAGGGCAGGACACCTATCACTGTACGCGTTAAGTGGAGGACCATCCCGTGTCCCCTGTTACATTTGTAAGGTGTCACAGGACACACCTTCTATCACCCGTGTGACCGCTGTTACATTTGTAAGGTGTCACAGGTATACCCTTCACCGTGTGACGTGTTACATTTGTAAGGTGTCACAGGACATACCTTCTATCACCGTGTGACCGTGTTAATTTGTAAGGTGTCACAGGAACACCTTTATCACGTGTGACCGCGTTACATTTGTAAGGTGTCACAGATACTTCTATCACCGGTGACCGCTGTTACATTGTAAGGTGTCACAGGAAGATTCACCGGTGACCCTGTTACATTTGTAAGGTGTCACAGGACATACCTTCTATCACCGGTGTGACCCTGTTACATTTGTAATGTCACAGGACACCCTCTATCACCGTGGACCGCTGTTATTTGTAAGGTGTCACAGGACACACCTATCACCCGTGTGACGCTGTTACATTTGTAAGGTGTCACAGGACAACCTTTATCACCGTGTGACCGCTTTAATTTGTAAGGTGTCACGGACACCTTCTATCACCGGTGTACCGCTGTACATTTGTAGTGTCGGATTACTTCTTACGTGTGACCGCTGTTACATTTGTAAGGTGTCACAGGACACACCTTCTATCACCCGTGTGACCGCTGTTACATTTGTAAGGTGTCAGAGGACACACCTTCTATCACCCGTGTGACCGCTGTTACATTTGTAAGGTGTCACAGGATATACCTTCTATCATCCGTGTGACCGCTGTTACATTTGTAAGGTGTCACAGGATATACCTTCTATCACCGGTGTGACCGCTGTTACATTTGTAAGGTGTCACAGGATATACCTTCTATCACCCGTGTGACCGCTGTTACATTTGTAAGGTGTCACAGGATATACCTTCTATCACCGGTGTGACCGCTGTTACATTTGTAAGGTGTCACAGGACACACCTTCTATCACCCGTGTGACCGCTGTTACATTTGTAAGGTGTCACAGGACATACCTTCTATCACCGGTGTGACCGCTGTTACATTTGTAAGGTGTCACAGGACACACCTTCTATCACCCGTGTGACCGCTGTTACATTTGTAAGGTGTCACAGGACACACCTATCACCGGTGTGACTGCTGTTACATTTGTAAGGTGTCACAGGACACACCTATCACCCGTGTGACCGCTGTTACATTTGTAAGGTGTCACAGGACACACCTTCTATCACCGGTGTGACCGCTGTTACATTTGTAAGGTGTCACAGGACACACCTTCTATCACCCGTGTGACCGCTGTTACATTTGTAAGGTGTCACAGGACACACCTTCTATCACCCGTGTGACCGCTGTTACATTTGTAAGGTGTCACAGGACACACCTATCACCGGTGTGACTGCTGTTACATTTGTAAGGTGTCACAGGACACACCTATCACCCGTGTGACCGCTGTTACATTTGTAAGGTGTCACAGGACACACCTTCTATCACCGGTGTGACCGCTGTTACATTTGTAAGGTGTCACAGGATATACCTTCTATCACCCGTGTGACCGCTGTTACATTTGTAAGGTGTCACAGGACACACCTTCTATCACCCGTGTGACCGCTGTTACATTTGTAAGGTGTCACAGGATATACCTTCTATCACCCGTGTGACCGCTGTTACATTTGTAAGGTGTCACAGGACACACCTTCTATCACCGGTGTGACCGCTGTTACATTTGTAAGGTGTCACAGGACACACCTTCTATCACCCGTGTGACCGCTGTTACATTTGTAAGGTGTCACAGGATATACCTTCTATCACCCGTGTGACCGCTGTTACATTTGTAAGGTGTCACAGGACATACCTTCTATCACCGGTGTGACCGCTGTTACATTTGTAAGGTGTCACAGGATATACCTTCTATCACCGGTGTGACCGCTGTTACATTTGTAAGGTGTCACAGGACATACCTTCTATCACCGGTGTGACCGCTGTTACATTTGTAAGGTGTCACAGGACACACCTTCTATCACCGGTGAGACCGCTGTTACATTTGTAAGGTGTCACAGGACATACCTTCTATCACCGGTGAGACCGCTGTTACATTTGTAAGGTGTCACAGGACATACCTTCTATCACCGGTGAGACCGCTGTTACATTTGTAAGGTGTCACAGGATATACCTTCTATCACCCGTGTGACCGCTGTTACATTTGTAAGGTGTCACAGGACACACCTTCTATCACCCGTGTGACCGCTGTTACATTTGTAAGGTGTCACAGGACATACCTTCTATCACCGGTGTGACCGCTGTTACATTTGTAAGGTGTCACAGGACATACCTTCTATCACCCGTGTGTCCGCTGTTACGTTTGTAATATATGCTTTATACATGGTAAAGCCATTATTGACACACTGGAGAACAAGTTACACTGTTCAGCTGAAAAACACTGAAGAACAGAAGTTACAACGTTCAGCTGAAGAACACTGAATAACAAGAGTTACAACGTTCAGCTGAAGAACACTGAATAACAAGAGTTACAACGTTCAGCTGAAGAACACTGAATAACAAGAGTTACAACGTTCAGCTGAAGAACACTGAATAACAAGAGTTACAACGTTCAGCTGAAGAACACTGAATAACAAGTTACAACGTTCAGCTGAAGAACACTGAATAACAAGAGTTACAACGTTCAGCTGAAGAACACTGAAGAACAGAAGTTACAAAGTTCAGCTGAAGAACACTTAAGAACATGTGTTACAACGTTCAGCTGAAGAACACTGAAGAACAGGAGTTACAACGTTCAGCTGAAGAACACTGAAGAACAGGAGTTACAACGTTCAGTTGAAGAACAGTGAAGAACATGAGTTACAACGTTCAGCTGAAGAACACTGAAGAACATGAGTTACAACGTTCAGCTGAAGAACACTGAAGAACAGGAGTTACAACGTTCAGCTGAAGAACACTGAAGAACATGTGTTACAACGTTCAGCTGAAGAACACTGAAGAACAGGAGTTACAACGTTCAGCTGAAGAACACTGAAGAACAGGAGTTACAACGTTCAGCTGAAGAACACTGCAAGAACAGGAGTTCAACGTTCAGCGTGAAGAACACTGAACGAACAAGTCAACGTCAGTTGAAGAACACTGAATAACATGAGTTACAACGTTCAGTTGAAGAACACTGAAGAACAGAGTTACAAGTTCAGTTGAACACTGCAAGACGGAGTTACAAGTTCAGCTGAAGAAAACTGAAGAACAGGAGTTCAACGTTCAGCTGAAGAACACTGAAGAACAGGAGTTCAACGTTCAGCTGAAGAACACTGAAGACAGGAGTTACAACGTTCAGTTGAAGAACACTGAATAACATGAGTTACAACGTTCAGTTGAAGAACACTGAAGAACATGAGTTACAACGTTCAGTTGAACACTGAAGAACAGGAGTTACAACGTTCAGCTGAAGAACACTGAAGAACAGGAGTTACAACGTTCAGCTGAAGAACACTGAAGAACAGTGAAGATCACTGTGACAAGGTAATTCAACTGTAATTCACTGAGTTCAACTGTGCCTATGTTTTCACAGTATGTACAATTGATGTTTTCACACTGTGTTCAAGGTGATGTTTTCCACACTGTGTTCAAGGTGATGTTTTCCACACTGTGTTCAAGGTGATGTTTTCCACACTGTCTTCAAGGTGATGTTTTCCACACTGTGTTCAAGGTGATGTTTTCCACACTGTGTTCAAGGTGATGTTTTCCACACTGTGTTCAAGGTGATGTTTTCCACACTGTGTTCAAGGTGATGTTTTCCACACTGTGTTCAAGGTGATGTTTTCCACACTGTGTTCAAAGTGGTTTTCCACACTGTCTTCAAGGTGATGTTTTCCACACTGTGTTCAAGGTGATGTTTTCCACACTGTTTCAAAGTGTGTTTTCCACACTGTGTTCAAGTGATGTTTTCCACACTGTGTTCAAGTGGTTTTCCACACTGTCTTCAAGGTGATGTTTCCACACTGTTTCAAGGTGATGTTTTCCACACTGTGTTCAAGTGATGTTTTCCACACTGTGTTCAAGGTGATGTTTTCCACACTGTTTCAAGGTGATGTTTCCACACTGTGTTCAAGTGATGTTTCCACACTGTGTTCAAGTGATGTTTTCCACTGTCTTCAAGGTGATGTTTTCCACACTGTGTTCAATATGATGTTTTCCACACTGTGTTCAAGGTGATGTTTTCCACACTGTGTTCAAAGTGGTTTTCCACACTGTGTTCAAGGTGATGTTTTCCACACTGTGTTCAAAGTGATGTTTTCCACACTGTGTTCAAGGTGATGTTTTCCACACTGTGTTCAAGGTGATGTTTTCCACACTGTGTTCAAGGTGATGTTTTCCACACTGTGTTCAAGTGATGTTTTCCACACTGTGTTCAAAGTGATGTTTTCCACACTGTGTTCAAAGTGATGTTTTCCACACTGTGTTCAAGGTGATGTTTTCCACACTGTGTTCAAGGTGATGTTTTCCACACTGTCTTAAGATGTTCACACTGTGTCAAGTGATGTTTCCACACTGTGTTCAAGGTGATGTTTTCCACACTGTGTTCAAAGTGATGTTTTCCACACTGTGTTCAAGTGATGTTTTCCACACTGTGTTCAAAGGTGATGTTTTCCACACTGTGTTCAAGGTGATGTTTTCCACACTGTCTTCAAAGAGATGTTTTCCACACTGTGTTCAAGGTGATGTTTTCCACACTGTGTTCAAGGTGATGTTTTCCACACTGTGTTCAAGGTGATGTTTTCCAGACTGTCTTCAAAGAGATGTTTTCCACACTGTGTTCAAGGTGATGTTTTCCACACTGTGTTCAAAGTGACATGATACTCATTTGTTTGAATGTGTAAGTGTCAATACCTCCGTTTAATACTATTTTCATTATTATTAGTAATATAATGAGTATTGCAGTCGCCTGTATTTGTATAATTAATAAATAATAATAAAATAATAATATAATTAATGGTTTAAAAAACTGACAATTTAAAGACTTGTGCTACACTTGGGAATTCTATTCTTGCCTAACCTACAGTCATGACCTACTTACACTAGTGGATTTGTCCAACGGTGACTCCGCCTCCTGCTGCTTCTGCTCACCTGACTGCAGTATATAAGCCACTTCTCCGAGCATATACTGTACTTTTGTCAAGATTGATGGACTGAATATATCGACTCCAGGCTGAAGGACTGATTACCTCATTCTCCTCCTCATCTTTCACTCTATTCTCTTTATTGGACTGAAGAAGTCACTGGCTGCCGAAACGTTTCCTAAATAAACATTCCCAAATGTTGCACATTTGTCTCATTCTTCAATAATAATAATAATATTATTATTATTATTAACTTTTTAACTCTTACTGTGACATATGTATGAGACGCAGACAGATAATTCATGAGTGAAAAATCAGGTGAAGGAATGTTTGTCACAAGGTTGGTGGTTCACTAGCGCCTCACTACACCATCATCAAATAATGTTTTCGGTCATATGAACAAAAGCTGCAGTTACCGGGTCATCATATGAGAGACTGGCGTCAGGATACACTTATCCTGTGTCCTGACGAATAAAACACCCCACCACACTGGCCCTGTAGTGTGTAGTGTCATAGAGAGTGGTGTCTACTCAATCATGAGAATGTGCTGGACTTTGGTTCTATGGCGTGTCAGCCACGTAGTGCTTTTGTTATGGTTTCTGATTTACTCTTCAGTAAGAAATTAGGTGAGACGGGTCGTTGTGTTAGAGCGACTCGTTCAATGGTGGCGGTGCAGTGGCTTACTGGTGCTAAACTCAGTGGTGTGAGTGCTGTCTTTGTATGAGTGTAAGAAGTGATGGTTGTAAGACACGCAAGGTCACCTCTAAGGTGAAACTTGACTTGAAGACTACGTCTTCAAGGCTGATGGACTGATGACATCGTCTTTACATCTCTACTACTGTGTAGGCGAAACGTTTCGGAATAAAGATACCTAACTGTAGCACATGTGTCTTACTTATCAACTTGTCATTATTGTATATCATTATCATATTCAGCGAGGGTAGTGTTAAGTGAGGGTAGTGTTAAGTGAGGGTAGTGTTAAGTGAGGGTAGTGTTAAGTGAGGGTAGTGTTAAGTGAGGGTAGTGTTAATTGAGGGTAGTGTTAAGTGATGGTAGTGTTAAGTGAGGGTAGTGTTAAGTGAGGGTAGTGTTAAGTGAGGGTAGTGTCAAGTGAGGGTAGTGTCAAGTGAGGGTAGTGTTAAGTGAGGGTAGTGTTAAGTGAGGGTAGTGTTAAGTGAGGGTAGTGTTAAGTGAGGGTAGTGTTAATTGAGGGTAGTGTTAAGTGATGGTAGTGTTAAGTGAGGGTAGTGTTAAGTGAGGGTAGTGTTAAGTGAGGGTAGTGTTAAGTGAGGGTAGTGTCAAGTGAGGGTAGTGTCAAGTGAGGGTAGTGTTAAGTGAGGGTAGTGTCAAGTGAGGGTAGTGTCAAGTGAGGGTAGTGTTAAGTGAGGGTAGTGTTAAGTGAGGGTAGTGTTAAGTGAGGGTAGTGTTAAGTGAGGGTAGTGTCAAGTGAGGTAGTGTTAAGTGAGGGTAGTGTTAAGTGAGGGTAGTGTTAAGTGAGGGTAGTGTTAAGTGAGGGTAGTGTTAAGTGAGGGTAGTGTCAAGTGAGGGTAGTGTCAAGTGAGGGTAGTGTTAAGTGAGGGTAGTGTTAAGTGAGGGTAGTGTTAAGTGAGGGTAGTGTGAAGTGAGGGTAGTGTTAAGTGAGGGTAGTGTTAAGTGAGGGTAGTGTTAAGTGAGGGTAGTGTTAAGTGAGGGTAGTGTCAAGTGAGGGTAGTGTTAAGTGAGGGTAGTGTTAAGTGAGGGTAGTGTTAAGTGAGGGTAGTGTTAAGTGAGGGTAGTGTTAAGTGAGGGTAGTGTTAAGTGAGGGTAGTGTTAAGTGAGGGTAGTGTCAAGTGAGGGTAGTGTCAAGTGAGGGTAGTGTTAAGTGAGGGTAGTGTTAAGTGAGGGTAGTGTCAAGTGAGGGTAGTGTTAAGTGAGGGTAGTGTCAAGTGAGGGTAGTGTTAAGTGAGGTTAGTGTTAAGTGAGGGTAGTGTTAAGTGAGGGTAGTGTCAAGTGAGGGTAGTGTTAAGTGAGGGTAGTGTTAAGTGAGGGTAGTGTTAAGTGAGGGTAGTGCTAAGTGAGGGTAGGTTAAGTGAGGGTAGTGTCAAGTGAGGGTAGTGTTAAGTGAGGGTAGTGTCAAGTGAGGGTAGTGTTAAGTGAGGGTAGTGTTAAGTGAGGGTAGTGTGAAGTGAGGGTAGTGTTAAGTGAGGGTGTGTTAAGTGAGGGTAATGTTAAGTGAGGTAGTGTTAAGTGAGGGTAGTGTCAAGTGAGGGTAGTGTTAAGTGAGGGTAGTGTTAGTGAGGGTAGTGTTAAGTGAGGTAGTGTTAAGTGAGGGTAGTGTTAAGTGAGGGTAGTGTCAAGTGAGGGTAGTGTCAAGTGAGGTAGTGTTAATGAGGGTGTGTTAGTGAGGTGTGTCAAGTGAGGGTAGTGTTAAGTGAGGGTAGTGTTAAGTGAGGGTAGTGTTAAGTGAGGGTAGTGTTAAGTGAGGGTAGTGTTAAGTGAGGGTAGTGTTAAGTGAGGGTAGTGTCAAGTGAGGGTAGTGTTAAGTGAGGGTAGTGTCAAGTGAGGGTAGTGTTAAGTGAGGGTAGTGTTAAGTGAGGATAATACAGAGTGAGGGGAACATTACCCTGGATCACACATATGACCTTAATTGAGTGTGTGGAGCTTTCAGTTCACAAGTGAAAGCGACCTTAATCAAACGAGACATAAGGGACAAGTCTCCGTACACTGCTGCCCCAGTTCACCCAGAAATAAGTTCATTGTTGTGAATCACGTGCTGGCAGGAGCACCAAACAATACCAAGGAAAATATGCCACACTGCTTTACCTTCTGGCTTCATGGTAGGTTAATAATGTAAAGACAATGTTCTACTTCTTCACCTACACTACACCATAACCCCCACACACACCACTAAGCTAGATACTAGCATCATCTTGTGCTGGCCTAGACGTTATCACCGTGTGTGTGTGTTGCAGGGGTCGAGACATAGCTCCTGGCCCCGCGTGTGTGTGTGTGTGTTGTAATTGAAAGGTAACTTTCAATCACAACACATTACTATTTAATTGTTATTATTGGCGTTATTGGTATTCTCATTAATAACAACAATAGACTTGGCAGAAGTGAGTAATATTGAGAAATCTAGAACAGACGTGAGGTGGTCACTTGAACCACTGACCGTACGTGTTACCATCAAACATGTGAACTAGCTTCTTACACTATCACTCTCTCTTTCACACTCACACACACACACACACACACACACACACTCTCTCTCTCACACACACACACACACACACTCTCTCTCTCACACACACACACACACACACACACACTCTCTCTCCACACACACACACACACCCTCTCTACCACACACCACACACGACACACATATAATAAAGAATCGTTCAGGACTCTGTTACCTGTGTACTTAGCCGCTATACTGGAGTATGCAGCAATTCAGTTTGGAACCACACCTAGCGAAGCACGTAAAGAAACTAAGAAAGTGCAAAGGTTTGCATACAAGACTCAGTCCCGGACTAGGTATGTCCTACGAGGAGAGGTTAGGGAAATCGACCTGACGACACTGGAGGACAGGAGAGATAGGGGGACATGATAACGACATATAAGATACTGAGAGGAATAGACAAGGTGGACAGAGTCAGGATGCTCCAGAGATGGGACACAGAAACAAGGGGTCACAATTGGAAGTTGAAGACTCAGATGAGTCATAGAGATGTTAGGAAGTATTTCTTTAGTCATAGAGTTGTCAGGAAGTAGAATAGTCTGGCAAGCGATGTTGTGGAGGCAGTAACCATACATAGTTTTAAGACGAGGTATGATAATGCTCATGGAGTAGGGAGAGATAGGACCTAGTAATGATCAGAGAAGAGGCGGGGCCAGGAGCTATGTATCGACCCCTGCAACCGCAATAGGTGAGTACACACACACACACCAGGAACTGTGACTCGACCAGGAGCTGTGACACGACCCCTGCAACCACAACTACGTGAGTACACACACACACACACACACACACAACAGGCCTAGTGTCTAACCGACATGTGCCTACGACAAAATGGTAACTAACACGCACACACACGCACACGCACACACACGCACACGCACACACACGAGATAAAGCTCATAGAACAGGGAGAGAGCGGACCTAATAGTGACCAGAGAAGAGGCGGAGCCAGGAGCTGTGAATCGATCCCTGCAACCATAAATAGGTGAGCACAAATGGGAGAGTACAAAAACACACACACATTTACTCTCTCTCTCTCTCTCTCTCTCTCTCTCTCTCTCTCTCTCTCTCTCTCTCATCCTGCGTTAGTTTGTGCGTGAATGTCATTTTTATTCATGTTGTTTGCCGTCGACTGATAAAAACGTGGAGTGTTTATAAGAGGAATAATAGTGTTCCTGGTGTCGTCTTTTTTACTGTATCTTTAGATGTTTCCACTTACGAATTTCATTAGTATCGTTTTTTGGTTAAATTGAATGTTATCAGGCAAGAGTAATTTAATTCTTAAAAATAGGGAATGGAGTGTACTCCTAAAAATCTGTGTTTAAACGGTAGTGTATACACCTGTGGGTGCACTGAGAGGTGTGTTGGGGAGCGTCAAGGACACCCCGACACAACGTCGTCGGTAGAACAGTGGGAGATTTCAACGCTGCAGTAGCTACCAAGCTACTGGCACCTCTCAGTTACACTCCACACACAACCTCGTCTATGTCTTTATAAATAGTATTTATCATTTTTTTTCAATGTCTTATTTCGTCTATTGCAATTCAATTGTTGGATAACAGCATTTTTCTTATTATCTAAAGCGCAAAATTTCTTAAATCATAAATTTTCATTTACACACACACACACACATACACATACACACACACACACACACACACACACACACACACACACACACACACACACACACACACACACACACACAGCGACTCTCATTGCCGGGGTCCAGGGAATAAACCCTGGACTTTAATATAAAAAAAAAAAAATTTACACACACCCGATGGCACGGTGGCTAGCGCTCTTGCATCATGCACAGAGGGCCCGGGTTCAATTCCCGGCGGGGCCGAAACATTTCGAAGTGTTTCGTTACACACACACACACACACACATACATACAACAGGCCTAGTGTCTAATAGACATGTGCCTAGGACAAAATGGTAACTAACTAACACACACACACACACTCGCTATAGTTAAAAATCATTACAGACGGTCAATAGGTGTTAAAAGGTGGAGTCAAGACAGTGAATCAGACCTTGTAAACACAACTAAGTATACACATCATCGACAGCAAATTCAAAGAAATATAGCCTGGTATGAGACCGAAGCGGCAGGAAAATTTACGAGTTTTAAACTTACCCCTTGCCCTTAGGAGCCTCCCAGCGGACGGTGAAGGAGTGGGAGGTGAGGGTCTTGGCGTCGAAAGTGATGTTCCTTGGGGAGAGAGGGATGGTGCGGTACTGTGCTGTAGTGGGCACTGACATCTGATCATGACTTGCAGTCTCCACAGTAATGTTGTAGGCTCGACCTAAACACAAATATTAGCTTTGTAGTCCACAATGAATATTGCAAGTTGCTGCTACTCTTTCATGCATGTGTATACACCTACCGATAAATTTTGATATATATATGTAGTTCCGAATAGGTAAAACTTGCGACTTTGTCTTAAATAGCAACGCTCTTCTTGCCGAATAAGGCAAGCGAAAATTTGTGTATGCAATAATTTTGCAAAAATAATTCTGAACCTAATGCAAATAATATATTTCATTGTATTTGTTTATTATTATATTATTGTAAACTTATCAAAAATATATTTAGTTGAATTAGGCTAAATTAAATTGCGCTTGTTATAATAAAGTTAGGTAAGTTTTCTAAGGTTCTTTTGGTGCAAAATTATAATTTTTTTCATTAACATAAATGAAAAGAATATCTTTAAACGTGTAAGAGAAATTTTTAGAAAAAAATGAATTTTAAATGAGTTCTTGCTAATTGACCAGTTTTACCTATCCGGCACGACATTATATAATTTACTTATAAAACACAGAAGTGCACCACTTTTAAAGGGGGAGATGGAAAAGTACACAAAGAATAAAAAAGGTACAATACCATGACTTGAACAATGAACAAATAATTCGCTCATAGGAGAAATAAACTTATGAGGAGGTTTCTGTCCGACTTGAATCATTAATTAGTGACACACAGAAGCAAGAAGGTAGAGAGCCAGTTGATACACGAGAGGGAGGCGGGGACGGCACTAATAAAGAAGAAATATTAAAAGGAAGTAGTGACTGTAAAAGTAATAGTAGTAGTAGTAGGTAGGGGTAGTGACACAAGAGTCAGAGTGGAGCGTAGTGAGGTAGTAGTAGTAGTAGTAGTAGTAGTAGTAGTAGAGGTGGTGGAGGAAGTCTTGTTGAAGTATCCCTTACACATAACTTTCCTAATATGAATCTTATTCCTGACTCTGTACATGACTGCCTTTCTCATCACAGTGTCAAATGATCCAAACTTCAGAACATTCGTGACTTCACCTGATCTTTATCTCCTCACCTCTTCTCATTTTTCGTATTTTCTTTGCCTTTCCTTTCTATTATCTAGCTGTGTTTTGTCCTACGATTTCCCCCCCCTGTTTTGGGTCCCACCCTCGTGGGCCATTACCTCTCCTGTAGTGCTACATTTTCTTCTCCTTAGACTTCCTCCACCACTATTACTACTACAACTACAACTACTACTACTACTACAACTACGTCTCACTTCCCCTACTTACTACTACCACTACTATCTCTACAATCAGTACTTCCTTTTATTGTTTCTTCTTCCTCCTCTCTTTCTCCCGTCCCTCTCGTATATAAACTCTCCCTACCTTCTCGCTTATGTGTGTGATTAGAGGTGGAGTAAGTCTAGAAGGAGGAGGACTTACCAGGGACCAGGTCGAGGAAGGCTGCTTGGGCAGGTCCAGGAGGTTCTGCAGTTTTATGCACCGTCAAGACACTTTCGGCAGCGTCGCTGGGATCAATGCTCACCTACACCATCAAGACACAAAGGTGTATTAGTAAACATATACACAGAACACAAGGTATAACTGGAGCTATTTACGCCACCTGAGCGCCTACTTTCAAGTTCGATCTCATAGGCTAGTTCTTAATGGAACAGAGCAAGTAAGTCACTTCAGTGTTACCATGAAGGAGTGTACTTGGTCCCTTCCTATGCAATACTGACTTTAATCACTTCATCATCCCTACATTTACTGTATTTAGAGAAAGAGTTGCTCACTGCTCTTAAGACACATCAATCACCCACTTGCAGCTTTATCTGTCTGCCGGAAGTGATGGCAGCTTACGTTAGTATTTGAATATTTGATTATCATTTGATAAAACACATATGATGATCTGTGAACAGCCTCATGTTACTACGAGAGCTGGTGTTAAAATGGAAGAAACTCAGCGCCCGGTGATGACATTAATATCTTATGAGGGAAATTTGACTCTACAATGACTATGAACAATCATGTAGTGAATCTTTTAAGGAAGGCATCCAAGAAACTTAAAGCAATAAGGACCTGGTACCTACTTGAGAGCACAAGCAGCAGAGTTATACAAGGAGCATTCCTCAAAACAAGTACAGAGAAATAGTATAAAATACCGACACGATGATAAAAGAGAGAGAAATGATGTATAAAGCGATCATTTATTGTTGAAGTTTCGCTCACACAGATGACTGTCTCGTCAATTTAGGATCGCGTTATACTGCATGTGTCTTTTTTTACCACCACGAGATGTGCCTTGTTGCCGGTGAGGGGCTCTTGATTCAAGGAACTGGACTTATCTACTCCATCCTTGAATCGAACCTCATTGCCTCCCATTCCTCAAGAGCTATATGACCCACACGGGTTTAGCCCTCCTTCCTGATTAAAATCAATAATAAATAAACACAGACGAGGAGGAAGATGGTAGTCACTAAGAGTATGACACAGCAGTGTCTTCCATGAGTCGCTTCCCCGTCCCATCTTTGACTCTTGAACAAGGTAAATGACTAAGCAATGAGAGTCTAACGTCAACCCGGCCGGGCTGGACTTGTCATTTCAACACAACTTTCAACATCAGAGAAATGTCAGTGGCCTTACTGTTACGTACAAAGTCATTGTTCTCAAGGTTCCCAACATGTGTCAACTTCATGGACAGCCAGAAGACTAATTATACCACTAGACAGGCAACCATAAGCAGTTATATTGTGGTCGTGCCCTTGTGAAGGAGCTCGCTCCACCAGCCATCAATAAGACTCACATTTGTAGCAGTTATCAAAACATACAAACATTACAAAACTAAACTGATCCAAGGAAAGCTCCAGGTTACAACTTCACATTCTTCCTTATATCTATTAAATAAAGTTCTGTATAAATTAACTAAAGTATAATAAAGATATAGTTAAACTCAGGATATGAAATGAGGTGAAACAAACGCAGAAACTCTTAGCCTAATCCTCAGCCGTCAAAGCCAGTAATTCCAATTTACATTCCTTAGTGTGTACCATCAACATCAACTTTGTGTCCAAGTCAGGAAAAAAAATGTAAAGACACTTAAGGAAGTTAAGACTGTGGGAGGTACCACAGGTCACGTGATTGCTCGCGGATTGCTGCCATCATCTACATCCTGGGAAGCGCAAAGGAAAATTATAAATATCAAGCAGAAAAATGGTATGGCAGTGGACCCTGAAAGTCAAGGGAATAATGGCGGGAGGAAAGAGGTGACACTCATACACATACACGCAAACTCTCGCACTCTGTTTCAATTACTTTCACTCTTCTTCATGCACAAAGATGTGCATGTGTGTGTGTGTGTGTGTGTGTGTATACTCACCTAGTTGTACTCACCTAGGTGTGGTTGCAGGGGTCGAGTCACAGCTCGCCCCGCCTCTTCACTGGCCGCTACTCGGTCACTCTTCCCGCTCCATGAGCGGGAAGTTGTCATTTCCTGACAACTCTGTGACTAAAGAAATACTTCCTAACATAGCTGTGGTTCATCTGAGTCTTCAACTTTCAACTGTGTCCTCTTGTTGTTGTGTCCCATCTCTGTAACATCCTGTCTCTGTCCACTTTGTCGATTCCTCTCAGTATGTTATATGTCGTTATCATATCCCTCCCTATCTCTCCTGTCTTCCAGTGTCGTCAAGTCGATTTCCCCTAGTCTTGTTGCAAACCTATGCACTTTCTCCAGTTTCCTTACATGCTTAGCTAGGTGAGGGTTCCAAACTGGCGCTGCATACTCCAATATGGGCCTAATGTACACAGTGTACAGGGTCCAGAATGACTCCTTATTTAGATGTCGGAATGCTGTTCTTAGGTTTGCCAAGCGCCCGTATGCAGCAGCAGTTATTTGGTTGATGTGCGCCTCAGGAGATGTGCCCGGTGTTATACTCACCACAAGATCCTTTTCCTTGAGTGAGATTGGTAGGCTCTGGCCCCCCCTAGATTGTACTCCGTCTGTGGTCTTCTTTGCCCTTCCCCAATCTTCATGACTTTGCACTTGGTGGGGTTGAACTCCAGGAGCCAGTTGCTAGACCAGTCTTGCAGCCTGTCCAGATCCCTTTGTAGTTCTGCCTGGTCCTCGTCCGATTGAATTCTTCTCATCATCTGCAAACAGGGACACTTCGGAGTCTATTCTTTCCGTCATGCCGTTCACAAATACCAGAAACAGCACCGGTCCTACGACTGACCCCTGTGGCACCCCACTCGTCACCGGCGCCCACTCTGACACCTCGCCACGTAACATGATTCGCTGCTGTCTTCCTGACAGGTATTCTCTGATCCATTGTAGTGCCTTCCCTGTTACCCCTGCCTGGTCCTCCAGCTGTGTGTGTTAGTTACTATTTTGTCCTAGGCACATGTCGATTAGACACTAGGCCTGTTGTATATATCTGTGTATGTGTGTGTGTGTGTGTAACGAAACACTTGGAAATGTTTCGGCCCCGCCGGGAATTGAACCCGGGCCCTCCGTGCGTGAAGCAAGAGCGCTAGCCACCATGCCATCGGGGCGTTGTGTGTGTGTGTGTTTGGGGATGGGGAAAGTGTTGTGCCCAGCTGATCATTCACACACAGGTGCCTTCAACACTTGAGTGGTTCAGAGCTCTTAACTTAACTTTCACCGTGGCATGACAGCCAAGCACGAGAGAAAGTCACACACTTACCTGACTGACTGATCAACGTGGTGTGGACCTGTCTTCCTCTCACTGATGCACCATATTGTTCTCTCTCTCTCTCTCTCTCTCTCTCTCTCTCTCTCTCTCTCCAGGAGGAACTACTGACACTGCTCGAGGAACTACTGGCACTACTGGAGGAACTACTGACACTGCTCGAGGAACTACTGACACTGCTCGAGGAACTACTGACACTGCTCGAGGAACTACTGACACTGCTCGAGGAACTACTGACACTGCTCGAGGAACTACTGACACTGCTCGAGGAACTACTGGAACTACTGGAGGAACTACTGACACTGCTCGAGGAACTACTGACACTGCTCGAGGAACTACTGACACTGCTCGAGGAACTACTGACACTGCTCGAGGAACTACTGACACTGCTCGAGGAACTACTGACACTACTCGAGGAACTACTGACACTACTGGAGGAACTACTGACACTGCTCGAGGAACTACTGACACTGCTCGAGGAACTACTGACACTGCTCGAGGAACTACTGACACTGCTCGAGGAACTACTGACACTGCTCGAGGAACTACTGACACTGCTCAAGGAACTACTGACACTACTCGAGGAACTACTGACACTACTGGAGGAACTACTGACATTGCTCGAGGAACTACTGACATTGCTCGAGGAACTACTGACACTGCTCGAGGAACTACTGACACTGCTCGAGGAACTACTGACACTGCTCGAGGAACTACATTGTACCGAGGGTAGGTAGTTAGGCAGAGTAACTGAGGAAAGAAACATGAAGCACATGCCATAGGCCACCAATCCACCCACCCAACCACCCACCCACCCAGGTACACTCAAATATGTATACACCACACGACTCGATGGCATGGTGGCTAGCGCTCTTGCTTCACGCACGGAGGGCCTGGGTTCAATTCCCGGCGGGGCCGAAACATTTCCAAGTGTTTCGTTACACACACACACACACACACACACACACACACACACACATACACACACACATACAACAGGCCTAGTGTCTAATCAACATGTGCCTAGGACAAAATGGTAACTAACTAACTAACACTTTATGTTCAACATGGAAGTGGATGACCTTGTGGATGACCACCTCACACTAATACCTCCTCCCACCCAGCACACCATGTTCTCCACCCTGCACACCATGTTATCCACCCTGCACACCATGTTATCCACCCTGCACACCATGTTCTCCACCCTGCACACCATGTTATCCACCCTGCACATCATGTTATCCACCCTGCACACCATGTTATCCACCCTGCACACCATGTTCTCCACCCTGCACACCATGTTATCCACCCTGCACACCATGTTATCCACCCTGCACACCATGTTATCCACCCTGCACATCATGTTATCCACCCTGCACACCATGTTATCCACCCTGCACACCATGTTATCCACCCTGCACACCATGTTATCCACCTGCCACCATGTTATCACCCTGCACACCATGTTATCCACCCTGCACATCAGTTATCCACCCTGCCAGTTACCACCCTGTTCCCATGTCATCCACCCTGCACCATGTTATCCATCCTGCCACCTGTTACCACCCTGATCAATATCCACCCTGCACCTTATCCACGCCATGTTATCCACCCTGCACACCATGTTATCCATCCTGCACACCATGTTTTCCACCCTGCACATCATGTTATCCACAATGCACACCATGTTATCCCTCATGTTATCCCTGCACACCATGTTATCCACCCTGCACACCATGTTATCCACCCTGCACACCATGTTATCCACCCTGCACACCATGTTATCCACCCTGCACACCATGTTATCCACCCTGCACACCATGTTATCCACCCTGCACACCATGTTATCCACCCTGCACACATGTTATCACCCTGCTCAATTTTTATCCACCCTGCACACCATGTTATCCTCTGCACATCATGTTATCCACCTGCACACCATTTTATCCACCCTGCACACCATGTTATCCACCCTGCCACAATGTTATCCACCCTTACACCATGTTATCCACCCTCTGCATCACCATCTTTATCCATCCTGCACATCATGTTATCCACCCTGCACCATGTTATCCACCCTGACCACCATGTTATCACCCTGCTCACCATGTTATCCACCCTGACATCATGTTATCCATCCTGCACATCATGTTATCCACCCTGCACTTGTGTATTCACCCTGCACACATGTTATCCACCCTACATCATGTTATCCACCCTGCACACCATGTATCCGCCCTGCAAACATTTATCCACCCTGCACACCATGTTATCCACCCTGCACCCATGTTATCCGCCCCTGCCAACATGTTATCCACCCTCATCATAATTAATCACCCCTGACACCATGTTATCCACCCTGTTCCCATGTTATCCACCCTGCACATCATGTTATCATCTGCACCATGTTCTCCACCCTGCACCATGTTAATCCATCCACGTCATGTTGACCCGCCCTGCACACCATGTTATCCACCCTTCCCATGTTATCCACCTGCCATCATGTTATCCAATCCTGCACCATGTTCTCACCCTGCACCTATGTCCATCCTGCACTCATGTTATCCCCTGCCATCATGTTATCCACCCAGCACACCATGTTATCCACCCTGCACATTGTGTCATCCACTCACAGAAAAATCACATGATGTTACTGTGTTACAGAAATAACAGCTAGAACGGAGTGTGACTATCACATCTTTGAGGAAAATGATAAGATGGACAATGAGAACTTTCAAAGCATGGGATGCCATACCACTGATGATCCTTTTTTAAGTTACTTGTTCTCTCTACTCTGGAATGATGATGTACACTAACATCTACATTCAAGCCACAGGTGAAACCGCACATCTAGATAATGTACAGATAATCTTTACTACACGTAAGTTCAGTCAAGCACGTTAATTACTGACAACATTTGCAATCCCTTGACCTGTACTTCCTGGACGCAGGCCACAAACATACACCATAATCTACACCTGGAAGATCTTATATGGGCTCCTCCCAAATCTGCACACAGTAATCACTTTTTACATAAGCAAAAGACTAGACAGACGGTGCAACATATCCCCAACGAAACGCAGGGGTGCCATGAGTGCACTGAGAGAAAACACTAAGTGCCTGGGACCCAAGACTGTTCAACAGCCTCCCACCATACATAAGGAGAATTACCAATAGACCCCTGGTTGTCTTCAAGAGGAAAATAGACAGATACCTAGAGTCAGTACTCGATCAGCCGGGCTGTGGGTCATAAGTTGGATTTGCGTGCAGCCAGCAGGAACAGCCTGGTTGATCAGGCCCTGATCCAACGGGAGAACTGATGAAGGACTGGGCCGCGGGGGGCGTTGACCCCCGGAACAACCTCTAGGCGGACTCCAATTAAATAGACCCAGCACACTCTCTTCATCCACCCTGCACACCTCTACATCCACCCTGCACACCTCTTCATCCACCCTGCACACCTCTTCATCCACCCTGCACACCTCTACATCCACCCTGCACACCTCTTCATCCACCCTGCACCTCTCATCCCCCTGCATCTCTTCATCCACCCTGCCACCTCTAATCCCCTCAATGCCTCTTCTCACCCTGCATCTAATCCACCCTGCACCTCTCATCACCCTGCCCCTCTCATCCACCATGCACCCTCTTCTCCACCCCGCACCTCTTTGTCCCATGCCACCTCTTCGTCCACCATGCACCCTCTTCATCCACCCTGCACCCTCTTCGTCCACCATGCACCTCTTATCCCCCCCTGCCACCCTCTCATCTCCCTGCCCCTCTTCATCCCCTGCCCCCTCCATCCCCATGCACACCCCCTTCTCCCCCCTGCACACTCTTTGTCACCATGCACACCTCTTCGTCCTTCACCCTCTTCATCCATACACCTCTTCAGCCACCATACCTCTTTTCCTCTGCACACCTCTGTCCACCATGCACCTCTCATCCATGCACCTCTACATCCCCATGCACACCTCTTTCACCATGCCACCTCTTCATCCCTACACCTCTCATCCCCATGCCACCTCTTCATCCACCATGCCCCCTCTTCATCCCCATGCACCTCTTCTCCACCTACCCTCTTTGTCCACCAAACCCTCATCACCATGCCCACTTAGTCCTGCATCCCTCCACTCTGCACACCTCTTCATCCCCTGCACCTTCCTCCACCCTCCATTTTCTCTCCATGCACACCCACGCCAAATCACACCTCTTCTCCCCCTCACCTTTATCCACCTACTTATCTCCCTGCATCTTCTCCCAGCCTCTTTCCCATGCCTTTCTCCACCCTGCACCTCCTTCAGTCCCCATGCACCCTCTTAGTCACCATACACCTCTTCGTCCCTCTGCACACCTCTTCGTCCACCATGCACACCTCTTCGTCCCATGCACACCTCTTCGTCCACCATGCACACCTCTTCGTCCTGTCCACCTCTTCATCCACCTACACTTCTTCATCCCCTACACACCTCTTCATCTACCATCACCCTCTTCGTCCACCCTGCACTCTTCATACCCTCCACCTCTTCTCCACCCTGCACCTCTTCGTCCCCATGCACACCTCTTCGTCCACTCTGCACCTCTTCGTCCAATGCACACCTCTTCGTCCACCATGCCACCTCTTCGTCCACCATGCACACCTCTTCATCCACCCTACACACTTCTTCATCCACCCTACACACCTCTTCATCTACCATGCACACCTCTTCGTCCACCCTCACCTCTTCATCCCCTGCCCCTCTTCATCCACCCTGCACCCTCTTCAGCCCACCATGCCACCTCTTCGTCCTGCAACCTCTTCGTCCACCATGCACACCTCTTCATCCACTCTGCACACCTCTTCATCCACCATGCACACCTCTTCGTCCACTCTGCACACCTCTTCATCCACCCTGCACACCTCTTCATCCACCCTGCACACCTCTTCATCCACTCTGCACACCTCTTCGTCCACCATGCACACCTCTTCGTCCACCATGCACACCTCTTCGTCCACCATGCACACCTCTTCGTCCACCCTGCACACCTCTTCATCCACCCTGCACACCTCTTCATCCACCTGCACATCTTGTCACCATACACCTCTTCATCCACCCTGCCACCTCTTCGTCCACCATGCACACCTCTTCGTCCACCATGCACACCTCTTCATCCACTCTGCACACCTCTTCGTCCACCATGCACACCTCTTCGTCCACCATGCACACCTCTTCATCCACCATGCACACCTCTTCGTCCACCATGCACACCTCTTCGTCCCCCATGCACACCTCTTCATCCACTCTGCACACCTCTTCATCCACCATGCACACCTCTTCATCCACCATGCACACCTCTTTGTCCACCTGCACCTCTTCGTCCACCATGCACACCTCTTCATCCATCTGCACCCTCTTCATCCACCATTTGCACATCTTCATCCACTCTGCACCCTCTTCATCACCATGCACACCTCTTCATCCCATGCACCTCTTTGTCCCCTGCACACTCTTCGTCCACCATGCACACCTCTTCATCCACTCTGCACACCTCTTCGTCCACCATCCCACCTCTTCGTCCACCCTGCACCTCTTCGTCCACCATGCACACCTCTTCATCTACCATGCACACCTCTTCATCTACCATGCACACCTCTTCATCCACCCTGCACACCTCTTCATCCACCCTGCACACCTCTACATCCACCCTGCACACCTCTTCATCCACCCTGCACACCTCTTCATCCACCCTGCACACCTCTTCATCCACCCTGCACACCTCTTCATCCACCCTGCGCCTCTTATCCATCCACTTCTTCTTTCACTCAGCACACCCCTTTTCTTATTTAACACACCTGCACACCCCTTCTCTCAACACACCTGCACACCCCTTTTCTCAGCACATCTGCACACCCCTTCTCTCACTCAGCACATCTGCACACCCCCTTCTCTTACTCAGCACACCTGCACCCCTTCTCTTACTCAGCACACCTGCACACCCTTCTCTCCTCAGCACACCTGCACACCTTCTCTCCTCAGCACACCTGCTGGCACTTCTCTTACTCAGCACACCTGCACGCACTTCTCTCACTCAGCATACCTGCACACCCCTTTTCTCACTCAGTACACATGCACACACTCTCTCACTCAGTACACCTGCACACACCTTCTCTCACTCAGTACACCTACACACTCCTTCTCTCACTCATTACACCTGCACACCCCTTGTCTCACTCAGTACACCTGCACGCACCTTCTCTCACTCAGTACACCTGCACGCACCTTCTCCCATTCAGTACACCTGCACACTCCTTCTCTCACTCAGTACACCTGCACACACCTCTCCATCAGCACACCTGCACCACCTCTCACTCATTACACCTGCACACCCTTTCCTCAGCACACCTGCTGACCTTCTCTCACTCATTACACCTGCACACCCCTTCTCACACTCAGTACACCTGCACACACTTTCTCTCACTCAGTACACCTGCACACACCTTCTCTAACTCAGTACACCTGCACACACCTTCTCTAACTCAGCACACCTGCACACCTTCTCTCACTCAGCATACCTGCACACCCCTTCTCTCACTCAGTACACCTGCACACACCTTCTCTCACTCAGTACACCTGCACACACCTCTCTCAGCACACCTGCACACACCTTCTCTCACTCAGTACACCTGCACACACCTTCTCACTCATTACACGTGCACACACCCTCTCTCCTCAGTACACCTGCACACACCCTTTTCTTACTCAGTACACCTGCACACACCTTCTCTCACTCAGTCACCTGCACACACCTCTCCTCAGTCACCTGTCCACCTTCTCTCCTCAGTGACCTGCACACACCTTCTCTCCTCAGTACACCTGCACACACCTCTAACTCAGCACACCTGCACACACCTTCTTTCCCTCAGCACACCTGCACTGCCTCTCCTCATTACACCTGCACACACCTTTCACTCAGCACACCTGCACAACCTTCTCTCACTCATTACACCTGCACACCCTTCTCACACTCAGTACACCTGCACACACCTTCTCTCACTCAGTACACCTGCACACACCTTCTCTCACTCAGTACACCTGCACACACCTTCTCTCACTCAGTACACCTGCACACACCTCTCACTCAGTACACCTGCACACACCTCTCAGTACACCTGCACACACCTCTCACTCAGTACACTCCTACACCCATCTACAGTTCTGATACTCTCTCCTCATGTCTTAATATTTCCTCTGATAACCACGCTCGTTCCTGGATACTTTCTACCTACTCAATACATTTCCTACTTTTATGACTAATAAATACAATCTTTCAACAAAGTATGCTAGGCCACTGACTCACTATAAAACAGGATACTCTTCTTGTCACTTCATTTAGGACTCCTCAGCAGTGAATACTGAGTCATATTTTCCAAGAACCTGACTACTAATAGTTCCCGGTGTTAACCAAGAATAATGGTCAGTGAGTAGTTACACTGACAAGCGACTTAGAAGGAATAACGAGTCAAAATTAATCCTGGTTGCTTTTCGGGTCGAAGCTTCTCCATAAAAATAGTGATCAAGTTTCGGTTAGTGGTCATTACCATCCTGCCGGGATTCCGGTTGGGAAAACCTTATGACACTTTGTGCAGTGTAACTAAAGTGACGGGCTGGGCATACCAGACTGAGGCTTCGAATTCTTATCAGTCAATTGTGACTGATAAGGCACTGACAAGGCACACTACCTTGTCACAAGGTTCGTAGGTTCGAGTCTCCGTCGGCCAGAGATCAGTGTTTGTGAATATTTCGCCTGCTCTTGCGAATTCCTAGTGTATATATATATATATATATATATATATATATATATATATATATATATATATATATATATATATATATATATGAGTGTGTGTGTGTAATTCCAGAACAGGCGAAATATTCACAAACAGTAATCTCAGGTCGAAGGAGACTCGAACCTATGAACCTTGAAACAAGGTACGCAGTGCTCTACTCACCGTACCACACTGGTCAATACCTTGGCGCCCAGCTAACGCTAGACGTTTTGGTGGAAAGGAGCCCGCCTTCAGGCAGGTGGTTTTAATTTTTTCATCTCATCCCCTGCATCGACTGACGAAAGACTTTTACAATGTTTAGAATTAGCCAAGGTCAGTGTGGTACGGTGAGTAGAGCACTGCGTACCTTATTCCAAGGTTCGTAGGTTCGAGTCTCCTTCGACCTGAGATTAGTGTCTGTATATATATATATATATATATATATATATATATATATATATATATATATATATATATATCATGTGTGTGTTGGGGGGGTCCTGCCAGCAAAGGAATTACACAGATGAGCAGGATACATGGGGCAGCGAGGTACCGCCGTTAAAGTTTCAGAGAACGTTAAAAAGAACACGTTGTTGACGTATGATGTGACGACGGCTTGGATGGTCATGTGGGAGTGCAGTAATGAACATATAAAATAACTTGTAACTCAGCAGTTACATCAGCCCCTACAATGTAAGTCACGCCCACACGGGGTTACAAACCTATTACTGATACGCCTTCACAACTGCACACAATCACTCTTAACCACACTAACTGAACAGCAAAATGCAGCTTGATGATAAAATTATTATTGTACTGAAAAAAGAGCTAAATCCATATGGGTCATTAAGCGCTACACACGGTAAAGATTCCGTGGCGATGGTAGAAGCATGGAAGGTGAAAACCAGGGTGAGACGAGTCACAATTGGTGCAGTAAATCTGTTTCAGCAAAGAAATAATAGAGTAAATCTGCATTCAAAACGGAACTTTCTGAGAAGGCAGAAAGTGTAAGCGTGTTAGAATGTTGAAAGAGGTCTAGGATGACGTCCACGTACTCTCTGATATATGGTACAATCTTTTATACAAGGATGCGGTGTCAGCTTAGCGGCACTGACAATTCTCGTAGCCTAGCAGAGGACGGTCCTCCATATTTACAGCTCGTCTAACTAAACCAGCACATTCTTACATGACACCCTAGCTCCCTCCTTCCCCTGACTTCGGTTATTCGACAAATATCTCTTAAAAGTTCGCACCACTACTTGATAAATCTCTAACCAATGTAAACTTCGTCAGCGAAATTGTTCTCACAACTTTCATTATCGTCTGACTGAATATGAAATAATACAAGAACTTTGGAACAATTCTTTCACAAATGGTGGAAAAATATTAAAATACTTCCTAAAATCTTTGTTAAATATCCCACATTTCCTAACTGAAGTAGAGTTTGCCTTCAGTAAGTGCAGTTGAGGTGTTACTGAAGCTGTTGTGTGCCTCTGTAACCTTTACATTACTGCCTCTCTTACACCAGGGTTTGTATAAACACCACATCAACCTTCATGCACACATTCCCACAACACACTCCACCCACACTCTGCCTACACACTCCGCCCACACACTCCACCCACACTCCACCCACACACCCACACTCCACACACACACACACACACACACACACACACACTTCAACCACACACTTCACCCACACATATCACCCACACACTTCACCCACACACCTCACCCACACACTTCATCCAAACATTTCACCCACACACTCCACATACACACTTCAGCCACACCCTTTAACCATACACTCTACACCCTCGAACAACACGATCCAACCACACCAACTGTAAAGTCTCAGGTCTCAACGCTTTTCCACAGCGTAAACAGTTACCAGTCATGAACTTCCAGTTATCAGTCATGAACTTCCAGTTACCAGAGTCATGAACTTCCAGTTACCAGTCATGAACTTCCAGTTACCAGTCATGAACTTCCAGTTACCAGACATGAACATCCTGTTACCAGAGTCATGAACTTCCAGTTACTAGTGATGAAAATCCTGTTACCAGAGTCATGAACTTCCAGTTACCAGACATGAACATCCTGTTACCAGAGTCATGAACTTCCAGTTACTAGTGATGAAAATCCTGTTACCAGAGTCATGAACTTCCAGTTACCAGTCATGAACTTCCAGTTATCAGTCATGAACTTCCAGTTACCAGAGTCATGAACTTCCAGTTACCAGTCATGAACTTCCAGTTACCAGTCATGAACTTCCAGTTACCAGAGTCATGAACTTCCAGTTACCAGTCATGAACTTCCAGTTACCAGTCCAGAACAGGATTCGAACCTGCGCACTCTGCATTAAAGTAAACTACTTTCACCACACAACGTGACCCCAGATAATAAGTATGGGCGCCTAGCCGAAGCTGGGCGATGTTTCCCCCAATACCCCGGAGCACCAAGCTTGTGATTAAGTCATTTCGTCAAATACGGTTGCATACAATGAACTTCGAGAGAGATTTTAGAATGCTTAACACTTTGCAAACGAGCGAAATTCTTTACAAATATTATTTCTCGGTCCAGAACAGGATTCGAACCTGCGCACTCTGCATCATAGTACAAAGTACTTTCGTGAAAATATCAAGATTATTTAAAATGACCTCTATTATATATGCATCTAGTTTGAGCAAACCTAATATATTATTATATATTGTAAGTTTAGGCTTATTCAAACTAGAAGCATTTGTAATAGAGGTTACTGAACATAATCTTGAACCTGATATTTTAAGGAGTTCTCTGGATTGTCTTAAATGTCAGACATCCCGACGACAACTGCCTGATCTAAGTTAAAATTTAATGTTTCGGCTTCTGTTAAACCTGCCAACCGTTTGCGTTAAACCGTTGTTTTCCAACGGGTTGTATGGGTACTATTTCGTTGTTTATGGATTAACAACCACGGTAGTTAAGCTGTGGAAGGCCCTCCACAACTTCCCTCTATAATGTGTCCTCCCTCACCGTTGATTTCTCAATTCTTTACGGTCTTCCATGCCCTACGGTTATTGTCAGCATGTTCGGGAAAGAACAGAACCTATAATTGCATATAGGCAGTTGAACAAATGATGAAGTAGTTCACAATATATTTTTTTCGTAAGTCGATCTATTTTACATAATATCCATTCTCTGTGTATTGTACAAAAAACACTTACATTTGTTTATGTAATGGAACTGTTTCGACCTTTTAATGACGTCAGACCTAGTGATATATACTTCACTGTATTACCACACCAACACTGTATTACCACACCAACACTGTATTACCACACCAACAACACTGTATTACCACACCAACACTGTATTACCACACCAACAATGTATTACCACACCAACACTGTATTACCACACCAACACTGTATTACCACACCAACACTGTATTACCACACCAACACTGTATTACCACACCAACACTGTATTACACACCAAAACTGATACCACACCCAAAACTGTATTACCACACCAACACTGTATTACCACACCAACACTGTATTACCACACCAACACTGTATTACCACACCAACACTGTATTACCACACCAACACTGTATTACCACACCAACACTGTATTACCACACCAACACTGTATTACCATACCAACACTGTATTACCACACCAACACTGTATTACCACACCAACACTGTATTACCCACAACACTATTACCACACCAACACTGTATTACCACAACACTATTACCACACCAACACTGTATTACCACACCAACAACACTGTATTACCACACCAACAACACTGTATTACCACACCAACACTGTATTACCACACCAACAACACTGTATTACCACACCAACAACCCGTATTACCACACCAACAAACCCGTATTACCACACCAACACTGTATTACCACACCAACACTGTATTACCACACCAACACTGTATTACCACACCAACACTGTATACCACACCAACAACACTGTATTACCACACCAACACTGTATTACCACACCAACACTGTATTACCACACCAACACTGTATTACCACACCAACACTGTATTACCACACCAACAAACCCGATTACCACACCAACACTGTATTACCACACCAACAACACTGTATTCACTCAACTTATTCCAACAACACTGTATTACCACACCAACAACACTGTATTACCACACCAACAACACTGTATTACCACACCAACAACACTGTATTACCACACCAACAACACTGTATTACCACACCAACAACACTGTATTACCACACCAACAACACTGTATTACCACACCAACAACACTGTATTACCACACCAACAACACTGTATTGCACACCAACAACACTGTATTCCACCAACAACACTGTATTGGCACACAACAACACTGTATTACCACATCCAACAAACTGATTACCACACCAACAACTGTATTACCACACCAACAGACTGTTACCACCCAACAACCTGATTACACACCAACACTTTGACCTGCTTAACGTCTGGTTCTACACAAACTTTTAGAGCGAACTGTCTCTGCACTCGGTAGACATGTCTGAGCTCCCTCCCCTGTACTCCCTCTCTCCCTGGTAGGATGTCTGAGCTCCCTCTCTCCCTGGTAGGATGTCTGAGCTCCCTCTCTCCCTGGTAGGATGTCTGAGCTCCCTCTCTCCCTGGTAGGATGTCTGAGCTCCCTCTCTCCCTGGTAGGATGCCTGAGCTCCCTCTCTCCCTGGTAGGATGTCTGAGCTCCCTCTCTCCCTGGTAGGATGTCTGAGCCCCTCTCCCTGGTAGGATGTCTGACTCCCTCTCTCCTGGTAGGATGTCTGAGCTCCTTCTCCCTGGTAGGATGTCTGAGCTCCTCTCTCCCTGGTAGGATGTCTGAGCCCCTGTCTCCCTGGTAGGATGTCTGAGCTCCCTCCTCCCTGGTAGGAGTCTGAGCTCCCTCTCCCTGGTAGGATGCTGAGCTCCCTCTCTCCCTGGTAGGATGTCTGAGCTCCCTCTCCCTGGTAGGATGTCTGAGCTCCCTCTCTCCCTGGTAGGATGTCTGAGCTCCCTCTCCCTGGTAGGATGTCTGAGCTCCCTCTCTCCCTGGTAGGATGTCTGAGCTCCCTCTCTCCCTGGTAGGATGTCTGAGCTCCCTCTCTCCCTGGTAGGATGTCTGAGCTCCCTCTCTCCCTGGTAGGATGCCTGAGCTCCCTCTCTCCCTGGTAGGATGTCTGAGCTCCCTCTCTCCCTGGTAGGATGCCTGAGCTCCCTCTCTCCTGTAGGATGTCTGAGCTCCCTCTCTCCTGGTAGGATGTCTGAGCTCCCTCTCCCTGGTAGATGCCTGAGCTCCTCTCTCCTGGTAGGATGTCTGACTCCTCTCTCCTGGTAGATGCCTGAGCTCCCTCTCCCTGGTAGGATGTCTGAGCTCCTCTCCCTGGTAGGATGCCTGAGCTCCCTTCTCCTGGTAGGATGCCTGAGCTCCCTCTCTCCCTGGTAGGATGCCTGAGCTCCCTCTCCCTGGTAGGATGCCTGAGCTCCTCTCTCCCTGGTAGGATGTCTGAGCTCCTCTCTCCCTGGTAGGATGCCTGAGCTCCTCTCTCCCTGGTAGGATGCCTGAGCTCCTCTCTCCCTGGTAGGATGCCTGAGCTCCTCTCTCCTGGTAGGATGCCTGAGCTCCTCTCTCCCTGGTAGGATGTCCTGAGCTCCTCTCCCTGGTAGGATGCTGAGCTCCCTCTCTCCCTGGTAGGATGTCTGAGCTCCCTCTCTCCCTGGTAGGATGTCTGAGCTCCCTCTCTCCCTGGTAGGATGCCTGAGCTCCCTCTCTCCCTGGTAGGATGCCTGAGCTCCCTCTCTCCCTGGTAGGATGCCTGAGCTCCCTCTCTCCCTGGTAGGATGCCTGAGCTCCCTCTCTCCCTGGTAGGATGCCTGAGCCCCTCTCCTGGTAGGATGCTGAGCTCCCTCTCTCCCTGGTAGGATGCTCTGAGCTCCTCTCTCCCTGGTAGGATGTCTGAGCTCCCTCTCTCCCTGGTAGGATGCCTGAGCTCCCTCTCCCTGGTAGGATGTCCTGAGCTCCCTCTCTCCTGGTAGGATGTCTGAGCTCCTCTCTCCTGGTAGGATGCCTGAGCTCCCTCCCTGAGGATGCAGCTCCCTCTCTCCCTGGTAGGATGCTGAGCCCTCTCTCCCTGGTGATGCCTGAGCTCCTCTCCCTGGTGATCGACCCCTCGGTAGGATGCTGAGCTCCTCTCCCCTGGTAGGATGCTGAGCTCCTCCCTGGTGGATGCCTGAGCTCCTCTCTCCCTGGTAGGATGCCTGAGCTCCCTTCTCCCTGGTAGGATGCCTGAGCTGCCTCTCCTGGTAGGATGTCTAGCTCCTCTTCCTGGTAGGATGCTGAGCTCTCCCTGAGGTGCGGCTCTCCTGGTAGGATGCCTGAGCTCCCTCTCTCCTGGTAGGATGCTGAGCCTCTCCTGGTGGATGCCTGAGCTCCTCTCCCTGGTAGGATGCTGAGTCCCTCTCTCCTGGTAGGATGCCTGAGCTCCCTCTTCCCTGGAGGATGCTGAGCCCTCTCCCTGGTAGGATGCTAGCTCTCTCTCCAGGATGCCTAGTCTCCTGGTAGGATGGCTGGCTCTCTCTCGCCTGGTAGGATGCTGGCTCCCTTCCCTGGTAGGATGCTGAGCTCTCTCCTGGTGGATGCTGAGCTTTGCTCCTGGTAGGATGCCTGATTCCTCTCTCCTGGTGGGATGCGAGTCCCTCTCTCTGGTAGGATGCCTAGCCTTCTTGGTAGGATGCCTAGCCTGTCCTGGTAGGATGCTGGCTCTTCTCTGGTAGGAGCTGAGCCTCTCTCCTGGTGGATGCAGGCTACTGGTAGGCTAGTGTCTCCGGAGGTCTTTGGTGGCTGGTGTGAGAGTGAGCTGTCTTGCAGGGTCTTGTGGTGGTGTAGTTGTTTGTAGTGGTGGCTTGTGGCTGGTGGTGGAGGTGGCTGTCGGCTGGTGGGTGGGAGGTGGCTGGTTGCAGGGGCTTGTGGTGGTGGTGAGAGGTGGCTGTGGTTGGAGGGCTTGTGGTGGTGGTGGAGTAGGTGGCTGTGGTTGGTGGGGCTCTGTGGCTTTGGTGGTGGTGAGAGGTGGCTGTGGTTGCGGCTTGTGGTGGTGGTGAGAGGTGGCTGTGGTTGCGGGCTTGTGGTGGTGGTGGAGAGGTGGCTGTGTCGGGCTTGTGGTGTGGTGAGAGGTGGCTGTGGTGCGGGCTGTGGTGTGGGAGTGGCGGGTGGTGGTGGTAGGTGGCTGTGGTTGGGGGCTTGTGGTGGTGGTGGTGAGGGTGGCTGTGGTCTGGGCTGGTGGCTTAGAGGTGGCTGGTGCGCTTTGGTGTGGAGAGTGGCTGTGGTTGCGGGCTTGTGGGTGGGGTGGCTGTGGTTCGGGCTGTGTGTGGTGGAGAGGTGGCTGGTGCGGGGCTTGTGGTGTGGGAGGTGGCTTGTTGGGCTGTGGTGGTGGTGGAGAGGTGGCTTGGTGCGGGGCTTGTGGTGGTGGTGGAGAGGTGGCTGTGGTTGCGGGGCTTGTGGTGGTGGAGAGGTGGCTGTGGTTGCGGGGCTTGTGGTGGTGGTGGAGAGGTGGCTGTGGTTGCGGGGCTTGTGGTGGTGGTGGAGAGGTGGCTGTGGTTGGGCTTGGTGGTGGTGAGGTGGCTGTGTGCGGGGCTTGTGGTGTGGAGAGGTGGCTGTGGTTGTGGGGCTTGTGGTGGTGGTGAGAGGTGGCTGTGGTTGCGGGCTTGTGGTGGTGGTGGAGAGGTGGCTGTGGTTGCGGGGCTTGTGGTGGTGGTGGAGAGGTGGCTGTGGTTGCGGGGCTTGTGGTGGTGGTGGAGAGGTGGCTGTGGTTGCGGGGCTTGTGGTGGTGGTGGAGAGGTGGCTGTGGTTGCGGGGCTTGTGGTGGTGGTGGGAGAGGTGGCTGTGGTGCGGGGCTTGTGGTGGTGGTGGAGAGGTGGCTGTGGTAGCGGGCTTGTGGTGGTGGTGGAGAGGTGGCTGTGGTAGCGGGCTTGTGGTGGTGGTGGAGAGGTGGCTGTGGTTGCGGGGCTTGTGGTGGTGGTGGAGAGGTGGCTGTGGTTGCGGGCTTGTGGTGGTGGTGGAGAGGTGGCTGTGGTTGCGGGGCTTGTGGTGGTGGTGGAGAGGTGGCTGTGGTTGCGGGCTTGTGGTGGTGGTGGAGAGGTGGCTGTGGTTGCGGGGCTTGTGGTGGTGGTGGAGAGGTGGCTGTGGTTGCGGGCTTGTGGTGGTGGTGGAGAGGTGGCTGTGGTTGCGGGGCTTGTGGTGGTGGTGGAGAGGTGGCTGTGGTTGCGGGCTTGTGGTGGTGGTGGAGAGGTGGCTGTGGTTGCGGGCTTGTGGTGGTGGTGGAGAGGTGGCTGTGGTGCGGGCTTGTGGTGGTGGTGGAGAGGTGGCTGTGGTTGCGGGGCTTGTGGTGGTGGTGGAGAGGTGGCTGTGGTTGCGGGCTTGTGGTGGTGGTGGAGAGGTGGCTGTGGTTGCGGGGCTTGTGGTGGTGGTGGAGAGGTGGCTGTGGTTGCGGGGCTTGTGGTGGTGGTGGAGAGGTGGCTGTGGTTGCGGGGCTTGTGGTGGTGGTGGAGAGGTGGCTGTGGTTGCGGGGCTTGTGGTGGTGGTGGAGAGATGGCTGTGGTTGCAGGCTTGTGTGGTGGTGGAAGGTGGCTGTGGTTGCGGGTTTATGGTGGTGGTGGAGAGGTGGCTGTGGTTGCGGGGCTTGTGGTGGTGGTGGAGAGGTGGCTGTGGTAGCGGGGCTTGTGGTGGTGGTGGAGAGGTGGCTTGGTGCGGGCTTGTGGTGGTGGTGGAGAGGTGGCTGTGGTGCGGCTTGTGGTGGTGGTGGAGAGGTGGCTGTGGTTGCGGGGCTTGTGGTGGTGGTGGAGAGGTGGCTGTGGTTGCGGGGCTTGTGGTGGTGGTGGAGAGGTGGCTGTGGTAGCGGAGCTTGTGGTGGTGGTGGAGAGGTGGCTGTGGTTGCGGGGCTTGTGGTGGTGGTGGAGAGGTGGCTGTGGTTGGGGGCTTGTGGTGGTGGTGGAGAGGTGGCTGTGGTTGCGGGGCTTGTGGTGGTGGTGGAGAGGTGGCTGTGGTAGCGGAGCTTGTGGTGGTGGTGGAGAGGTGGCTGTGGTTGCGGGGCTTGTGGTGGTGGTGGAGAGGTGGCTGTGGTTGCGGGGCTTGTGGTGGTGGTGGAGAGGTGGCTGTGGTTGCGGGGCTTGTGGTGGTGGTGGAGAGGTGGCTGTGGTTGCGGGCTTGTGGTGGTGGTGGAGAGGTGGCTGTGGTTGCGGGGCTTGTGGTGGTGGTGGAGAGGTGGCTGTGGTTGCGGGGCTTGTGGTGGTGGTGGAGAGGTGGCTGTGGTTGCGTAACCTCTCCTTCCACTTTTTGATTTCACATAATTCTTGATTGACATTATTCAGGTTTGGTTAAGCTACATTGTCGTCTCTTAAAAATTAGCTAATTATAATTGATCACAATGCCAATAAATTAAATATTACATAGAGGAGATAAAAAATTCAAAGCACAAAGTGGAAAAGGTTACACCGAGTGAACTCTACAGTCATATAATCACTGTTTAAAGCTCGAGAACAGTCACACATTTGACTGTCTTAGTAACACTGAAATATCAAAGCTTAGTGACCGTGGTGGGTTTAGCGCTTAGTTTTGACTAAAATAATAACAATGAAATCCAGAGTGTTATTAAGAGGATGGGATGGGTTGATACAGTGTGTTATTATAGTGGTTGTAATGATGGTGTAGGGTTTGTGATGACGATGACCGTGTTAAAGATGCTTGTATATTGGGTGTCATTAAGATGGAGGTTACACAAGTTAATGGTAGTTTTGGTAGTAGTAGCATCGGCTATAATAGTGACGTCAACAACAGTGGTGGTGGTAACAGCTGCAACATCAACGTTTGCGTGACTCACTAGCGTGGCAACACTGACCACACCAAATCAAATGCACGCACGCATGCACACACACACACACACACACATTGCTCTGATGAGGTGTCAGAGTGGGCGCCTGTGACAAGCGGGGTTCCACAGGGGTCAGTCTTAGGACCGGTGCTGTTCCTGGTATATGTGAATGACATGACGGAAGGAATAGACTCAGAAGTATCCCTGTTTGCAGACGAAGTGAAATTAATGAGGAGAATTCAGTCGGAGGAGGATAAGGCAGAACTACACACAAATCAGGACAGGCTGCAGGCCTGGTCCAGCAACTGGCTCCTGGAGTTCAACCCCACCAAGTGCAAAGTCATGAAGATCGGGGAAAGGCAAAAAGACGCAAACAGATTACAGTCTAGGGGGCCAAAGACTACAAACCTCACTCAAGGAAAAGGATCCTGGAGTGTGTATACTACCAAGCACATCTCCTGAAGCACACAAAGACCAAATAACTGCTGCAGCATATGGGCGACTAGCAAACCTAAGAATAGCATTCCGACATCTCAGTAAGGAGTCGTTCCGGACCCTGTACACCGTGTACATCAGGCCTATATTGGAGTATGCAGCAACAGTTTGGAACCCACACCTGGACAAGCAAGTCAGGAAACTAGAGAAAGTGCAAAGGTTTGCAACGAAACTAGTCTCGGAAGGATTAAGAGGAGAGATTAAGAGAACTCGACCTGACGACACTAAATGACAGGAGGGACAGAGGGGACATGATAATGACATAAAATACTGAGAGGAATCGACAAGGTGGACAGAGATAGGATGTCCCAGAGATGGGACACAGCAACAAGGGGTCAAAATTGGAAGTTGAAGACTCAGATGAGTCACAGGGATGTTAGGAAATATTTCATCAGCCACAGTTGTCAGGAAGTGAAATAGTCTGGAAAGTGAGGTAGTGGAGGCAGGTACCACACATAGCTTTAAGAAGAGGTATGATAAAGCTCATGGAGCAGGGAGAGAGAGTGGACCTAGTGACGACCAGTGAAGAGGCGGGGCCAGGAGCTATGAATCGACCCCTGCAACCACAATTAGGTGAGTACACACACACGTGTAATGGTGGCCGTAGTATATAACTCCCCACCAAACAATAGGAGGCCAAAGGCAAAAAAAATATTAAAAAGGACACAGATGCAACTAATGTGAACTTTAATTGTGGCGATGTTTCGCTCTCCAGGAGCTTTATCAAGCCGTTACTACTCGTGTAAAGAAACTCTCAAGTGTAAGTTGGCAGAGATGAGCCGGCAAAACATGATCTAGATTTTACCCTAAACGAATATAACATGAAATTAACTACAAGGAAGCAGTGGGCTCCAGTTATCATGCAATACTAAATTTTATACACCTGGTGGAACTGGGGATGAAGAAGAACGTAAATAAACAACAGAAACCCAGACCACAGACGAGTGGACTATATAACAGCATAAAAAACTTCTGGGAGAAATGAAACAGAAAAGGGAGCTACAAGGCGAAGCAGCACACACAAAACCGGTGCCAAGAAGCAAAGGAAAAGTTCATACCAAGTTTGAAGATAAATAAAACCAAGACATACAGCTGACAGTTCAACCAGGATGCAGAGAAGCCAAAGAAACAGAAAGGATGGCTTGGAATAAGTTCAAAGAACATAAAGCAACAGGAACAGAGGAACAATATCTAGAAATTAAAATGCAAGGTTAACAAGCTGGAAGATAATTAGAAGTTTATATTGGTTAAAAGTCAAAACTGAACCAGATTCACAACCACAAAATAAAATGATCGTAAAGGACTACGTGATAACTACGTGATAACTACGTGATAACTACGTGATAATTACGTGATAACTACGTGATAAGGCAAATATGAAAGTATTCATGCCAGTGATATACAATACAGAGAGAGAGATTGTTAGTTTATTAGGTTTAAAGTGTGGACAGTAGAAGTGCGTACTTACCCGGTAGTGAGAGTATATACCAGCAGGGTATGGTGGCTGCCACAGTACCAACATGGTAGTCTCATTCCTGTACCACACGATGAAGCGACCCGGGGCGTTGGGACCTGACCAACAAACACATTATTTTCCTAACTCTTACTACCTGAAAAGTAACTGTAAATATCTAAAATAACTGCTATGCGTGATTACTTATTCTTGCAGCTATGACAACTGTAATCATTATAAAGGTGATTACCCACAAATGTAACTAAGTTAAATATTAACTTAAGGTAATCACCCTTGCGCCTAGAAACACAAATCAACCCTTACGTTAATCCCTCCTAGAAATGTACATGTAAATCGCCCATCAATATCTATAAAATAATGACCTAAATTAATTATCTATATTACGAGTAAGATACTCCTGGCAAAACTCAGGGAAAAATAATTATGCAAAGTAATTACCCAGAGCACAGTCTTTGATTACTTCCAAAATATTATCTTTGGAAGCGCTAATCCCATGATTGTTTTTAAAGTAATTAAAAAAGTTACATATAGTTGTTTTAGATGTAAATGTTGTGAATACTGAGGTTAGTCTCTTGGATGGTCTACTTATACTAGTGAACACTGAGGTTAATCTCTTGGATGGTCTAGTTATACTAGTGAATACTGAGGTTAGTCTCTTGGATGGTCTAGTTATACTAGTGAATACTGAGGTTAGTCTCTTGGATGGTCTAGTTATACTAGTGAATACTGAAATTAGTCTTTTGGATGGTCTAGTTATACTAGTGAATACTGAGGTTAGTCTCCTGGATGGTCTAGTTATACTAGTGAATACTGAGGTTAGTCTCTTGGATGGTCTAGTTATACTAGTGAATACTGAGGTTAGTCTCTTGGATGGTCTAGTTATACTAGTGAATACTGAGGTTAGTCTCTTGGATGGTCTAGTTATACTAGTGAATACTGAGGTTAGTCTCTTGGATGGTCTAGTTATACTAGTGAATACTGAGGTTGGTCCCCTGGATGGTCTAGTTATACTAGTGAATACTGAGTTAGTCTCTTGGATGTCTAGTTATACTGAAACGGTACCGGTCTAGTTATACATGAAATGAGGTTAGTCTCTTGGATGGTCTAGTTATACTAGTGAATACTGAGGTTAGTCTCTTGGATGGTCTAGTTATACTAGTGAATACTGAGGTTAGTCTCTTGGATGGTCTAGTTATACTAGTGAATACTGAGGTTGAGTCATCTCTGGAATACGAGTCTTGAGTCATTATACTAGTGAATACTGAGGTTAGTCTCTGGATGGTCTAGTTATACTAGTGAATACTGAGGTTAGTCTCTTGGATGGTCTAGTTATACTAGTGAATACTGAGGTTATCCTTGAGGTCAGTTATACTAGGAATACTGAGGTTAGTCTCTTGAGTCTAGTTATACTAGTGAATACTGAGGTTAGTCTCTTGGATGGTCTAGTTATACTAGTGAATACTGAGGTTAGTCTCTGGATGGTCTAGTTATACTAGTGAATACTGAGGTTAGTCTTTTGGGATGTCTAGTTATACTAGTGAATACTGAGGTTAGTCTCTTGGATGGTCTAGTTATACTAGTGAATACTGAGGTTAGTCTCTGATGGTCTAGTTATACTAGTGAATACTGAGGTTAGTCTCTGATGGTCTAGTTATACTAGTGAATACTGAGGTTAGTCTCCTATATGGTCTAGTTATACTAGTGAATACTGAGGTTATCTCCTGGATGGTCTAGTTATACTAGTGAATACTGAGGTTAGTCTCTGGATGGTCTAGTTATACTAGTGAATACTGAGGTTAGTCTCCTGGATGGTCTAGTTATACTAGTGAATACTGAGGTTAGTCTCCTGGATGGTCTAGTTATACTAGTGAATACTGAGGTTAGTCTCTTGGATGGTCTAGTTATACTAGTGAATACTGAGGTTAGTCTTGGATGGTCTAGTTATACTAGTGAATACTGAGGTTAGTCTCTTGGATGGTCTAGTTATACTAGTGAATACTGAGGTTAGTCTCTTGGATGGTCTAGTTACGTAATCTAGTGAGTCTCTTGAGAGTTAGTAACTTCTCTGGATGGTCTAGTTATACTAGTGAATACTGAGGTTAGTCTCTTGGATGGTCTAGTTATACTAGTGAATACTGAGGTTAGTCTCTGATGGTCTAGTTATACTAGTGAATACTGAGGTTAGTCTCTTGGATGGTCTAGTTATACTAGTGAATACTGAGGTTGTCTCTTGGATGGTCTAGTTATACTAGTGAATACTGAGGTTAGTCTCTTGGATGGTCTAGTTATACTAGTGAATACTGAGGTTAGTCTCTTGATGGTCTAGTTATACTAGTGAATACTGAGGTTAGTCTTTTGGATGGTCTAGTTATACTAGTGAATACTGAGGTTAGTCTCCTGATGGTCTAGTTATACTAGTGAATACTGAGGTTAGGTCTCTGGATGGTCTAGTTATACTAGTGAAACTGAGGTTAGTCTCTTGGATGGTCTAGTTATACTAGTGAATACTGAGGTTAGTCTCTTGGATGGTCTAGTTATACTAGTGAATACTGAGGTTAGTCTCTTGGATGGTCTAGTTATACTAGTGAATACTGAGGTTGTCTCTTGGATGGTCTAGTTATACTAGTGAATACTGAGGTTAGTCTCTTGGATGGTCTAGTTATACTAGTGAATACTGAGGTTAGTCTCTTGGATGGTCTAGTTATACTAGTGAATACTGAGGTTAGTCTCTGGATGGTCAGTTATACTAGTGAATACTGAGGTTAGTCTCTTGGATGGTCTAGTTATACTAGTGAATACTGAGGTTAGTCTCCTGGATGGTCTAGTTATCTAGTGAATACTGAGGTTAGTCTCTTGGATGGTCTATTATACTAGTGAATACTGAGGTTAGTCTCTTGGATGGTCTAGTTATACTAGTGAATACTGAGGTTAGTCTCTTGGATGGTCTAGTTATACTAGTGAAACTGAGGTTAGTTCTGGATGTCTAGTTATTATACATACTGAGGTTTAGTGCTATCTAGATCTTGTATGAGTTCTATGTGTATACTTATGAATACTATGTTGTCTCTTGGATGGTCTAGTTATACTAGTGAATACTGAGGTTAGTCCTGGATGTCTAGTTATACTAGTGAATACTGAGGTTAGTCTTGGATGGTCTAGTTATACTAGTGAATACTGAGTTAGTCTCTTGATGGTCTAGTTATACTAGTGAATACTGAGTTAGTCTCCTGGATGGTCTAGTTATACTAGTGAATACTGAGGTTAGTCTCTTGGATGGTCTAGTTATACTAGTGAATACTGAGGTTAGTCTCTGGATGGTCTAGTTATACTAGTGAATACTGAGGTTAGTCTCTTGGATGGTCTAGTTATACTAGTGAATACTGAGGTTAGTCTTTGGATGGTCTAGTTATACTAGTGAATACTGAGGTTAGTCTCTTGGATGGTCTAGTTATACTAGTGAATACTGAGGTTAGTCTCTGGATGGTCTAGTTATACTAGTGAATACTGAGGTTAGTCTCTTGGATGGTCTAGTTATACTAGTGAATACTGAGGTTAGTCTCTGGATGGTCTAGTTATACTAGTGAATACTGAGGTTAGTCCTGGATGGTCTAGTTATACTAGTGAATACTGAGGTTAGTCTCCTGGATGGTCTAGTATACTAGTGAATACTGAGGTTAGTCTCTTGGATGGTCTAGTTATACTAGTGAATACTGAGGTTAGTCTCCTGGATGGTCTAGTTATACTAGTGAATACTGAGGTTAGTCTCTGGATGGTCTAGTTATACTAGTGAATACTGAGGTTAGTCTCTTGGATGGTCTAGTTATACTAGTGAATACTGAGGTTAGTCTCTGGATGGTCTAGTTATCTAGTGAATACTGAGGTTAGTCTCTGATGGTCTAGTTATACTAGTGAATACTGAGGTTAGTCTCCTGGATGGTCTAGTTATACTAGTGAATACTGAGGTTAGTCTCCTGGATGGTCTAGTTATACTAGTGAATACTGAGGTTAGTCTCTTGGATGGTCTAGTTATACTAGTGAATACTGAGGTTAGTCTCTTGGATGGTCTAGTTATACTAGTGAATACTGAGGTTAGTCTCTTGGATGGTCTAGTTATACTAGTGAATACTGAGGTTAGTCTCTTGGATGGTCTAGTTATACTAGTGAATACTGAGGTTAGTCTCTTGGATGGTCTAGTTATACTAGTGAAACTGAGGTTAGTCTCTTGGATGGTTAGTTATACTAGTGAATACTGAGGTAGTCTCATGGATGAGTCTAGTTATACTAGTGAATACTGAGGTTAGTCTCCTGGATGGTCTAGTTATACTAGTGAATACTGAGGTTAGTTCTCTGGATGGTCTAGTTATACTAGTGAATACTGAGTTAGTCTCTTGGATGGTCTAGTTATACTAGTGAATACTGAGGTTAGTCTCCTGGATGGTCTATTATACTAGTGAATACTAGGTTAGTCTCTGGATGTCTAGTTATACTAGTGAATACTGAGGTTAGTCTCTGGATGGTCTAGTTATACTAGTGAATACTGAGGTTAGTCTCTTGGATGGTCTAGTTATACTAGTGAATACTGAGGTTAGTCTCTTGGATGGTCTAGTTATACTAGTAATACTGAGGTTAGTCTCTGGATGGTCTAGTTATACTAGTGAATACTAGAGTTAGTCTCTGATGTCTAGTTATACTAGTAATACTGAGGTTGTCTCTGGATGGTCTAGTTATACTAGTGAATACTGAGGTTAGTCTCTTGGATGGTCTAGTTATACTAGTGAATACTGAGGTTAGTCTCTTGGATGGTCTAGTTATACTAGTGAATACTGAGTTAGTCTCTTGATGTCTAGTTATACTAGTAATACTGAGGTTAGTCTCTTGGATGGTCTAGTTATACTAGTGAATACTGAGGTTAGTCTCTTGGATGGTCTAGTTATACTAGTGAATACTGAGGTTAGTCTCCTGGATGGTCTAGTTATACTAGTGAATACTGAGGTTAGTCTCTTGGATGGTCTAGTTATACTAGTGAATACTGAGGTTGTCTCTGATGGTCTAGTTATACTAGTGAATACTGAGGTTAGTCTCTTGGATGGTCTAGTTATACTAGTGAATACTGAGGTTAGTCTCCTGGATGGTCTAGTTATACTAGTGAATACTGAGGTTAGTCTCTTGGATGGTCTAGTTATACTAGTGAATACTGAGGTTAGTCTCCTGGATGGTCTAGTTATACTAGTGAATACTGAGGTTAGTCTCCTGGATGGTCTAGTTATACTAGTGAATACTGAGGTTAGTCTCCTGGATGGTCTAGTTATACATTCATTTTATGTGACCATGAATACAAAGTGAATTTATTCCACTGTCGTTAGTTTTATTTTATGCTATAACATTATATATATATATATATATATATATATATATATATATATATATATATATATATATATATATATTCTTTCAGAATTGCCTTGACTTTAATTAATGCAAAACCTGCACTTTCATTTAAATTAAATGAATAGATATATAAATATTTACCAACAATACAACAATAGGCGTAAAACGGTGTCTATAGTTAGCATATAAATCAAGTTATATTTAGTTTATCCCCCAGTATATATTTAGCATATAAATCAGGGATCAGAGTATATATATATATATATGTTTGTGTGTGTGTATTTTTGCAAAGCAGGATGAGCACCTTGCATTAGGATTTTCAGCAGGATAGATAAAGAATGGTGAAATTTAGCCTGAAGGCTAGGCCTTAGCTACCAGGTTTTTGGCAGCAAGGCTAAACTCAAGGTATGAGAGACACATGCACTAAGTAGACACAACGTTATTATAAAACTGTATAATAATAGCACTCATCGCAATGTAATGCGTAAAAACCTATATACTAAGTATGTCGTAATTTTTGTTATTAAGGAGGTTCTTTGATGCTGGTGAGGGGTTCTTCATGGAAGGACCTGGACGTGTTCTCCACTTCCCTCATGTGCTATATCACCCCTACGAGCTTAGGGGCACGTCAGATTCCCTGTCTCCTAATATCATGTTTTGTTAAGTTATACCATGAATTAAGGAAACATCCTACACTTCACCTTACGAAAGCAGACAAAGCAAATGCGATAGTAATTATGGACAAGATAGATTATAGGGAAAAAATAAATATGATATTAGGAGACAGGGAAACTTATGCGCCTCTTAATGCTTCCCCTGACTATAATAATAATAATAATAATAATAATAATAATAATAATAATAATAATAATATTAATAATAATAGTAATAATAATATAATTCGTATTTTTGTTTTAAAGAGAAGTGGTTATAGCATAACTGAGAGGAGAGAATCGGTGGAAGACTTACGTGTGGTGAAATTAGAAGAGATATAGGCGGCGCTTTCCTTATACTCGTAGACGGTGTAGAGCTGGAGCTCGTAGGAGGCGCCGGGGGTGAGTTCCCGCAGGTTGAAGGGCAGCTGCGCCTCAGAGATGCCGACGTTGCGGTTGCTGTTGTGGGGCTCTGAGAGTGGGATGACCTTGAGCTTGAAGCCAGAGTAGCCGCCGATAACAGGAGGGTCCCAGCTGACTAAGGCATTCTTACCTCCCCTCACCTGGATGCTCAGGTTGCTCGGTGGTGATGGCACTGTCACACGGACAACAATGTTGTTATCATCCCTTGCTAGTGCCACTCTTTACATACACACACAACAAGAATGTTTCACAAAGAGAATATTTACATACACAGAAAAAGAGGTTCATGGTGCCATTGTGCAGGGAAATAGGAAGGATTACTATGGAGTGAAAGAGTCAAGTATCTATCGACAAGTCCATTTAACAACTGGTAACTAACACATCAACAACAGGCCATGTGTCTACCGGCAAGTACCTTTGACAAGTGGTAACTACACCATACACACAACCAAAATATTCATCACAACACAGCAACACTTCACAGGTTAAACCTTAAATTTATATTCATGACAGTAATGGAAACAACAATGTTATATTTCCCTCATGCGGCTATAAATAGTGTGAGGAGCTGAGCAGTAACACTGCAGGAATTAACAGTGCCCCCTCCAGTTCTCCATACCTACTCTTATGTTACTTTGTTGTGATTGACGACCACACTGCACCACCATCATTAACAGCTAAATTAACATCAAAAATACTTAAATACCTAAAATGGGGATTACAATAAACTCTTAATGATATACCTTGACAGATACACCTCTCAGTGTATATACACAAAGATCTACACCTCACACCTCTAGCGTATATACCTTGAGAAATACACATCTCTCAGTTTATCTACACTGTGAGATACACCTTTCAGTGTATTTACCTGATACATACCGCTCAGTGTATATGCCGGTGTCACACTGTATGGTCACAATGGATAGTAAGGTGGTAAACAACAAGCATCCAGGGAGGTGCTACCAGCCAATGAGACACTAAAATTCTATCTGGTTAATGTGAGACGGAAACCACTTGTAGGTTTTGCACTCAGGCAGCGTTACTGATAGTTTGTTTCTGTCTTGTGGTGAAGACGAGAAGTAACAGGTAAATCTTACAAGCTTCTTACGTTCAGCTTATACTCGTTTTTACTTTCCAGGTCAGGAGGCCACTCAAGATGGTAAATAATATAACACACGTGTGCAACACTTACGTATCTTTATTCACAAACGTTTCGCCTATACAGCAGGCTTCTTCAGTCGGATATAGAGGAGTAGCAGAAGCAGTAGAGATGTAAAGAAAGGTAATCAGTCCACCCTTGAAGACGTAGTTCTGAAGTGGTCAGTCCCTAAACCGTTAGAAGAGTTTTGATCCATAGTCTGGAACTATGGAACATTTCTAGACAAAGGAGCAAAACTATTTTCCCGGTTGTACTGATTAAGAATGTTAGTGTAGTGCGGAGTGTGATAAAGATACCTGAGCGTGAGTGTCTATAAACCTTAGGGTAGTTAATACTGGTTGTAGGGGATTAGTGGAACTGAGACAGTGGTGTTGATGATGTGTAGTAGGCTAACATGGCTGTATGATGATTGGGGAACAGTGCTGAGTGAAAGAAGTAGTTTGCTAACCTGACAGGGTTTAGTATGAATGGTAGTGTAACAGTGAGTGTAGTGATGATGGTAGTGGCTGATGACAGTGGTTGTAGTGATGATGGTAGTGGCTGATGACAGTGGTTGTAGTGATGATGGTAGTGGCTGATGACAGTGGTTGTAGTGATGATGGTAGTGGCTGATGACAGTGGTTGTAGATGATGGTGTGGGTGATGACAGTGGTTAGATAGTGTGTGAGTGATGGTAGTGGTAGTGATTGACCTAGGTGTAGCGTTAGTACCCTGAGCGTAGTACTGATGTTAAACACCTAGGATGTGTCTAGAGGGACTACACGGGCTGTGTGTGTTAGTTAACCCTAAGTGTGTAGTGTTAGAACACTGAGTGTGTAGTGTTAGAACCCTGAGTGTGTAGTGTTAGAACCCTGAGTGTGTAGTGTTAGAACACTGAGTGTGTAGTGTTAGAACCCTGAGTGTGTAGTGTTAAAACCCTGAGTGTGTAGTGTTAGAACCAGAGTGTGTAGTGTTAGAACCCTGAGGTGTAGTGTTAGAACCTGAGTGTGTAGTGTTAGAACCTGAGTGGACCTGAGTGAGTGTTAAACTGAGGTGTAGTTAGACCGGTGAGTGTTGAACCCTGGTGTGTACTGAGGTAGTGTTGACCTGGTTTAGTGTACTGAGGTGGTGTTAAACTGAGGTGTAGTTAACTGAGTGGTAACCTGAGGTGTGTTTAGAACCTGAGGTAGTTAGACGGTGTATTAGCCTGGTGTTAGTGTTACTGGGTGTATTAAACCTGGTAGTGTTAAACTGGTGTGTGACCTGGCGTGTGTTTGCCGGGTGGTGTTGACGGGTAGTGTTAACCTGAGGTGTAGTGTTGACCGTGTAGTGTTCCTGGTGTAGTTGACTGAGGTGTAGTGTTGAACCTGGTGTGTAGTGTTAGAACCTGGGGTGTTACCATGTGTGTGTTAGAACCTGGTGTGTTAAACCTGAGTGTATGTTAGCCTAGGTGTAGTGTTAGAACTGAGTGTATGTTAACTGGGTTAGTTAAACCTGAGTAGTGTTAGAACAGGTTGTTGAACCGGTGTAGTGTTAAACCTGAGGTGTAGTGTTAAACTGAGTTATTTAAACCTGAGTGTAGTGTTACCGGGTGTAGTTGAACCCTGGGTGTGTTACCAGGTGTGTTGGCCTGGTGTGGTTTGACTGAGTGTAGTGTTAAACCTGAGTGTGTAGTGTTAGACCGAGGTGTAGTGTAGACCTGGGTGTGTTAAACCGGGGGGGGGGGGGGGGGGGGGGGGGGGGGGGGGGGGGGGGGGGGGGGGGGGGGGGGGGGGGGGGGGGGGGGGGGGGGGGGGGGGGGGGGGGGGGGGGGGGGGGGGGGGGGGGGGGGGGGGGGGGGGGGGGGGGGGGGGGGGAACCTGAGGTGTTTAACCTGAGTGTAGTTTAATATGTTAGTGTAAACGAGTGTGAGTGTTAACCGATGTGTTAAACTAGTGTAGTGTTAGAACTGAGGTGTGTAACCCTGAGTGTAGTTAGAACCTGAGGTGTAGTGTTGAACTGAGGTAGTGTTAACTGAGGTGTGTTAACCCTGGTGTATGTTAGAACTGTGTGTAGTGTTGACTGAGTGGTGTAACCTGAGTGTGACCAGTGTGTTAACCGAGTGACCCAGCGTATTGATGTGTGTTAGTGGTGCCTGATTAGTACTGGTGTAGACCCTGAGTTTGGTTAGAACCCGAGTGTGTGTTAGAACCCTGAGTGTGTAGTGTTAACCCTAGTGTAGTTTAAACCTGAGGTGTGTGTTAAACCCTGAGTGTAGTGTTAGACCCTGAGGTGTAGTGTTAACCCTGAGGGTTGTTAGACCCTGAGGTGTATTAGAACCTAGGGTAGTTAGAACTGAGTGAGTTAACCTGAGGTGTGTGTTAAACCTGAGGTAGTGTAACCTGATGTGTAGTGTTGAACCCTGAGGTAGTGTAAACCTGATTGTAAGGTGAGTGTTGAACCTGAGGTGTAGAACCTAGTGTGTATGTTAACTGAGCGTTAGTGTTAAACCCTAGTGTGTGAATGTAGTGTTAGACCTGGGTGAGTGTAACCCTGAGTGTGTAGTGTTAGAACCTGAGGTGTAGTGTAACCCGAGGTGGTTAGAACCCTGAGTGTGTGAACCCTGAGGTGTAGTGTAACCCGAGTGGTAGTGTTAGAACCCTAGTGTAGTGTTAGAACTGAGTGTGTAGTGTTAGAACCCTGAGGTGTAGTGTTAAACCCTGAGGTGTAGTGTTAAACCCTGAGTGTAGTTTAGAACCTGGGTGTTGTGTTAGAACCTGTGTGTGTTAAACCTGAGCGTGTAGTGTTAACCGGGTAGTGTTAGAACCTAGGTGTGTAACACTGAGTGTTAAGTGTGAGAACCTGAGGGTAGTGTTAGAACCGAGGTGTAGTGTTAACCTAGGTGTAGTGTTAGAACCTGAGTGTGGTGACCTGGGTGTAGTGTTAAACCTGAGTGTGATAGGGTGTTGAACCCTGAGGTGTAGTGTTAGAACCCTGAGGTGTATGTTAGAACCCTGAGTGTGTAGTTTAGAACCTGAGGTGTAGTTAGAACCTGAGGTGGTTACCTGATGTAGTTAAACCCTGAGGTGTAGTGTTAAACCCTGAGTGTAGTGTTAACCCGAGGTGGTTAAACTGGTGTGAGTGTAAACCTGAGTGTAGTCCTGGTGTAGTGTTAGAACCCTGTGTGATGTTAACTGAGTGTAGTAGAACCTGAGTGTAGTGTTGAACCCTGGTGTAGGTTAGAACCTGAGGTGTAGTTTAGAACCCTGGGTGTAGTGTTAGAACCCTGAGTGTTGTTGAACCTGGTGGTTAGAACCAGGTGTGGTGTGTGTGAACCGAGGTGTGTGTAGACGGAGTGTGAACGGTGTAGTGTAGAACCCTGGTAGTTAACTGAGTGTAGTTGAACCGAGTGTGTAGTGTTGAACTGAGTGTGGTAGACTGGTGTGTGTTGACCTGAGTGTTGGTGTTAGAACTGAGGTGTAGTGTTGACCTGGGGTGTGTTGACCCTGAGGGTGTGTGTTGACCCTGAGGTTTGTTAGAACCGAGTGTGTTTGAACCCTGAGTGTAGTGTTAGACCTGAGTGTAGGTGAACGAGGTGTTGTAAACCTGAGGTGTAGTGTTAGAACCCTGAGGTGTAGTTGAACCTGGGTGTAGTGTTAGAACCCTGAGGTGTAGTGTGAACCCTGAGGTGTAGTGTTAGAACCTGAGGTGTGTGTTAGAACCTGAGGTGTAGTGTTAGAACCCGAGTGTGTAGTGTTAGAACCCTGAGGGTAGTGTTAGAACCCTGAGGTGTAGTGTTAGAACCCTGAGTGTAGTGTTAAACCTGAGTGTGTAGTGTTAAACCTGGGTGTAGTGTTAGAACCTGAGGTGTGTGTAGAACCGAGTGTAGTTTAGAACCCTGGGGTGTAGTTTTGAACCTGAGCGTTGTTAGAACCCTTGGTGTAGTGTTAGAACCTAGTGTAGTGTTAGAACCGGGTGTGTTAGAACCCAGGTGTAGTGTTAGAACCCTGGTGTATGTTGGAACCCTGAGGTGTAGTGTTAGAACCCTGAGGTGTATGTTAGAACCCTGAGGTGTAGTGTTGAACCTGAGTGTGTAGGTTAGAACCCTGAGCTGATGTAGTACCGTGTGTGTGTTAGAACCCTGTGGTATGTTAGAACCCTGAGTGTGAGTGTTAGAACCCTGAGGTAGTTTTAGAACTCCGGTGTAGGTTAAACCCTGAGTGTGAGGTTGAACCCTGAGTGTGTAGTGTTAGAACCCTGAGCGTGTAGTGTTAGAACCCTGAGTGTGTAGTGTTAGAACCCTGAGTGTGTAGTGTTAGAACCCTGAGCGTGTAGTGTTAGAACCCTGAGTGTGTAGTGTTAGAACCCTGAGTGTGTAGTGTTAGAACCCTGAGCGTGTAGTGTTGAACCTAGCGGAGTGCTAGAACCCTGAGTGTGTAGTGTTAGAACCCTGAGCGTGTAGTGTTAGAACCCTGAGCGTGTAGTGTTAGAACCCTGAGTGTGTTAACTATTGTAATGTTGATACACAAGACTGTTACTCCAGTCCCTCCAATCGTACCTTTGCTTCTCTTTATTTTCCGATTTCTTGTTTTCCTTATCCTCTCATTTTTAACCGTTTTTCTCTCTTTTTCTTCTTTATTATTTTTGTTTTCACTCCTTTTTCATTTAGCTTTTTTTTCTTTTTCCTTGTTTTACTTTGTTTTTCATCTTCTTCCTTTGGTTTTACTCCTTTGTTTTGTTGCTCTTGTGTTGACGGTGGTGGTAGCGTTGTAAATGACCTTCCATTCATTCAGTTGATTTTATTTCTCAAATGTATTCTATTGTGGGAGTGAAGCAATGATTACCGACGTAGTGATACAGTTGATAAACTCACAGCCAGGGTGAACCTCACAGCCAGGGTGAACCTCACAGCCAGGGTGAACCTCACAGCCAGGGTGAACCTCACAGCCAGGGTGAACCTCACAGCCAGGGTGAAACTCACAGCCAGGGTGAACCTCACAGCCAGGGTGAAACTCACAGCCAGGGTGAACCTCACAGCCAGGGTGAACCTCACAGCCAGGGGTGAAACTCACAGCCAGGTGAAACTCACAGCCAGGGTGAAACTCACAGCCAGGGTGAAACTCACAGCCAGGGTAACTCACAGCCAGGTGAAACTCACAGCCAGGGTGAACCTCACAGCCAGGGTGAACCTCAGCCAGGTGAACCAGGGTGAAACTCACAGCCAGGGTGAACTCACAGCCAGGGTGAAACTCACCAGGTGACCACAGCGGGTGAACCTCACAGCCAGGGTGAACTCACAGCCAGGTAAACTCACAGCCAGGGTGAAACTCACAGCCAGGGTGAAACTCACAGCCAGGGTGAACCTCACAGCCAGGGTGAAACTCACAGCCAGGGTGAACCTCGCCAGGTGAACTCACAGCCAGGGTGAAACTCACAGCCAGGGTGAACCTCACAGCCAGGGTGAACCTCACAGCCAGGGTGAAAACTCACAGCCAGGGTGAACCTCACAGCCAGGGTGAACCTCACAGCCAGGGTGAAACTCACAGCCAGGGTGAACCTCACAGCCAGGGTGAAACTCACAGCCAGGGTGAACTCACAGCCAGGGTGAAACTCACAGCCAGGGTGAAACTCACAGCCAGGGTGAAACTCACAGCCAGGGTGAAACTCACAGCCAGGGTGAAACTCACAGCCAGGGTGAACCTCACAGCCAGGGTGAACCTCACAGCCAGGGTGAAACTCACAGCCAGGGTGAAACTCACAGCCAGGGTGAAACTCAGCAGTGAACCTCACAGCCAGGGTGAAACTCACAGCCAGGGTGAACTCACAGCCAGGGTGAAACTCACAGCCAGGGTGAACTCACAGCCAGGTGAAACTCACAGCCAGGTGAACCTCACAGCCAGGTGAACTCACAGCCAGGGTGAAACTCACAGCCAGGGTGAAACTCACAGCCAGGGTGAACCTACAGCCAGAGTGAACCTCACAGCCAGTTTGAACCTCACAGCCAGGGTGAACCTCACAGCCAGGGTGAACCTCACAGCCAGGGTGAAACTGTCTTATGACTGTCAGTCTTGTGTTATAATACAAAACCTGTCTTATGACTGTCAGTCTTGTGTTATAATACAAAACCTGTCTTATGACTGTCAGTCTTGTGTTATAATACAAAACCTGTCTTATGACTGTCAGTCTTGTGTTATAATCAAACCTGCTTATGACTGTCAGTCTTGTGAAATCACAAACCCAAATGACTGTCAGTCTTGTGTTATAATTCAAAAGCTGTCTTATGACTGTCAGTCCTTGTGTTATAATACAAAACCTGTCTATGACTTCAGTCTTGTGTTATAATACAAGCTGTCTTATGACTGTCAGTCTTGTGTAATACAAAACCTGTCTTATGACTGTCAGTCTTGTGTTAAATAAAAACCTGTCTTATGACTGTCAGTCTTGTGTATAATACAAAAACCTGTCCTTGACTGTCAGTCTTGTGTTATAATACAAGTTGTCTATGACTGTCAGTCTTGTGTTAAAATAAAAGCTGTCTTAGACTGTCAGTCTTGTGTTATAATACAAAACCTGTCTTATGACTGTCAGTCTTGTGTTATAATACAAAACCTGTCTTATGACTGTCAGTCTTGTGTTATAATACAAAACCTGTCTTATGACTGTCAGTCTTGTGTTATAATACAAAAACTGTCTTATGACTGTCCGCGGAGTTGCGCCTAATGGGGGACCTTGACAACAAGCTAGATAGTTCGTAGCTCAGCGGTAGCGCCTTCGGCTCACAACCAAAGGATCCGGGTTCGATCTTGAGTGGGTGGAGACGTTAGACATGATTTATATCAGATGCCCTGTGCACTTAGCAGTAACTATGCACTCATGTTAGCCACCTGTTGTAGGTGACATCCAGGGAAGGGGTAATATTGGGCTTTGAAAAGAACTGAGGTAAGATAAGAGTTCTTAGTCTGTAAGTTGAAACGTGGAAAAAATAAACATTGGCCTTGTACCTGACAACATAATAACTACCATGTTTCCGGTGTTGAAGGATCTTCTGCAATAATGGGTTCAACTAGGACATGTTAAATCTTGAAATGACTTACCTTACAACGCTCCTCTACTTTGTCTAAAATTAGGAAATATGATGGAAGTTGAGGGGAATGGATGTGGTCGTCAGTGTGGGTACTCTAGGTGGGAAAATTTCTGCCTCACATAATTTAGCAGCCACTATGTTTAAACACGTACAAGACTGAACCTTCTTGGCTGCCTTCGTTGCAAGATTTAGGGTATAATTTTCCACAGAACTTGCAGACTCACTTTATATCCCCAAGATATCTACATCGGTGTTGAAGTGTGGTTCATCATTACACTAGTGCCAGTAGCTACAATGTATTGTACGTGTTTCCTCAGAAGACACTGTAACCTGCCATCGTCAGGCCCAGAAAAATTAACTGCAGGTTTGTGGTTGATGACTCTCAAGACAGTGAGCATCTCTTCTTGTATACAAGTAATGTGTTATGTGTATAAGCAAGGACACACATGGATGACATTTAGTGCGTCATTCAAGGGCACCAAACAATGTGTACTGGCAATGAGCTTTCTAAGTTACATTAAGAAGTACTCTCAGTGTCTGATCTCGAAGGTAATTACTGAGGTGTAGTACACTCACATACTTCTACTGCTTGTAGTGTTGCGCTGAATAAAATGTACATCTTTATCACTTTCCATGAATATAAGAATAGTATTGCCTATAGCTTTGCTAGGTCATAATGACCTGTTAAAATATAACAACAACATGACTGGTCGTAGAGTCTTCTACTCTTGCAGGCTGACCTGATGTCAGGCTTCTCAGCATGCTGACCACCTATTCAATCAGACTGTTGCTGACAGGGGTCTATAACAACAATATTGCTTATATTTTTTCGCATTCTTTTATGATCTTGTGAAAGGTTGTTATTATGTATTATTCTCCTCTTCTGTTCTCCAGCCAAGGCAAATTTAATGCATTATATCTTCCTTTATATTTCACGTTTCTTAACTCCGCCATCAATTTTACTAGTCACTACAACTTATTATTTATCATTTGCACACTTTTTCTTGATTGCGAGATTTTGTCTTCAACTTTTACTCTCTGACCAAGACAAAGACACGAGTATTAAAACATGTTTTTTATTATCTAACTTGTGTCCTTTTCTAAATAAATGTCGACAATATGACATTTAATTATTTATGTTGTCAACTTTATCTTTAAATTGCAATTAGCTTTTCACGAACTTTAATAAATTATTTATCTCCAACTTATTACTTTCTAAAATTTTCTTTTCATCATTTCCCTCTTCGTCTCTACTTATAGTTGTATAATAATTTATCATTTGTTTGAGTCACTAATAAGTGTAAGTGTTTAAGTGATCTTTTGTTCAGTTTCTTCCTCACTTTCTAATGAGATGTTTACAAACATTATCATATATGTTGAATAATTCTTCTTATATTATGCTAACATCCAACCTTGGTAATATTTAACTCCATTTATTGTTCTGAAATACTGCTTTATATCCTTACAGTTCGTGTGTTCATGTAATGTATCTTGCTTGTGTATCAGTTCTTCTGGATTAATTCATACTGAACTTACCTATCATGTCACAGTATAAAATTATTTTCACAAAAAGTGGGTTTAAATAATTTATAATTAAGAGTTCTTATTTTTTTAGTAAATACTACGTGTATGCGCGCACGCGCATGTGTGTGTGTGTGTACTCACCTAGTTGTACTCACCTAGATGTGGTTGCAGGGGTCGAGTCATAGCTCCTGGCCCCGCCTCTTCACTGGCCGCTACTGGGTCACTCTGCCTGCGCCATGAGCTTTATCAAACTTCTTCTTAAAGCTATGTATGGAACCTGTCTCCACTACATCGCTTCCCAAACTATTCCACTTCCCGACCACTCTGTGACTGAAAAAATACTTCCTAACATCCCTGTGATTCATCTGAGTCTTCAACTTCCAACTGTGTCCCCTTGTTGCTGTGTCCCATCTCTGGAACATTCTGTCTCTGTCCACCTTGTCAATTCCTCTCAGTATCTTATATGTCGTTATCATGTCCCCCCCTATCTCTCCTGTCCTCCAGTGTCGTCAGGTCGATTTCCCTTAACCTCTCCTCGTAGGACATACCCCTTAGCTCCGGGACTAGTCTTGTTGCAAACCTTTGCACTTTATCTAGCTTCTTTACGTGCTTGGCTAGGTGTGGGTTCCAAACTGGTGCTGCATACTCTAGTATGGGCCTAACGTACACAGTGTACAGTGTCCTGAACGATTCTTTATTAAGATGTCGGAATGCTGTTCCTAGGTTTGCTAGGCGCCCGTATGCTGCAGCAGTTATTTGGTTGATGTGCGCCTGGTGTTATACTCACCCCAAGATCTTTTTCCTTGATTGAGGTTTGTAGTCTCTGGCCCCCTAGACTGTACTCCGTCTGCGGAGTACAGTCTTCATGACTTTGCAATCTTCATGACTTTGCACTTGGTGAGGTTGAACGTGTGTGTGTGTGTGTGTGAGTGTGAGTGTGTGTGTGTGTGTGTGTGTGTGTGTGTGTGTGTGTGTATGTATGTGCGTGTACTCACCTATTTGTGGTTGCAGGGGTTGAGTCATAGCTCCTGGCCCCGCCTCTTCACTGACTGCTACAAGGTCCTCTCTCTCCCTGCTCCATGAGCTTTATCAAACCTCGTTTTAAATCTATGTATGGTTCCTGACTCCACTACGTCACTTTCTAGGCTATTCCACTTCCTGACAACTCTATGACTGAAGAAATACTTCCTAACATCCCTCTGACTCATCTGAGTCTTCAACTTCCAATTGTGACCCCTTGTTTCTGTGTCCCATCTCTGGAACATCCTGTCTTTGTCCACCTTGTCAATTCCTCACAGTATTTTATATGTCGTTATCATGTCTTCCCTGATCCTCCTGTCCTCCAGTGTTGTCAGGCCGATTTCCCTTAACTTTTCTTCATAGGACAAACCCCTTAGCCCTGGGAGTAGTCTTGTTGAAAACCTTTGCACTTTCTCTAATTTCTTCACGTGCTTGACCAGGAGTGGGTTCCAAACTGGTGCTGCATACTCCAGTATGGGCCTGACGAACACGGTGTACAGAGTTTTGAACGATTCCTTACTGAGGTATCGGAACGCTATTCTCAGATTTGCCAGGCACCCATATGCTGCAGCAGTTATCTGGTTGATGTGTGCTTCCGGAGACTTGCTCGGTATTATACTCACCCCAAGATCTTTCTCCTTGAGTGAGGTTTGCAGTTTTTGGCCACCTAACCTATATTCTGTCTGCGGTCTTCTTTGCCCTTCCCCCATCTTCGTGACTTTGCATTTGGCGGAGTTAAATTCAAGGAGACAGTTGCTGGACCACGCGTCCAGCCTGTCTAGGTCTCTTTGTAGTCCTGCCTGATCCTCAGCTGATTTAATTCTCCTCATTAACTTCACATCGTCTACGAACAGGGACACTTGAGTCTATCCCTTCCATCATGTCATTCACATACATCAAAAATAACAATGATCCTAGGACTGACCCCTGTGGGACCCCGCTCGTCACAGGCGCCCACTGTGATACGTCATCCCGTACCATGACTAGTTGTTGCCTCTCTGTCAGGTATTCTCTGATTCATTGCAGTACCCTTCCTGTTATACGTGCCTGATCCTCTAGCTTCTGCACAAATCTCTTGTGAGGAACTGTATCGAAGGCCTTCTTGCAGTCCAAGAAAATGCAGTCAACCCACCCCTCTCACTCGTGTCTTACTTCTGTTACCTTGTCATAAAACTCCATAAGGTTTGTGACACAGAATTTGCCTTCCATGAATCCGTGTTGGTTGTCGTTTATAATCTTGTTCCGTTCCAGGTGCTCCACCACTCTCCTCCTGATAATCTTCTCCATGACTTTGCATACTATACACGTCAGTGACACTGGCCTATAGTTTAGTGCCTCGTTTCTGTGTGTGTGTACAAGTGTGTGTGTAAGTATGTGTAACTTTGTGTGTGTGAGTGCATGTGTACACGTGTGAGTGCGCATGCCGTCATGGGGTGAGGGACGTTGTGAAAGCTACCTACAGCTGATTCAGTGTTACAATCATGTTTGTAAAACAAACAGTTGTTTTCAGGAGACGGTGATCCTGCTTGAACGTGAGTGAGATGAACGCTTATGATGATCCTTACCGTGAAGCACATCACCAGTGATGTTGTGGTGACCTTGATCATCTGTCATCATCAGTGTTGTTGTTGTCGTGACCTTGATCATCTGTCGTCACCAGTGTTGTTGTGGTGACTTTGATCATCTGTCGTCACCAGTGTTGTTGTGGTGAGCTTGATCATCTGTCGTCACCAGTGTTGTTGTGGTGAGCTTGATCATCTGTCGTCACCAGTTTTGTTGTGGTGAGCTTGATCATCTGTCGTCACCAGTGTTGTGGTGTCAGTAGTTTTATACTTGTATAGTATATGTATGTAGTACCAGCTATGTTATAATTATGATCCCTGTTCAAGTTAGGATCCCTAGCCTAGCTACCTATGACGTCACGAGACCCGCGCATGGGGTGTTCGGTGGGCGTTCCGTTATCAGGGTGTTGTTGTGCCCTGGGGAAGCTCCTCAGACCTCTGGCAGAAAGTGCCGGGCGGTGAAGCCTTGGCTGTACCCGTGTCTGCTCTCATGACGAGGAGGCTTAGGCCGAGTCTGCGGTTGGATGAGGCCCGTGTCATAGCAAAGTAATGCGGAAGCTGTATTACGGTAACACAATGGGGGCTACATCCCACCGCTGCCACCAATTATCGTGTGGGTTCTAGGAAATATGTTGGTCGTAGAGAAACACTTGTGGATGGTAACGGTGTATTGAATGAGTCAGTGAGAAGGGGAGTAATGCCCAGCCTAACCTGTCACCCTTGTAGCGGTCCTAGGAGTGAGGGAGAAGCCTGGGGCAGAGCGCTCACATGCGCAGGTCTCGTGACGTCATAGGTAGCTAGGCTAGGGATTATAACTTGAACAGGGATCATAATTATAACATAGCTGGTACTACATACATATACCACAAAAGTATAATACTACTGACAGTGGTGACCTTGATCATCTGTCGTCACCAGTGTTGTGGTGACCTTGATCTGTCGTCACCAGTGTTGTGGTGGTGAGGTTGATGATCTGTCACCAGTGTTGCTGTGGGGAGGTTGCTGATGTATCACCTACTGTGATGTTGGGAGGTTGATGATGTATCACTTACTGTGTTGTGAGGAGGTTGCTGATGTATCACCTACTGTGCTGTCGAGAGGTTGCTGATGTATCATCTACTGTGTTGTGGGGAGGTTGCTGATGTATCATCTACTGTGCTGTGGAGAGGTTGCTGATGTATCATCTACTGTGCTGTGGAGAGGTTGCTGATGTATCATCTACTGTGCTGTGGGGAGGTTGCTGATGTATCATCTACTGTGCTGTGGAGAGGTTGCTGATGTATCATCTACTGTGTGTGGGAGGTTGCTGATGTATCATCTACTGTGTGTGGAGAGGTTGCTGATGTATCATCTACTGTGTGTGGAGAGGTTGCTGATGTATCATCTACTGTGCTGTGGAGAGGTTGCTGATGTATCATCTACTGTGCTGTGGAGAGGTTGCTGATGTATCATCTACTGTGTTGTGGGGAGGTTGCTGATGTATCATCTACTGTGCTGTGGAGAGGTTGCTGATGTATCATCTACTGTGCTGTGGGAGGGCTGATGTATCATCTACTGTGTGTGGGAGGTTGCTGATGTATCATCTACTGTGCTGTGGAGAGGTTGCTGATGTATCATCTACTGTGCTGTGGAGAGTTGCTGATGTATCATCTACTGTGCTGTGGGAGGTTGCTGATGTATCATCTACTGTGTGTTGGGAGGTTGCTGATGTATCATCTACTGTGTGTGGGAGGTTGCTGATGTATCATCTACTGTGCTGTGGAGGGTTGCTGATGTATCATCTACTGTGCTGTGGGAGAGGTTGCTGATGTATCACCTACTGTGCTGTGGAGAGGTTGCTGATGTATCATCTACTGTGCTGTGGAGAGGTTGCTGATGTATCATCTACTGTGCTGTGGGAGGTTGCTGATGTATCATCTACTGTGTGTGGGGAGGTTGCTGATGTATCATCTACTGTGATGTGGGAGGTTGCTGATGTATCATCTACTGTGCTGTGGGAGGTTGCTGATGTATCATCTACTGTGCTGTGGAGAGGTTGCTGATGTATCACCTACTGTGCTGTGGAGAGGTTGCTGATGTATCATCTACTGTGATGTGGGGAGGTTGCTGATGTATCATCTACTGTGTTGTGGAGAGGTTGCTGATGTATCATCTACTGTGATGTGGGGAGGTTGCTGATGTATCATCTACTGTGCTGTGGAGAGGTTGCTGATGTATCACTACTGTGCTGTGGAGAGGTTGCTGATGTATCACTACTGTGCTGTGGAGAGGTTGCTGATGTATCATCCTACTGTGCTGTGGAGAGGTTGCTGATGTATCACCTACTGTGCTGTGGAGAGGTTGCTGATGTATCATCTACTGTGCTGTGGAAGGTTGCTGATGTATCATCTACTGTGCTGTGGGAGGTTGCTGATGTATCATCTACTGTGCTGTGGAGAGGTTGCTGATGTATCACCTACTGTGCTGTGGAGAGGTTGCTGATGTATCATCTACTGTGCTGTGAGAGGTTGCTGATGTATCATCTACTGTGCTGTGGAGAGGTTGCTGATGTATCCTCTACTGTGCTGTGGGAGGTTGCTGATGTATCATCTACTGTGTTGTGGAGAGGTTGTGATGTATCATCTACTGTGCGTGGGAGGTTGCTGATGTTGGTGTAGAGTTGTGGATGTACATCTATTGTGGTGTGGAGAGGTTGCCCAGTAACGTCACCTTGTGCGGTCGTGGGAGGCTGCGAGTACATCACGGCTGTGGAGAGGTAGCTGCTGAGTATACTACGGATGTGGATTGCTATGTATCACAATATCTGCTGGAAGGTTGTGATTATCATCTGTCTCCGTGTTGTGGGACCTTGACTGATCGTCACCATGTGTGTGGGGGAGGTTGATGATCTCACTGTGCTGTGGGAGGTTGCTGATGTATCACCTACTGTGTGTGGGAGGTTGTGATGTATCACTACTGTGTGGAGAGGTTGCTGATGTATCACCTACTGTGCTGTGGAGAGGTTGCTGATGTATCATCTACTGTGTGTGGGGAGGTTGCTGATGTATCATCTACTGTGCTGTGGAGAGGTTGCTGATGTATCATCTACTGTGCTGTGGAGAGGTTGCTGATGTATCATCTACTGTGCTGTGGAGAGGTTGCTGATGTATCATCTACTGTGTTGTGGGGAGGTTGCTGATGTATCATCTACTGTGCTGTGGAGAGGTTGCTGATGTATCACCTACTGTGCTGTGGGGAGGTTGCTGATGTATCATCTACTGTGCTGTGGAGAGGTTGCTGATGTATCATCTACTGTGCTGTGAGAGGTTGCTGATGTATCATCTACTGTGCTGTGGGAGGTTGCTGATGTATCATCTACTGTGCTGTGAGAGGTTGCTGATGTATCATCTACTGTGTTGTGGGGAGGTTGCTGATGTATCATCTACTGTGATGTGGTGAGGTTGCTGATGTATCATCTACTGTGCTGTGGAGAGGTTGCTGATGTATCATCTACTGTGCTGTGGAGAGGTTGCTGATGTATCATCTACTGTGCTGTGGAGAGGTTGCTGATGTATCATCTACTGTGCTGTGGGGAGGTTGCTGATGTATCATCTACTGTGCTGTGGAGAGGTTGCTGATGTATCATCTACTGTGCTGTGGAGAGGTTGCTGATGTATCATCTACTGTGATGTTGGGAGGTTGCTGATGTATCATCTACTGTGTGTGGGAGGTTGCTGATGTATCATCTACTGTGATGTGGGAGGTTGCTGATGTATCATCTACTGTGTGTGGGAGGTTGCTGATGTATCATCTACTGTGCTGTGGGAGGTTGCTGATGTATCATCTACTGTGCTGTGGAGAGGTTGCTGATGTATCATCTACTGTGCTGTGGAGAGGTTGCTGATGTATCATCTACTGTGCTGTGGAGAGGTTGCTGATGTATCACCTACTGTGCTGTGGAGAGGTTGCTGATGTATCATCTACTGTGCTGTGGAGAGGTTGCTGATGTATCATCTACTGTGCTGTGGGGAGGTTGCTGTTATCATCTACTGTGATGTTGGGAGGTTGCTGATGTCATCTACTGTGGGAGGTTGCTGATGTATCATCTGTGATGTTGGGAGGTTGCTGATGTATCATCTACTGTGCTGTGGAGTTGCTGATGTATCATCTACTGTGCTGTGGAGGTTGTGAGTATCATCTCTGTGATGTTGGGAGGTCTTGTATCATCTACTGTGATTTGGGAGGTTGCTGATGTATCATCTGTTTGTGGGGAGGTTGCTGATGTATCATCCTGTGCTGTGGGGTTCTGTTATCACCTACTGTGCTGGTGCTGATGTATCACCTACTGTGCTGGAGGTTGCTGATGTCACCTACTGCTGTGGAGGTTGCTATGTATCATCTACTGTGAGGGGGAGTTGCTGATGTATCATCTACTGTGTTGTGGAGAGGTTGCTGATGTATCTACTGTATGTGGAGGTTTGATGTATCTCTACTGTGCTGGGGAGTTGCTGATGTATCATCTACTGCTGTGGAAGGTTGTGATGTCACTCTGTGCGTGGGAGTTGCTGATGTATCATCTACTGTGCTGTGGAGAGTTCTGATGTATCACCTACTGTGCTGTGGAGGTTGGATGTATACCTACTGTGCTGTGGAAGGTTGCTGATGTATATCTACTGTGCTGTGGGGGTTGCTGATGTATCATCTACTGTGCTGTGAGAGGTTGCTGATGTATCACCACTGTGCTGTGGAGAGGTTGCTGATGTATCACCTACTGTGCTGTGGAGAGGTTGCTGATGTATCATTACTGTGCTGTGGAAGGTTGCTGATGTATCATCTACTGTGATGTGGGGAGGTTGCTGATGTATCATCTACTGTGTTGTGGAGGTTGCTGATGTATCATCTACTGTGATGTGGGAGGTTGCTGATGTATCATCTCTGTGCTGTGGAGAGGTTGCTGATGTATCATCTACTGTGCTGTGGAGAGGTTGCTGATGTATCATCTACTGTGCTGTGGAGAGGTTGCTGATGTATCACCCATTGTGCTGTGGAGAGGTTGCTGATGTATCACCACTTGTGCTGTGGAGAGGTTGCTGATGTATCATCTACTGTGCTGTGGAGAGGTTGCTGATGTATCATCTACTGTGCTGTGGGAGAGGTTGCTGATGTATCATCTACTGTGCTGTGGAAGGTTGCTGATGTATCATCTACTGTGCTGTGGAGAGGTTGCTGATGTATCATCTACTGTGCTGTGGAGAGGTTGCTGATGTATCATCTACTGTGCTGTGGAGAGGTTGTGATGTATCATCTACTGTGCTGTGGAGAGGTTGCTGATGTATCATCTACTGTGCTGTGGGAGGTTGCTGATGTATCATCTACTGTGCTTGTGGGAGGTTGCTGATGTATCATCTACTGTGCTGTGGAGAGGTTGCTGATGTATCATCTACTTGTGCTGTGGAGGTTGCTGATGTATCATCTACTGTGCTGTGGGAGGTTGCTGATGTATCATCTACTGTGCTGTGGGGAGGTTGCTGATGTATCATCTACTGTGCTGTGGAGAGGTTGCTGATGTATCACCTACTGTGCTGTGGAGAGGTTGCTGATGTATCATCTACTGTGCTGTGGAGAGGTTGCTGATGTATCATCTACTGTGCTGTGGAGAGGTTGCTGATGTATCATCTACTGTGCTGTGGAGAGGTTGCTGATGTATCATCTACTGTGCTGTGGAGAGGTTGCTGATGTATCATCTACTGTGCTGTGGGAGAGTTGCTGATGTTCATCTACTGTGCTGTGGAGAGGTTGCTGATGTATCATCTACTGTGCTGTGGAGAGGTTGCTGATGTATCATCTACTGTGCTGTGGAGAGGTTGCTGATGTATCATCTTCTGTGCTGTGGGAGGTTGCTGATGTATCATCTACTGTGCTGTGGGGAGGTTACTGATGTATCATCTACTGTGCTGTGGAGAGGTTGCTGATGTATCATCTACTGTGATGTTGGGAGGTTGCTGATGTATCATCTACTGTGCTGTGGAGAGGTTGCTGATGTATCATCTACTGTGCTGTGGAGAGGTTGCTGATGTATCATCTACTGTGCTGTGGAGAGGTTGCTGATGTATCATCTACTGTGCTGTGGAGAGGTTGCTGATGTATCATCTACTGTGCTGTGGAGAGGTTGCTGATGTATCATCTACTGTGCTGTGGAGAGGTTGCTGATGTATCATCTACTGTGCTGTGGAGAGGTTGCTGATGTATCATCTACTGTGCTGTGGAGAGGTTGCTGATGTATCATCTACTGTGCTGTGGGAGGTTGCTGATGTATCATCTACTGTGCTGTGGGAGGTTGCTGATGTATCATCTGTGTGTGAGGGTTGGATATCATCTACTGTGCTGTGGAGAGGTTGCTGATGTATCATCTACTGTGCTGTGGAGAGGTTGCTGATGTATCATCTACTGTGTTGTGGGGAGGTTGCTGATGTATCATCTACTGTGCTGTGGAGAGGTTGCTGATGTATCATCTACTGTGCTGTGGAGAGGTTGCTGATGTATCATCTACTGTGCTGTGGAGAGGTTGCTGATGTATCATCTACTGTGTTGTGGGGAGGTTGCTGATGTATCATCTACTGTGCTGTGGAGAGGTTGCTGATGTATCATCTACTGTGCTCTGGGGAGGTTGCTGATGTATCATCTACTGTGATGTTGGGAGGTTGCTGATGTATCATCTACTGTGCTGTGGAGAGGTTGCTGATGTATCATCTACTGTGCTGTGGGGAGGTTGCTGATGTATCATCTACTGTGATGTTGGGAGGTTGCTGATGTATCATCTACTGTGCTGTGGGGAGGTTGCTGATGTATCACCTACTGTGCTGTGGGGAGGTTGCTGATGTATCATCTACTGTGCTGTGGAGAGGTTGCTGATGTATCATCTACTGTGCTGTGGGAGGTTGCTGATGTATCATCTACTGTGCTGTGGGAGGTTGCTGATGTATCATCTACTGTGCTGTGGGAGGTTGCTGATGTATCATCTACTGTGCTGTGGTGAGGTTGCTGATGTATCATCTACTGTGCTGTGGAGAGGTTGCTGATGTATCATCTACTGTGCTGTGGGGAGGTTGCTGATGTATCATCTACTGTGCTGTGGGGAGGTTGCTGATGTATCATCTACTGTGATGTTGGGAGGTTGCTGATGTATCACTTACTGTGTTGTGGGGAGGTTGCTGATGTATCATCTACTGTAATGTTGGGAGGTTGCTGATGTATCACTTACTGTGTTGTGGGGAGGTTGCTGATGTATCATCTACTGTGATGTTGGGAGGTTGCTGATGTATCACTTACTGTGTTTGGGAGGTTGCTGATGTATCATCTACTGTGATGTTGGGAGGTTGCTGATGTATCACTTACTGTGTTGTGGGGAGGTTGCTGATGTATCATCTACTGTGATGTTGGGAGGTTGCTGATGTATCACTTACTGTGTTGTGGGGAGGTTGCTGATGTATCATCTACTGTGATGTTGGGAGGTTGCTGATGTATCACTTACTGTGTTGTGGGGAGGTTGCTGATGTATCATCTACTGTGATGTTGGGAGGTTGCTGATGTATCACTTACTGTGTTGTGGGGAGGTTGCTGATGTATCACTTACTGTGTTGTGGGGAGGTTGCTGATGTATCATTACTGTGTTGGGAGGTGCTGATGTATCACCTACTGTGATGTGGGAGGCTTGCATGTATCATCTCTGGTGTGGACAGATCACCACTGTGATGAGGAAGGCTGGTATTTACTTGTGTGGGAAGGTGAACCTAGTCCAGAAGGAGTGGAAGTATACTAGCGATAGATGGAAGTAACTAGCAGAAGGATGGAAGTAACTAGCCAGAAGGATGGAAGTAACTAGCCTGAAGGATGGAAGTAACTAGCCAGAAGGATGGAAGTAACAAACCAGAAGGATGGAATTAACTAGCCAGAAGGATGGAAGTAACTAGCCAGAAGGATGGAAGTAACTAGCCAGAAGGATGGAAGTAACTAGCCAGAAGGATGGAAGTAACTAGCCAGAAGGATGGAAGTAACTAGCCAGAATGATGGAATTAACTAGCCAGAAGGATGGAAGTAACTAGCCAGAAGGATGGAAGTAACTAGCCAGAAGGATGGAAGTAACTGCTGGGATGGAAGTAACTAGCCAGAAGGATGGAAGTAACTAACCAGAAGGATGGAAGTAACTAGCCTGAAGGATGGAAGTAACTACCTGAAGGATGGAAGTAACTAGCCAGAAGGATGGAAGTAACTAGCCTGAAGGATGGAAGTAACTAGCCAGAAGGATGGAAGTAACTAACCAGAAGGATGGAAGTAACTAGCCTGAAGGATGGAAGTAACTACCCTGAAGGATGGAAGTAACTAGCCAGAAGGATGGAAGTAACTAGCCTGAAGGATGGAAGTAACTAGCCTGAAGGATGGAAGTAACTAACCAGAAGGATGGAAGTAACTAGCCTGAAGGATGGAAGTAACTAGCCTGAAGGATGGAAGTAACTAGCCAGAAGGATGGAAGTAACTAGCCTGAAGGATGGAAGTAACTAGCCAGAAGGATGGAAGTAACTAGCCAGAAGGATGGAAGTAACTAGCCTGAAGGATGGAAGTAACTAGCCAGAAGGATGGAAGTAACTAGCCAGAAGGATGGAAGTAACTAGCCTGAAGGATGGAAGTAACTAGCCAGAAGGATGGAAGTAACTAGCCAGAAGGATGGAAGTAACTAGCCGAAGGATGGAAGTAACTAGCCGAAGGATGGAAGTAACTAGCCAGAAGGATGGAAGTAACTAGCCGAAGGATGGAAGTAACTAGCCAGAAGGATGGAAGTAACTAGCCAGAAGGATGGAAGTAACTAGCCGAAGGATGGAAGTAACTAGCCAGAAGGATGGAAGTAACTAGCCAGAAGGATGGAAGTAACTAGCCAGAAGGATGGAAGTAACTAGCCAGAAGGATGAGAACGCGATGGATGAAGTAACTAGCCTGAAGGATGGAATGGAGTAACTAGCCAGAAGGATGGAAGTAACTAGCCAGAAGGATGGAAGTAACTAGCCAGAAGGATGGAAGTAACTAGCCAGAAGGATGGAAGTAACTAGCCAGAAGGATGGAACTAAGGATGAATCAGCCAGAAGGATGGAAGTAACTAGCCAGAAGGATGGAAGTAACTAGCCAGAAGGATGGAAGTAACTAGCCAGAAGGATGGAAGTAACTAGCCAGAAGGATGGAAGTAACTAGCCAGAAGGATGGAAGTAACTAGCCAGAAGGATGGAAGTAACTAGCCAGAAGGATGGAAGTAACTAGCCAGAAGGATGGAAGTAACTAGAGATGGAGAGTAACTAGCGAATGGGAAGTAACTAGCCAGAAGGATGGAAGTAACTAGCCAGAAGGATGGAAGTAACTAGCCAGAAGGATGGAAGTAACTAGCCAGAAGGATGGAAGTAACTAGCCAGAAGGATGGAAGTAACTAACCTGAAGGATGGAAGTAAGTAGCCAGAAGGATGGAAGTAACTAGCCAGAAGGATGGAAGTAACTAGCCAGAAGGATGGAAGTAACTAGCCAGAAGGATGGAAGTAACTAGCCAGAAGGATGGAAGTAACTAGCCAGAAGGATGGAAGTAACTAGCCAGAAGGTTGGATGGAGAAGAAGGGGATCAGTTTTACATAGATAAATGAAAGTAACTAGATAAAAGGAAATATGTAGGATTCACTTAGCTAAATGAAAGTAACTAGAGTAAATGATGGAGGGGGGAAAAGAATGTCCGATTTTCTTACTAAGGAATTCAGCTTCAAGAATATTACCTGATATATGGTAGGTGTCTGAGAGGACTGATGCTACTTATAGCAAGGCACAAGCAGAGTTTTTGGTTTATTGAAAAATATTGGATATATCAGCAGTGTGCTGTTACCCTATTCTATATAACAGTTACTATGTTTGCCCTGTCATAGTCCATCACGCAGGACAGGGCTCATACAAGATGTTGAAATGTGTCAGCCTGAATTGGGAGAGTGCAGTAGGGCAATGGTTATATCAAGTACTTCAGCAAGAGTTCATCATATACGACAGTTTCAGAGGTTCACCTCCAGCAGAGTTAGAGTTACTATCACTTGGAAATTACCATCCCTCAGAATAGGTTATCCCATACATAGCAGAAATGGATTTTTTATGAAGTTATCTCCATCATTCCAAAGTGAGGGTGAGAGAAATTATACACAGGGGGCAGAGGAAAGAGACCGGGGGGAGGGAGAGAGGAATATGTACGTCTATGTAGCTACATATATAGGACATCAGTAGATAACAATGTGGAGTCATTATAAGCTTAAGAATATATAATGGCGTTAGCCTGGTGACTATTTTCCTTATTTTTTCGTTTTTCTTTCAATAAAATAAAAAATAAAATACACATATACATGTACTTATACACACATGAATATATACTGTACATGTATATACATGAACACATGCCCCAGTTGTAAGCATTTTCATACAATTGGACATCACCAGGCAGCTCCTGAGTGATGGTAAATTCAGGGTGGACAATGAAGATATCCTCAAACATTCCAGAGTAGATAAAGTGTTTACACAGCTTAAGTCACTGACAAGTGGAAAATGCGAGTGAAGAAGGGAGGGAGGGAGGACACAAGGAAGGTCAGGGAAATTAGGAGGAAGGAAAGGTAAATAATGAAGGTGCGATGGTTGGAGTGCTGTTGCCTATGAGATCACTCAGTACTCTTGTTAATACAAAGGTAAATACAAATACCCAGTTATAATAACCCACATATTATAATTCATCCTAAAACACTATCCTAAAAGAACCAAGAGGTGTCTACAGACACCCCAGTAATTATACACTCACGGCTCAAGACCGCTTCCTGAGCGACTGATCACCTCAAACTACTACTTCATGTCTTCCAGTATTATTCTCCGACTGGACTGATACAACAACTGTTAGCGAAGCGTCTACATAATAAATATACCTAAGTGTTACATGTGTCTTATTCATCTAACTGACGGTTTTGTAAAGCATTAATACATAATACGTGTCTTATCTTCACTTGATCGTCTCACGGTGACGATCATGGTGACAGAGGAGAGACAAACACCTACATCTTATTGACTCTTGTATAGAGTGTTAGGAGAACAAGTGGCCAGTAGTTCAGTGGTAGAGGATTAAGCGCACACCCGAAAACACCCAAGTTCAATTCCCGAGCTGGGCGAGACGTATGAGCACATCTCCTGGTACCTGGTGTCCACACGCAGCTAACAGTAAATAAGTGCCTAGGAGCTGGTAGTATATTATGAGCAGTATACTAGGCAAGAATCTCCAATAATTAAGTCTCATTACTTGGCTTTGTTTGTTTTTTAGGTTAATAACTCTACTGGATTATTAAATAGCTTCGAAGATGTCTTTTATAGAATGGGAGGTGAGTCAATGTGTAGTGAGAAAGATGGGATCACACTGATAAACCACAAGGGCAGATTAAGCAACAAATGAGGGATAACCTCACCTGTAGTGATGGAGGCAGTCCAGGTGGGGTAGTCGTTGATGGTGGCGTTGGTGTAGTAAAGTTGAAAGTCGTACTTGGTGCCCGGGAGTGCTCTGGTCAGCTGGATGCCCTCAGATACCTGTGTGGGCGTGAAGGTGGAGTTGGGCAGAGGGTTGCCCTGAGGAGGCCAGTAGTCAAGCCGGTAGTAACCGTCCTGGTCACGCACTCTCTCAGCTGGGATGCGGATCACAACCTCCGCACTCACACTCTGTAACACACAACACTACATTATTCTTCATCACAACCTCCACTCACTCACCTGCCACTCACTCACCTGCCACTCACTCACCTGCCACTCACTCACCTGCCACTCACTCACCTGCCACTCACTCACCTGCCACTCACTCATCGCTAGCATACAACATCCCAACATTTTTAAATACCTTGCATAATATTTGCAGGTATTACTTTGCAACAGCTCATGTATTTGAAACCACTTTATTTGAATGCGTCTCTTACAAAACATTTTGCAAATAGTCACAATATAGAAAACTAACAGAGTGGAAAGACTGTTCGTCTGTTCGAGAGGAGAAAAACGGGCACAAAGGAGGACCCCGATGGAAATTATAAAGGCAAATAAGCACAAGGACGAATATTTATTCAGAATGTGGCATGATCTGGATGAAGACTTCATCATAGGTATGGTAGGGCACACGAGGCTATGAATAGCTGAATCTAGTCACGGCAGTTGTGATATACCTGTGACCGGTTTCTAGAGTCTTCCTACTCTCGCAGTCCTTCCTGGGGCCAGGCTTTCCTCTTTACTGACTGATCAACCAGGTAGCCCGCTAGCCTACATATCCATCATAGTGTAGTTAATCTGTTACTCTGGGGAGTACTCGCCACACACACACACACACACACACACACACACACACACACACACACACACACACACACACACACACACACACACACACACACACACACACACACACACACACAAACACACACACACACACAACACACACACACACACATACACACACACACACACACACACACACACACAACAGGCCTAGTGTCTAGTCGACATGTGCCTAGGACAAAATGGTCACTAACACAATTATAAAGATCCGTGGACGGAGAGAAGTATCCAGCAGTAATTATAAATGACATATGTACTAGCATCACATCAGAAATATGAGATAAACGTACGCTACCCAAGCAACCTTCATAACAGACACTTGAGATATACTGCTGGTGATCTGCTGCACACGCTCTTTACAACGTCTGAGGAATATGCGATAGGATGAATCACACAAGACAATAAAGATGTCCTCGTTATCTGACATGAGAAACACAACAGATATGACAGCCATACATTACATCTTTAAACGATAAGAGAATATATCTCAAGAAGATCCTTAGTGCTATTAACGGAAAGAACAAGAAGCCACACTTGTAAACTAAGACAAAGGCTGCTGTAAGGATACTAGAAAGAATTCATACACAAATACTAAGGTAAAGTGTTTGTGAGTTGCAAGACGAGGTAGTATGTGTTATAAGACGAGCTTGGCTCTGCTCTGGTATCTAGACATATGTGATCTCACACCCACCCACACACTGACACAAAGCAACAATGTACCTTGCAGCTGCTGGTAAAGTTACCACACAGACATTGGTGATTATCTGAACAATGAAATAACCCCGTACAACACTGGAAGGGACACAAGACAGCTGGAAAAATATCTCAGGGAAATATAAGTACACTAAAAGATAACTCGATAAGCATGAAGGGTATATAAAGGATTTACAAAGCTTTCCCTTCAACACTAAGGAACATTACCACCACCTTTTGTTTTCAAGAGGAACTTGACAAGATGATCATACCATTCCTGAGTAACAGGGCTGTGGTACCTATATAGTACATGTGAACACCAACAGTCTAATTAACCAGGTCGTTTACCAGGTCTAGTCTGAGATCAGGTCTGGGGACGATGATCCTTGAAACCATCAACAGGTATACAAGAGATCTATCAGTATTCTTGTACTACATAACCGAGGTGTGCACACCTGAGTGTGTCCTCCCTATATATCCTCGCCTGTATGTGGTTGCAAGGGCCGATCCTTTTCTCCTGGCCCCGCCTCTCAACTTTCCCCTTGCCAGATTCCCTCCCTCCTAGCCTCGTGGGTCCCATCGAACCTACTCTTAAAACTCTGGTCGTTTACCCATGTGTTATCCGTGAGTGATGTGCGTGTTGCCAGGGATGTAAGCATGAGCGTACAGTCTCTTAAACCTGACAGTGGTGGGATGGCCAGAATCCCAAAAGTGGTTTGACAGAAAGCAATTTATTGCGGGCCAACTCGGAACAACGTTGTTGCCAGTGATTGCGAAGTTGTAGGGAAGGAAATGGAAAAAATAGTCTGAGAAAGGGATACCCCTGTGGAAAATCGGTAAGTCATGAACAGCTGATGGAGCAGCTGAGTCTGCTTGGTCGTTGCTCTCAACATAAAAAAAAACTTCATTGTATTTACTAGAAACGCAAGATAAACAAAGCTGTACATGAAAGACGATGGGAAGCGGAACCGGTCCCATAGTTGTGTTATAATGTCTCCTCATAGCACATATCCCTTACCTCAGAGAATAGTTTCTTAGCGCTCCACACTTCTCCAGTGTCTTGATATGACTGATCAGTCATGAGTTACATACTGGTGCTGCGTACTCTAATATGGGCCTGACATATGCTGTATATAGTGGTGTATGTGTACTCACTAAGTGTGGTTGAAGAGGTCAAGTCATAGCTCCTGGCCCCACCTCTTCACCGGTCGCTACTAGGTCGACTCTCTCCCTGCTCCATGAGCTTTATCATACCTCTTCTTAAAGCTATGTATGAATCCTGCCTCCACTACATCACTCTCCAGACTGTTCCACAACTCTATGACTGAAGAAGTACTTCCTAACATCCCTGTGACTCATCTGAGCTTTCAACTTCCAGTTGTGACCCCTTGTTGCTGTGTCCCATCTCTGAAACACACACACACACACACACATTCTTGTGTGTTTGTGTGTGTGTTTGTTTGTGTGTGTGTATGTGAGTGTGTGTGTGTGTGAGTGTGTGTGTGTGTGTGTGTGTGAGTGTGTGTGAGTGTGTGTGTGTATGTGTGTGTGTGTGTGTGAGTGTGTGTGAGTGTGTGTGTATGTGAGTGTGTGTGTGTGAGTGTGTGTGTGTGTGTGTGTGTGTGTGTGAGTGTGTATGTGAGTGTGTGTGTGTGTGTATGTGTGTGTGTGTGTGTGTGTGAGTGTGTGTATGTGAGTGTGTGTGTGTACTCACCTAATTGTACTCACCTAATTGTGGTTGCAGGGGTCGAGACTCAGCTCCTGGCCCCGCCTCTTCGCTGTCTGCTACTGGGTCTCTGCTCTCCCTGCTCCATGAGCTTTATCATACCTTGTCTTAAAACTATGTATGGTTCCTGCCTCCACTATATCTTTCTCTAGTCCATTCCACTTCCTGACTACTCTGTGGCTGAAGAAATGTTTCCTGACATCCCTTTGACTCATCTGAGTCTTCAGCTTCCAGTTGTGTCCCCTTGTTTCTGTGTTCCCTCTCTGAAACAACCTGTCACTATCTACCTTGTCAATTCCCCTGTTGTGTAGTGTTTTTGGTGTGTGTGTGTGTGTGTGTGTGTGTGTATGTGATGTGTGTGAGTGTGTGTGTGTGTGTGTGTGTGTGTGTGTGTGAGTGTGTGAGTGTGTGTGTGAGTGTGTGTGTGGTGTGTGTGTGTGTGTGTGTGTGTGTGTGTGTGTGTGTGAGTGCGCACCAGAGAGGCAGCAGCAACATCACTAAACATACACATCAACTATTCACACTGACCTTTATATACACAAGTCAGGCTACAACATTCAACGCCACCTCCACACTTTCCTTCCTGGATATTTACAATCTAACCGACACATTACCGTTCTTACTTTTTTCCCCCACTACCTACGCTCTTACCTCCCTCTTTACTTCTTAGACGTAAGTAGCCAATCAGGTTAAAGAAGGGAGGAAGCGAATAGGCATGAAGGAAGGAGGGAAGGACACTGGATGAGGGAGAGAGTGTCTAAGGATGAAGGAGGGAGACAGGATAAAGGAAGCAGGGAGAGGAAGAGGCAGGATGAGGGAGAAAGGGAGTGAATAAGGATAAAGGAGGGAGGAGGAGATAGGATGAGGGAGTGAATAAGGATGGATTAAGGGAAGTAGTTAGGATGAGGGAGAGAGTGAATGAGGACCAACGAGGGAGGGAAGGAGGGAGGCAGGATAAGGGAAACAGGGAGGGAGGGAAGAAGACAGGATCAGGGAGAAAGGAAGGGAGGGAGTAGAGAGGGAGGGTACAACACTTCCGCTTACAACGGTAACTGAAGACCTGATCCTCACGGTCGCCACCGTGCACGTGCACACGTGTCTCGTAGCTGGATCGCTAGCGCACTCATCTCACACACTGAGGTCCGGGATTCGAATCTCCTCCGGTACGGCTGGAAAACATTAGGGACGTGTTTCCATAAGACACCTGTTGTCCCTGTTCACCCATCAGTAAAATGGGTACCTGGGTGTTAGTGGACTGGTGTGGGTCGCATCCTGGGACAAAACTGACCTAATTTGCGGGAAATGCTCAGTATAATAGGCGGCTTTCTATATAGTACTACGTCATTGATATCAGCTAGGACTGTATACCGTGCACTTGCACACTACAATTTAACTCACCACCGTGCACGTGCACATTATACAATTTAACGCACCACCGGGCACGTGCACACCAGACAAATGTAACACCACCGTGCACGTGCAAATTATACAATGTAACACCACCGTGCACGTGCACATTATACAACGTAACACAACCGTGCAAGTGCACATTATACAATGTAACACTACAGTGCATGTGTACATTACATAATGTAACACATCGTGAACGTGCACGTTATACAATGTAACACCACTGTCTACCTGCCTGGAGTCTACCTGGAGGGTATTCCGGGGATAAACGCCCCCGCAGCCCGGTCCCCGACCAGGCCTCCCGGTGGATCAGGGCCTGATCAACCAGGCTGTTACTTCTGGCCTCATGTAGCCCAACGTACGAACCACAGTCCGGCTGATCCGGCACCGACTTTAAGTATCTATCCAGCTCCCTTTTGAATTCAGCCAGGGGCCTATTGGTAATTCCCCTTATGCATGGTGGGAGGCTGTTGAACAGTCTTGGGGCCCGGACACTTATGATGTTTTCTCTTAGTGTACCAATGGAGCCCCTACTTTTCATTGGGGGTATTTTGCACCGCCTGCCCAGTCTTTTACTTTCGTAGGGAGTGATTTCTGTGCGTAGATTCGGGACCATTCCTGTCGTGTCAGTATTATATATACACTTGTGTAGTGTATCAGCGTTCATCCTAGCTATACAGCTGGTCCCTTTGCGTGTGACGTCACGATACCCGCTGACGTCAGAGGCTCAGCGCATGTGCATAGCCACGCATAGGCGTACCCCCTCAGAAGTAACAGACCTACAAGCTGGACGGACGGTGGCTGGGCTCCCTCCTTCACATACTGTAAATATACCGTAACCATCCTACAAGGAGTGTCTTTGACAACCTATATATCTCTCCCAAGACCCACACGACATTCCTTCTAGGACAGTGGTTCTTAACTGGTGGTCCATGGACCAGTGGTGGTCCATGGTGACATTTTGTTTGGTCCACAGAATGTTCACTATATTTGGTAATAATAGATAGGTGCACATAGTCTTAAATTTATCGAAAATAAACTGTGGATCAGCGATATGAGCATTGACCAGCATGAACGGGGGTGACAGTCAAACTGCGGAAGCGATATCACGTGAACCTTGCACCTTGCATGTTGAGGCAGTTGGTTCATGAAGTCGTGTGTGTGGGTGTGCGCGCGTGAGAGCGAGGGCCATTCGTGTTCGATTCCTGTCAGCTGCCGCACGGCTGTACATAATTCTGTTGTTTAGTACAGTAGACACTGAACTGCTGAGTTGATTAGTTGTGTCTTTCGTCCTGCACTGTTTTACAGATGTGGTGTAAGCTGATTTGGTTTTCTACTATAAAATGTAATATAAAAGGAAGCTGGGAGGAAGATTAGAATAATGTGAAATATTTCAGGTCAGTTGTTATGCTGTTGTGTGCTGTGTTGTGCTGCTGTGTGCTGTGTTATGCTGCTGTGTGCTGTGTTGTGCTGCTGTGTGCTGTGTTGTGCTGCTGTGTGCTGTGTTGTGCTGGTTTATGTTGTTTATGAAACTGATGTTTTTTTTATTATTGCATGTGTATTATTATCTTCTGTTTTTCATATCTTTATTAATGCCAAACTCGACATATAATAAATATATTTCGTTATATTGTCCACAGATATAGATATATGGCCATGGCAGGAATGAATGTTAAGCGCAAGTATTCAGAGGACTACACTAAATTCGGCTTCACCTGTCAAGAAACGATGGCATGGAATTACCACAGTGTGTTATTGTTTCAAAGTTTTGGGAATGACTCAGTGAAGCAGCTAAGCTTAAACTCCATCTCGAGAAGTGCCACTCCAATTTGTTGCAAAAGGATAAAGATTATTTCGAGCGGCAGTTATCACTTTTCAAGCGGCACCCTTGACGCCACGGGTACATTCTGTGAACAAACCACCAGTGCAGTGGTGTGAGCTTCCTACATTGTCGCATACAAAGTCGCACACGCCAAGAAGCCTCATAAGATGGTAGAGAAACTTGTGCTATCCTGTGCAACAGTAATGGTGAGGCTTGTTGTGGCGAGGACGCAGCGGAATGGTGAGGCTTGTTGTGGCGAGGACGCAGCGGAATGGTGAGGCTTGTTGTGGCGAGGACGCAGCACGGAACCTGACTGATAAATCAGTTACTAATGACACAGTGTCGAGAAGGATAAATGTGATCTCAATATATTGGTGAACAAGTTGTGGATGAAATAAAGAAATCTCCATTGTTTGCCATACAGTTGGATTAATCAACTGATGTCTCACTGTCTTCTCAGCTATTGGTATTTGCACGATACATGGCTGAGGCAGACTTTAAAGACGAGTTTATCTTTTGTAAGACTCTTGATACCACCACAAGGGCTCAGGATGTGTTAGGAATTATTAACAATTTCTTTGAAGTAAATGGTCTGGATTTGGGTAAATTTGGTGGTTGTTACCACTGATGGTGCACCTGCGATGCTGGGCTCAAGATCAGGCTTTCAGCGTTGGTGAAACAGCGAGTTTCATTGGTAACCGCAGTTCACTGTTTCATTCACAGAGACACTGGCATCAACAACACTACCTGATCACCTGAACACCATTTTCAAACGATTGGTGAAGGTGGTTAATTACATCAAATCGTCAGCAGTGAACACCAGACTGTTCAGAATATTATGCCAGGACCTGGGTTCCGACTTTGAGGTGTTGGTGTTCACTTGTGTAAGGTGATTGTCACCAGGGAATGTTGTCAACACAATTTTTGAACTGAGAGAAGAATTAATTCTGTTTCTCCAGTCTCAAGGGAAAGAAGGTTTTACAAATATTCTAGAACTGTCAGAATTAGAACTAGCAAACCTTGTCGATATTTTTGGTATCTGGAACAAACTGAATCTTCAGCTGCAAGGAAAAGGAGCAAATCTGTTCTCTCACCAAGGAATCATCAAAACTTTTCTTGAAAAATAAGAACTCTGGATCGGAAGAGTCGAAGGTAAAAATTTAGTTCAATTTCCATGTGTGGATGCCATGCAGGAGGATAAGGAAGCCATTCAGGTGCATATTCTGCAGCATTTACAAAAGCTGCGGGATGAATTTCAGCGATACTTTCCTGAGGTGGACATGACAAGGGATGGGTTTTCTTTAATCAGGAATCCATTCCCAACAGATGTTGATGGTGTTCCAGAGGCTGTGCAGGAGGAGTTCTTGGACCTGAAAAATTATTTGGCAGCTAAAGATGTGTATCAGCGGTCTACCATGGAAAATTTTTGGGCCAGTATGATTGTTACTTACCCAAATCTGTCAACACATGCAGTCAGATTTGTTTTGCCATTTGCATCATCTTACACGTGTGAGAGTGGATTTTCATGTTTGTTGCACATTAAGTCCAAAGAGAGGAATCAGCTTGCAGTTTAAAGCGATATTCGTAGTGCATTATCAAGTACCCCTGCTAACATTATCAAGTACCCCTGCTAACATTATCAAGTACCCCTGCTAACATTATCAAGTACCCCTGCTAACATTATCAAGTACCCTGCTAACATTATCAAGTACCCCTGCTAACATTATCAAGTACCACTGCTAACATTATCAAGTACCCCTGCTAACATTATCAAGTACCCTGCTAACATTATCAAGTACCCTGCTAACATTATCAAGTACCACTGCTAACATTATCAAGTACCCTGCTAACATTATCAAGTACCCTGCTACATATCAAGTACCCCGCTAACATTATCAAGTACCACTGCTAACATTATCAAGTACCACTGCTAACATTATCAAGTACCATTGCTAACATTGAAAAGCTTGTCAGTGAGAAGAGAATCCAAAAGTCTGGTTGCGAGGAAAAGTTAAATAATTATATTTCAAAGAAAAATGTTGGCTGTATACTTCATAATTTCAAAATTATGTTTTTTAGAAAGAAATTTCACACCAAAATGTTAGATATGTATTCATATATTTCCAGGAAATTATGTTTGTATGAAATATATTTCAGACCAAAATGGTAGATATCTATTATTTTATATAACTTCTCGAATTTCTGTTTATAAGAAATATATTCCAAATCAAATTGTCTGTTGTATTTGCTTTGCCTATATATATCATTACTCAAAAAATGAAATGGTCCACGATATTTTTATAATTGGGTTGGTGGTCCATGGGCTGAAACGAGTTGAGAACCACTGTTCTAGAATTTTCCAAGTGTAGATTATGATATCTTCTCGCCTGCGTTCCAGCGAGTACAAGTGCTTCCAAGCATTCCCAGTAGTTGAGGTGTTTGATAGAACTTATATGTGCAGTAAAAGTTCTCTATACACTCTCTAGATCTGCAATTTCACCTGCTTTGAACGGAGATGTTAATGTACAGCAATATTCCAACCTAGAGAGAATAAATGATTTGAAAAGGATCATCACTGGCTTGGCATCTCTTGTTTTGAATGTTCTCATTATCCATAAGAACATAAGAATGGAGGAACACTGCAGAAGGCCTACTGGCCCATACAAGGCAGGTCCTTATCAAAACCACCACTACCTAAGAATTTACTCCCGTACTCACGACACCAATCAAACCCAGCCCCTCCACTCATATATTTGTCCAATCTCTTTTAAAGCCACCCAAGGTCTAGCCCATCACAGTACTCGAAATTGTTCACGCATCTACAACTCTGTTCGAAAACCAGTACTTGCCTATGTCCTTTCTAAATCTAAATTTATCCAATTTAAATCCGTTATTTCTGGTTCTTACTTGGTTCGATATCCTCAGTATTTTATTAATATCTCCTTTGTTTATGCCCATCATCCACTTGTACACCTCGATGATATCTCCCCTCATTCTACGTCTCTCCAGAGAGTGGAGATTCAACGCTCTATCTTCATACGGGAGATTTCTTATACTGTAAATCATTTTAGTCATTCTTCTTTGTATGTTCTTCAATGAATCTATATCCATCCTGTAGTAAGGAGACCAAAACTGAGCTGCATAATCCTACCATTTTCTTTGCAGTTGTGATCGTGGCACTGTTGTGATACTTGAAAGTGAGATCCTGAGACATTACCACTCCCAGGACCTTCACATTATTTTTTTTGCTCTATTGTATGATCAGAGTTTGTAGTATACTCAGTTCTAGTTATTATCTCCTCTAGTTTTCCATAACGGAGTAGTTGGAATTTGTCTTCATTGAACATCATATTGTTTTCCGTTGTCCATTGGAAAACTTGGTTTATATCTTCTTGGAGGTTAACCGTGTCCTCAACAGATGACAGTCTCATGCAGATCCTAGTATCGTCTGCAAAGGATGACATGGTGCTGTGGATTACAGGATGGGGGCGAGTACTGTGCCTTGTGGAACAGAGCTTTTCACTATGGCAGCTTCCGATTTAACTCTGTTGACCACTACTCTTTGTGTTCGATTGGTTAGAAAGTTGAAGATCCATCCCCCCCACTTGCATACTGTGTAAACTGTGCACACCAATGTAACACACCATCGTGCACGTGCACATTTTACAATGTAACACATCACCGTGAATGTGTGCACACTGCACATTATACAATATACCACCACCGTGGCATGTTCACATATACAACGTAACACAACCGTGCACATTATACAATGTAACAAGTGTGCATGTGCACACTAGACAATGTAACACACCACTGCGCACATTATACAATGTAACACACCACCTTGCACGTGCACACTATACAATGTAACACCACCGTGCACGTGCACATTATACAATGTAATACACCCCCGTGAACGTGCACATTATACAATGTAACGTACCACCGTGCACATGAACACCTACAATATATCACACGTCACTGCACGTGCACACTCCACTATGTAACGCGCATCAGCATGTGCGTGCACACACCATAATGTGACAAGCACCAGCGTGTGTGCACACCACATATTGTAACACGCACCAGTGTGCACACCACATAATGTAATACCCAAAGCGCTTGTGCATACCACACAATGTAAGACTCAACAGCGCGTGCGCACACCACACACACTGTAACACGCACCAACGTGTGTGCACACTACACAATGTAACAAGCATTATCGTGTGTGCACACCATTGTAATACGCACCAGCGTGTGTATACACAACACACTGTAATGCGCACCGTGTGTGCACACCACACACTGTAACGCGCACCAACGTGTGTGCACACCACACACTGTAACACGCACCAACGTGTGTGCACACCACACAATGTAACACGCACCAACGTGTATGCACACCACACACTGTAACACGCACCAACGTGTGTACACACCACACACTGTAACACGCACCAACGTGTGTGCACACCACACACTGTAACACGCACCAACGTGTGTGCACACCACACACTGTAACACGCACCAACGTGTGTGCACACCACACACTGTAACACGTACCAACGTGTGTACACACCACACACTGTAACACGCACCAACGTGTGTGCACACCACACACTGTAACACGCACCAACGTGTGCACACCACACACTGTAACACGTACCAACGTGTGTACACACCACACAATGTAACACGCACCAACGTGTGTGCACACCACACACTGTAACACGCACCAACGTGTGCACACCACACACTGTAACACGCACCAACGTGTGTGCACACCACACACTGTAACACGCACCAACGTGTGTGCACACCACACACTAACACGCACCAACGTGTGTGCACACCACACACTGTAACACGCACCAACGTGTGTACACACCACACACTGTAACACGCACCAACGTGTGTCACACCACACACTGTAACACGCACCAACGTGTGTGCACACCACACACTGTAACACGCACCAGCGTGTGTGCACACCACACACTGTAACACGCACCAGCGTGTGCGTTCACACCTCCAATTAACCTCCATACGCACAACAACCAATTATATTAATTAAAATGTACACACACGAGTTTCTCATAAGTTGTATAGAGAGAGAGAGTGAGGGGAGGGTGTTACAAGTCATCATGAGTGAGGGTATATCCGTGTAGTAGTAACTCAGTTTTGTTTGAAGGGCGTCTATAATGCTATCACAACTACTGGTCTCATAGTTTAACACAGTGGTGTTATAAGGGGGGCACCATCAAGGGGGTGACACCATCAAGGGGGTGACACCATAGAGCCTCTAAAGGTGACAATAATACACAAAACATTGCTGCACCAACATAAGAGAAACATCCTTTGTTTCTATATAACCTATTATATGATTACAGAATACAAATAGGCCTATATAAGGAAAATAATTGATTTTGATGATGTGATAGATGATTATGAAGGATTGAAGGCAAGGAAATGTAAGATCAGATTCACTGAGGTGTTACCTGTACTCAGGTCAAATCGGAACTAGTGTTTCTCTGATATTACAATGTTTTTCTTTATTTTTCAAGTTTTTTGGTTTTGCATTGTTGAATATGAATAAAAGGAGGATGTGTTGCCTGTACTCAGAGTGGTATTTGAGTTTGTTTCCTCAATATTACTACCATTATTTGTTTTATCATTAATAAAGTTGAGAAGTATTCTCCTGTTCGGTTTATGGTCCTTAAACGTTCTCATTGGTAAACATTAGTCACTGGTCATGCAGTAGTGACGTCACTGGTCATGCAGTAGTGACGTAACTGGCGTTTACTCCCCCTATCCCCCCGCCCATGGACTTCATGGGGGTGACACCAAAGATGCCGCCCCGGGTGACACCAACCCTAGCAACGCCACTGGTTTAAACACTAGACTTTGTTTCCAGATACTTCTAGTCTCCCAGCCTATGCTGACTGATTATTATAAATAAGTAAATACCGGTAAATAAATAAATAAGTTTAATAAATATATAAAAATAAATACACGTGTTAGTTTCTAAGAAGGTACGATAGAATTACGAAGGTTGTTAAACAATTTGCATATTTCGTACATGAAAATTATTTGTTGTTATAGTCGTGGGGAAACATTATACTCCTTAAGTCATAATACAGCGTCTGAGCAATATATAGTGTGTCTTTGATCCTAGGAAGGGGAGGATGCCTCCAGTTCTCTGAATTAAAGAGTCCTTCACCAGCATCACGGCACCTCCCTCGAAAGGACTACAAAAACCATAACCATGTATAGTATAGCAGGCAATAATTGCTTCATTTAGGCAAGGTATCCTGTGTGAGGGAATATGAGAGAGAAACAAACATCTTTATTGGTATTACGAGGTTAGTGAGCCAAGGTAAGCCATGACAGCCACTATGTTTGGAAAGTTAGCGAGTTTAGTAGAGCCAAGGTAAGCCATGACAGCCACTATGTTTGGTATTACGAGGTTTAGTGAGCCAAGGTAGCCATGACAGCCACTATGTTTGGTATTACGAGGTTAGTGAGCCAAGGTAAGCCATGCAGCGGAAGGTTTAGTGAGCCAAGGTAAGCCATGACAGCCACTATGTTTGGTATTACGAGGTTTAGTGAGCCAAGGTAACCATGACAGCCACTATGTTTGGTCATTACGAGGTTCAGTGAGCCAAGGTAAGCCATGACAGCCACTATGTTTGGTATTACGAGGTTAGTGAGCCAAGGTAAGCCATGACAGCCACTATGTTTGGTATACGAGGTTAGTGAGCCAAGGTAAGCCATGACAGCCACTATGTTTGGTATTACGAGGTTTAGTGAGCCAAGGTAAGCCATGACAGCCACTATGTTTGGTATTACGAGGTTAGTGAGCCAAGGTAAGCCATGACAGCCACTATGTTTGGTATTACGAGGTTAGTGAGCCAAGGTAAGCCATGACAGCCACTATGTTTGGTATTACGAGGTTAGTGAGCCAAGGTAAGCCATGACAGCCACTATGTTTGGTATTACGAGGTTAGTGAGCCAAGGTAAGCCATGACAGCCACTATGTTTGGTATTACGAGGTTAGTGAGCCAAGGTAAGCCATGACAGCCACTATGTTTGGTATTACGAGGTTTAGTGAGCCAAGGTAAGCCATGACAGCCACTATGTTTGGTATTACGAGGTTAGTGAGCCAAGGTAAGCCATGACAGCCACTATGTTTGGTATTACGAGGTTTAGTGAGCCAAGGTAAGCCATGACACCACTATGTTTGGTATTACGAGGTTTAGTGAGCCAAGGTAAGCCATGACAACCACTATGTTTGGTATTACGAGGTTTAGTGAGCCAAGGTAAGCCATGACAGCCACTATGTTTGGTATTACGAGGTTTAGTGAGCCAAGGTAAGCCATGACAGCCACTATGTTTGGTATTACGAGGTTTAGTGAGCCAAGGTAAGCCATGACAGCCACTATGTTTGGTATTACGAGGTTTAGTGAGCCAAGGTAAGCCATGACAGCCACTATGTTTGGTATTACGAGGTTTAGTGAGCCAAGGTAAGCCATGACAGCCACTATGTTTGGTATTACGAGGTTTAGTGAGCCAAGGTAAGCCATGACAGCCACTATGTTTGGTATTACGAGGTTTAGTGAGCCAAGGTAAGCCATGACAGCCACTATGTTTGGTATTACGAGGTTTAGTGAGCCAAGGTAAGCCATGACAACCACTATGTTTGGTATTACGAGGTTTAGTGAGCCAAGGTAAGCCATGACAGCCACTATGTTTGGTATTACGAGGTTTAGTGAGCCAAGGTAAGCCATGACAACCACTATGTTTGGTATTACGAGGTTTAGTGAGCCAAGGTAAGCCATGACAGCCACTATGTTTGGTATTACGAGGTTTAGTGAGCCAAGGTAAGCCATGACAACCACTATGTTTGGTATTACGAGGTTTAGTGAGCCAAGGTAAGCCATGACAGCCACTATGTTTGGTATTACGAGGTTTAGTGAGCCAAGGTAAGCCATGACAGCCACTATGTTTAGTATTACGAGGTTTAGTGAGCCAAGGTAAGCCATGACAGCCACTATGTTTAGTATTACGAGGTTTAGTGAGCCAAGGTAAGCCATGACAGCCACTATGTTTGTATTACGAGGTTTAGTGAGCCAAGGTAAGCCATGACAGCCACTATGTTTGGTATATTTCACGATTTTCCTAATGAACAACAATGGTTAACATTCGCATGACAGACATATTATTTCGAGTCATGAGCAAAACGAGGTTCAAAACGTCCAAACATTCGCAACCAGTCTAGTTCCACAGATAAGGAAAATAAAGGATTTAACCCAATCAGATTTAAAGGAGCAAAAGAGCCATGGAGACATGATTAGAAAGTACAGAATCTCTTGAGTAATTTCTAAGGCAAATAAAGATACGACAAGAACAAGAACAATAGCACATAGAAAGAAGAGAAAATCCTTACGAGTCACAGGAATGTCAAGAGACACTTTTTTCAATGTAGGGGTAGTAAGACAACGGCGGGAGTTATAAGAGGTGGTGTGAGCAACATACACGCACTTTAAGTCTACAACCTAAATAAGAAATTTTATTTAGACACAAGTATACACAACTACAATTATCATACTTACTGTAAATTACCTAGGATAACCTCCCCCCCCCAAAAAAAAAAAAATCAAGACAAAGCGACTTATCCCTGGCTAAGGCCCAAGGGGTAAAAAACACAACAACCAAACAGACACAACTACAACACAACAACAATAAAACCAACTCAGCCGCCTTCCTGTCCTTGGAAAGCGGCCCCTAATTCATTCTCCCTAATAGAATCTGGCAGCAGGAACGTGCCGTGGTGAAGTGAGGGGCAAGGAGGGCTGGGCTGGAGGGTGCGATGGAGGGCTGGGCTGGAGGGTGCGATGGAGGGCTGGGCTGGAGGGTGCGATGGAGGGCTGGGCTGAGGGTGCGATGGAGGGCTGGGCTGGAGGGTGCGATGGAGGGCTGGGCTGGAGGGTGCGATGGAGGCCTGGGCTGGAGGGTGCGATGAAGGGCTGGGCTGGAGGGTGCGATGGAGGCCTGGGCTGGAGGGTGCGATGGAGGGCTGGGCTGGAGGGTGCGATGGAGGGCTGGGCTGGAGGGTTCGATGGAGGGCTGGGCTGGAGGGTGCGATGGAGGGCTGGGCTGGAGGGTGCGATGGAGGGCTGGGCTAGAGGGTGCGATGGAGGGCTGGGCTGGAGGGTGCGATGGAGGGCTGGGCTGGAGGGTGCGATGGAGGGCTGGGCTGGAGGGTGCGATGGAGGGCTGGGCTGGAGGGTGCGATGGAAGGAGCTGGGCTGGAGGGTGCGATGGAGGGCTGGGCTAGAGGGTGGGGCGGGTGATGGAGGGCTGGGTGGACTGGAGGGGTGCGATGGAGGGCTGTGGCTGGAGGGTGCGATGGAGGGCGCGGTGGAGGGCTGGAGGGTGCGATGATGGAGGAGGCTGGGCTGGAGAGGTGTGAGTGGAGGGCGTGGTGTCTGTACTGGAGGGTGCGATGGAGTGGCTGGAGGCGATGGAGCGAGGGTGCGATTGAGGGCTGAGGCTGGAGATGCGATGGGGTTGGCAGGGCTGGGATCTGAGGGTGCGATAGGAGGGCTGGGCTGGGTGGGTCGATGGAGGGCTGGGCTGAGGGTGCGATGGAGGGCTGGGCTGAGAGGGCTGGCTGATGGGGAGGCTGGGCTGGAGGGTGCGATGGAGGGCTGGGCTGGAGGGTGCGATGGAGGGCTGGGCTGGAGGGTTCGTGGAGGGCTGGGCTGGAGGGTGCGATGGAGGGCTCTGAGGCTGGAGGGGTTCGATGGAGGGCTGGGCTGGAGGGTGCGATGGAGGCTGGGCTGAGGGTGCGATGGAGGGCTGGGCTGGAGGGTGCGATGGAGGGCTGGGCTGGAGGGTGCGATGGAGGGCTGGGCTGGAGGGTGCGATGGAGGGCTGGGTTGGAGGGTGCGATGGAGGGCTGGGCTGGAGGGTGCGATGGAGGGCTGGGCTGAGGGTGCGTGGAGGGCTGGGCTGGAGGGTGCGATGGAGGACTGGGTGGAGGGTCGATGGAGGGCTGGGCTAGAGGGTGCGATGGAACGATGCTATGAAGGGCTAGCAAGGGTGCGGTGGAGGGCTGGCAGGTCGATGGAGGGTGCTGATGGAGGAGGGCTGGGCTGGAGGTGCGATGGAGGGCTGGGCATGGAGGGTGCGATGGAGGGCTGGGCTGGAGGGTGCGATGGAGGGCTTGGGCTGAGGGTGCGATGGAGGGCTGGGCATGGAGGGTGGCGTGGACGGCTGGACTGGAGGCGTGAGGAGCTTGGTAGGGTGTGAGGGCTGGAGGGCTGAGCTGGCTAGGAGGGTGCGATGGAGGGCTGGGCTGAGGGTGCTGGAGGGTGCTGATGATGGAGGGCTCGGAGTGGCGGAGGGCTGCTGGAGGGTGCGATGGAGGGCTGGGCTGGAGGGCGATGGAGGGCTGGAGGGCATGGAGGGTCTGTGGAGGGCGTGGAGGCTGGTGAGGGTGCGATGGAGGGCTGGGCTGGAGGGTGCGATGGGGTGCTGGAGGGTCTGGGCTGGAGGCTGGTGAGTGGTGGAGGGCTGGGCTGAGGGTGAGTGGAGGGCTGGGCTGAGGGTGCGATGGAGGCTGGGCTGGAGGGTGCGATGGAGGGTGGCTGAGGGATGGAGGCGCTGAGGTGCGGTGGAGGCTGGCTGAGGGGATGGAGAGGTGGCTGAGGTGATGGAGGGCTGGCTGAGGGTGGATGGAGGGCTGGTGAGGGTGCGTGAGAGGGCTGGGCGAGGTGCATGGAGGGTGGCTGAGGTGCGATGGAGGGCTGGGCTGGAGGGTGCGGTGGAGGGCTGGGCTGGAGGGTGCGATGGAGGGTGGCTGGAGGGCGATGGAGGGTGGCTGAGGGGCGATGGAGGGCTGGGCTGGAGGGTGCGGTGGAGGGCTGGGCTGGAGGGTGTGGTGGAGGGCTGGGCTGGAGGTGATGGAGCGGGTGCGATGGGGCTGGGCTGGAGGGTGCGGTGGAGGCTGGGCTGGAGGGTGCGATGGAGGGGGGTGGAGGGCGATGGAGGGCTGGCTGAGGGTGCGATGGAGGGCTGGGCTGGAGGGTGGTGGAGGCTGGGCTGGAGGGTCGATGGAGGGTTGGGCTGGAGGGTGCGGATGGAGGCTGGGCTGGAGGCTGCGATGGAGGGCTGGGCTGGAGGGTGCGATGGAGGCTGGGCTGGAGGTGCGATGGAGGCTGGGCTGGAGGGTGCGATGGAGGGCTGGGCTGGAGGGTGCGGTGGAGGCTGGCTGAGGTCATGGAGGGTGGCTGAGGGTGCGATGGAGGGCTGGGCTGGAGGGTGCAGTGGAGGGCTGGGCTGGAGGGTGCGGTGGAGGGCTGGGCTGGAGGTGTGGTGGAGGCGGGCTGAGGTGCGATGGAGGGCTGGCTGGAGGTGCGTGGAGGGCTGGGCTGGAGGGTGTGGTGGAGGGCTGGCTGAGGGTGGATGGAGGGCTGGGCTGGAGGGTTGGTGGAGGGCTGCTTGAGGGTGCGTGGAGGCTGGCTGAGGTGCGATGGAAGGTGGGCTGGAGGGTGCGATGGAGGGTGGCTGAGGGTGCAGTGGAGGGTGGCTGGAGGGTGTGAGGGGGCTGGAGGGTGTGAGGCTGGGATGGAGGGTGTAGAGGGCTGGCGAGGTGTGGTGAGCGTGTAGGGGTGTGGTGGAGGGTGGTGGAGGAGTGTGTAGATGTGGAGGTTAGTGTGGAGGGTGTAGTGTGGAGGGTGTAGCATGGAGGGTGTAGCATGGACGGTGTAGTGTGGAGGGTGTAGTGTGAAGGTGTAGTGTGGAGGGTGTAGCATGGAGGGTGTAGCATGGAGGGTGTAGCATGGACGGTGTAGGTGGAGGGTGTAGTGTGGAGGGTGTAGCATGGAGGGTGTAGTGTGGAGGGTGTAGTGAGGGTGTAGTGTGGAGGGTGTAGCATGGAGGGTGTAGTGTAGAGGGTGTAGTGTGGAGGGTGCAGTGGAAAGGGAGTAGTGTGCATTACATTTAACATCTATCTTTCGTGTTAAAACTGAGGCTAACAATGAAAATTTCATTTGTTGTTAAAATGAAAGTTTTCTCAATGTTAGAAATTTGAGAACAGGAGCAGAGTTTAACTTTCTCGTAAGTTTTTGAAATGCTCTTTCTTGTATAAAGGTTCAACTGAAAGGAGTATTTTCTTAAGCAATTCAGTTAAGGGGGTTGCAACTGTCGAAAAATTTGTTATGAATGCTCTACCAAAACCTGCTAACAAGAGATCCTACATTATGAGAAGCTTGTGGGGTTGTGAAATTCTGAACAGCTGTTACTTTAGTCTGATCAATCATAATACCTTTAGGAGAATGTGACCAAGAAATTTGATTTCTAACTTCATATACTGACTCTGTGAAATAGTTATTTTCAGATTAGTTTGAACCATTCTACTTAGTGCCAGGTCTAATCTCTTCAAATGCTACTGCACATATTTTGACATGACGTTGAAAGTATTACCAAAACATTCCCGAAAATGATTGACACAAGCCTGGAAAATGTAATAGGTGAACAGCATATCCCAAAAGGCATTTTGAAGAAGTGGTAATGGCTTGTGTGGGAGGTTGAGAAAGCTGCTAACTCTTGGCTTTCCTCATGAAGTTGGACCTGCTAAAACTGCTGAAGCAAATCTTATGTTGCAAAGAACTTATTATCACATGTTTCTGAGCAAGTCACCAAGGACTGAGAGCAGAAAACAATCATGGATAAGCTTAGCATTATGTTTAGGAAAATCAATAACCGAACACATAGTACCACCTTTCTTAAGCATTAAGATCAGTGGTACATTCCACAGTGAATTGCTATGCATTATGACACCATCAGTAAGCATCCGATTCACTAGTTCTCCTGAGACTACAAAATGAGAATGTGGCAAACAATACGTAGGTATGTTGATAAGCCTCATACCTAGTTGCAACAAAATATGATGGCTAGTCAGAGTGGTCAATCCCCTTGTTTCACCGTCAATAATACAGTTTTTCTCTGCTTGTTTAACATGCCCAATACACCCTTAATTTCACCACAACATCTGTATGAGACAGAGCTTGATCTTTAACTGCCAGGACGGTTTCATGCTTGGCGAGGGAGATATATCATAACCTACACCTGGAAGATTCAGGAGGAACTGGTTCCCAATATGCACACAAAAATCACTCCCTATGGAAGCAAAAGACTTGGCAGGTGATGCAACATACCCCCAGTGAAAAGCAGGGGCGTCACTGGCACACTAAGAGAAAACGCAATAAGTGTCCGGGGCCCAAGACTGTTCAACAACCTCCCACCAGTCATAAGGGGCATTACCAGTAGACCCCTGGTTGTCTTCAAGAGGGAGCTGGACAGATACCTAAAGTCAGTGCCGGATCAGCCGGGCTGTGGTTCATACGTTGGATTGCGTGCAGCCAGCAGTAACAGCCTCGTTGATCATGCCTTGATCCACCGAGAGGCCTGATCGTGGACCGGGCCTCGGGGGCGTTGATCCCCGGAATACCCTCCAGGTAGACCCCTTGATCCTTTTCATTGTCAGAGGTTTGCATCCTCTGTATTCTGTATCCACCTTCTCTCTCCTTCCCCAATTTCCATAACCTTTCACTTGCCAGAGATTGAGACCCATAGACACCCTTTGAAGGCTGTCGAGAATTTTTCTACTTGCAGTCTGAGCCTGGGCCAGGCTTGTCTGGTCAACCAAGCTGTTACTGCTGGTGGCATGCTGGCCTACATATCCATCACAGCCTGGTTGATCTGGCACTTGGCAGAGGTACATGTCCATCTTGGAAACTTCTACACTTGCTCCGGTAATGTATCTGATATCTTGTAGCAGTGTGTTAAAAAGTATAGGTACAAGGATGTTGATACACTAATCTGCACTATCTTCACTACTCATCAACTGCACTATCTTCACTACTCATCAACTGCACTATCTTCACTACTCATCAACTGCACTATCTTCACTACTCATCAACTGCACTATCTTCACTACTCATCAACTGCAGTATCTTCACTACTCAACAACTGCACTATCTTCACTACTCATCAACTGCAGTATCTTCACTACTCATCAACTGCAGTATCTTCACTACTCAACAACTGCACTATCTTCACTACTCATCAACTGCACTATCTTCACTACTCAACAACTGCACTATCTTCACTACTCAACAACTGCACTATCTTCACTACTCATCAACTGCACTATCTTCACTACTCAACAACTGCACTATCTTCACTACTCAACAACTGCACTATCTTCACTACTCATCAACTGCAGTATCTTCACTACTCATCAACTGCAGTATCTTCACTACTCAACAACTGCACTATCTTCACTGCTCATCAACTACAGTATCTTCACTACTCAACAACTGCACTATCTTCACTACTCATCAACTGCACTATCTTCACTACTCATCAACTGCAGTATCTTCACTACTCATCAACTGCACTATCTTCATTACTCATCAACTACAGTATCTTCACTACTCAACAACTGCACTATCTTCACTACTCATCAACTGCACTATCTTCACTACTCATCAACTGCACTATTTTCATTACTCATCAACTACAGTATCTTCACTACTCAACAACTGCACTATCTTCACTACTCATCAACTGCAGTATCTTCACTACTCATCAACTGCACTATCTTCACTACTCATCAACTGCACTATCTTCACTACTCATCAACTGCACTATCTTCACTACTCATCAACTGCAGTATCTTCACTACTCAACAACTGCAGTATCTTCACTACTCAACAACTGCACTATCTTCACTACTCATCAACTGCACTATCTTCACTTCTCACAACTCAGTATCTTCACTACTCAACAACTGCACTATCTTCACTACTCAACAACTGCACTATCTTCACTACTCATCAACTCATATCTTCACTACTCATCAACTGCACTATCTTCACTACTCATCAACTGCACTATCTTCACTACTCATCAACTGCACTATCTTCACTACTCACAACTGCAGTATCTTCACTACTCAACAACTGCACTATCTTCACTTCTCATCAACTGCACTATCTTCACTACTCAACAACTGCAGTATCTTCACTACTCAACAACTGCAGTATCTTCACTACTCAACAACTGCACTATCTTCACTACTCATCAACTGCACTATCTTCACTACTCATCAACTGCAGTATCTTCACTACTCAACAACTGCACTATCTTCACTACTCATCAACTACAGTATCTTCACTACTCAACAACTGCAGTATCTTCACTACTCATCAACTGCAGTATCTTCACTACTCAACAACTGCAGTAATCTTCACTACTCAACAACTGCACTATCTTCACTACTCAACAACTGCACTATCTTCACTACTCATCAACTACAGTATCTTCACTACTCAACAACTGCACTATCTTCACTACTCATCAACTGCACTATCTTCACTACTCATCAACTGCAGTATCTTCACTACTCATCAACTGCAGTATCTTCACTACTCATCAACTGCACTATCTTCCACTCACTGCAATCTTCTCACTCATCTTCCTTCCAACTGCAGTATCTTCACTACTCACAACTGCACTATCTTCACTACTCATCAACTGCAGTATCTTCACTACTCATCAACTGCATATTCTATCTCACTCTATCAACTGCAGTATCTTCACTACTCATCAACTGCAGTATCTTCACTACTCAACAACTGCATATCTTCACTACTCATCAACTGCAATCTTCCATCTACAACTGCTATCTTCACTTCACAACTGCAGTATCTTCACTACTCAACAACTGCACTATCTTCACTACTCATCAACTGCACTATCTTCACTACTCATCAACTGCAGTATCTTCACTACTCATCAACTGCACTATCTTCACTACTCATCAACTGCACTATCTTCACTACTCATCAACTGCACTATCTTCACTACTCAACAACTGCAGTATCTTCACTACTCAACAACTGCACTATCTTCACTACTCAACAACTGCAGTATCTTCACTACTCATCAACTGCACTATCTTCACTACTCAACAACTGCACTATCTTCACTACTCAACAACTGCAGTATCTTCACTACTCATCAACTGCACTATCTTCACTACTCATCAACTGCACTATCTTCACTACTCAACAACTGCAGTATCTTCACTACTCAACAACTGCAGTATCTTCACTACTCATCAACTGCAGTATCTTCACTACTCAACAACTGCACTATCTTCACTACTCAACAACTGCAGTATCTTCACTACTCAACAACTGCAGTATCTTCACTACTCAACAACTGCAGTATCTTCACTACTCATCAACTGCAGTATCTTCACTACTCAACAACTGCACTATCTTCACTACTCAACAACTGCAGTATCTTCACTACTCAACAACTGCATATCTTCACTACTCACAACTGCAGTATCTTCTACTCTCAACACTGCACTATCTTCACTACTCACAACTGCAGTATCTTCACTACTCATCAACTGCAGTATCTTCACTACTCATCAACTGCAGTATCTTCACTACTCAACAACTGCAGTATCTTCACTACTCAACAACGTATTTATCCAACAGCAGTATCTTCACTACTCAAAACTGCAGTATCTTCACTACTCAACAACTGCAGTATCTTCACTACTCAACAACTGCAGTATCTTCACTACTCAACAACTGCAGTATCTTCACTACTCAACAACTGCAGTATCTTCACTACTCAACAACTGCAGTATCTTCACTACTCAACAACTGCAGTATCTTCACTACTGTAGACAGCCATGCTGTCTGCCTGCCGAGCATATGCTGTCTGTCAGCTGAGTTCATATTTCGCGCCATGCTTGTGCTGCCCTCTGTAGGCCTATACCCCATGTCACTTTGCTCCACCATGTTCCTTCCTCACTTCTCGTCCAGGCAGCCTAGACGAGAAGGCATGGCCCACCCGGGCCATGGCCACTTCTCTTACTCTGCAAATATGCCTAAATATATGCGTTATTCCTGCAAATCCTTCCAAGACTTCTTAAGATTGTTTATAAAAAAATGTCATCATGGCGAATTCATTCTGAGGAAAGAATTACTAGATTGGTATTTTGAGTTCTGTCAACGAGGAGTTGCTGCAGCCTCACCGGTTAATATTGGTCGCACCCTCAGTAGGATGGGTGTCAGGGCTGACACAAGAGTAGGAGGACATAACGGATTGTATCAGGAGTATGCGTGGCATGGAGGGACTGTCCACTTGGTTACTGTCCAGAAGTTATTGTTGAGGAAGGTGATAAAAATATTGATGGTCTCCTCGTAACATACTGTCATGTGCCCCTGGTGAGAATTCGTCAACGTTCGCTCGATGACGCTCATGCAATGAACAAGCCATGAACAAAATGAATTATTTTTAAAATGTGAAGTTTTTTTAATATTATTTTGAACAAGGAAAACTTTTTATTTTTTTATTAAGAAGCTATTATTATTATTATTTTAGATAAGGAGAACTTTTTATTATTATTATTATTTTGGGTGAGAGGCAAGAGGTTCCACTACGTCTTCACGTTCTCAAGATCGACAATGTGTTAAGATCGTAGTCATTATTTTGTACACAATTCCTGAACATTTATGTCACCAGGATGAACCACAAGAACGGATGATAAATTATGAACATCAGTTTTTCAACCCAAAGACATTACCACCTATAGAAAACACTGAAGGAACATATATAAACTTTTAATAAATTTGAAAATATAAAAAAGTTAGCAGATATGATAAATATGTTTTTACAGGAAATAGGTATAAAACTATCTTTACAGGAAGTAGGTATAAAACTATCTTTACAGAAAGCAGGGATAAAACTATCTTTACAGAAAGTGGGGATAAAACTATCTTCACAACAAGTGGGGATAAAACTATCTTTACAGCAAGTAGGTATAAAACTATCTTTACAACAAGTAGGTATAAAACTATCTTCACAACAAGTGGGGATAAAACTATCTTTACAGCAAGTAGGTATAAAACTATCTTTACAGCAAGTAGGTATAAAACTATCTTTACAGCAAGTAGGTATAAAACTATCTTTACAGCAAGTAGGTATAAAACTATCTTTACAGCAAGTAGGTATAAAACTATCTTTACAGCAAGTAGGTATAAAACTATCTTTACAGCAAGTAGGTATAAAACTATGTTTACAGCAAGTAGGTATAAAACTATGGTAGGTTGTTTGATTGTTTATGTGTGTGTATGTTATAATGTAAAATATTGGAAGGAAGTGGCGCTACAGAAATATGTAAATAGAGTGATGCTGTGGTGGGAGAAGTGTCAGCAGTATTATTGGTGTCGGGAAGTCTAACACATCTTTTGTGCTCTTAAAAGTCTGTCACAAAGAAAGCTGACAGTTTCTCCAAAGTATTGGAGAGGAGAAGAGAACCAGGAAATGGAGAAACTCCGGAAGCATCAGTAGCAGAAGTACGACCTAGATTACTACGACGATTGTAAATTCGCAAAAAGTAAGTTTGATGTCTAAAGAACACAGAAAACTGTTAAGATTTGAGAGACTGCAAATATAGGAAAGACAAAGAATAAGAGATTTCACCGGAGTAGAGAGTTAGGGAGAGAAGAAAGTTCGTTTAGCACGTGAATGGAGGAGTTTATGAAATCGTAAGGCAGCCAATGAGAGAACGAATTGTGAAGAGTCAAGGAACCCAGGCTCACAGATGTGGAGGACACAGAGGAAGATAAGTAGGAACCTTCTTGACAGAGGAAGCATGGTAAGAAAAGTAGCGAATGCACATGCTACTGTGCACAGGCTTGCCATACACGGAAAAAGCAAAACGTGTATCTGAGCTGTGGACATGTACATCAAGGAAAGGAAGCAGAGAGTTACATTCCCATTCAGCTTTAAACTTGATGGAAGGAGCTGGATTGTTAAGGGCATCGAGAAATGGCAGGAAGACACTAGAGTCATGAGGCCAAAGAGCAAAGATATCATCTACATAACGAGGCCAGAGGAAAGTTTGCGCCAATAGTAGAAATTAAAGCAGATTTGAAATATTCCAATTGAAGGTTAGCAAGAACAGGGTATAGAGGAGAGTCCATAGCAATACCGAAGGTTTGAGAAAAATTACAAAGATTAGTTAGTTTAATATCTTTATTATGCAGCCCATACCCATCCTGAGGGCGGTAGTCAAAAGATCACAGAGGTATATAATTTGTCCAGGGACTGGATAGCTAAACAAGTTACAAAAGAATTGAGCCGGACTTAAGTCCTGGAGGTGTGGTGGAGATATGTTGCAGTTTTGTAGCTGTGGTGTCGGTACGCCTCTGGCAAGACAGTGATGGAGTGATAAATGAGTTTAATATATTTATTATGTTCCTTATATGATGAAAGTGTTTTTTAATGTTTTGGGTCACCCTGTCTTGGTGGGAAACAGCCGCTGTTAATAAAATGATTAAGATGTATAAAAATAAAACCGGAATAAATAGCGTGCTAAAATATCCAAGGACTCACAACAAAGTAAGTTTATTCAGGTATACACAAATACAGTTACATAGATTATCATACATAGCAACATCATATGTGTAGAGAACCCAGGATAACCCAAAAAAGTCACTGATAATATAAAATAAGATTTTGTTCAGATTTTTAACCTCGGAGGGTTAGCCACCGAGGATAACCCAAGAAAGGTAGTGAGTCATAATATCTTAATTTACTACAAGTACATGTACCAGGTATGCAGTCCTGGTTGACATCAGTGACATACTACTGTGTGGAAAGTCCCTTGTTATGCAGAGCATTTCAGGCAAATTAGGTCTGTTCTGTCCCAGGATGCGACCCACACCAGTCCACTAACACCCAGGTACCCATTTTATTGGTGGGTGAACTAGACAACAGGTGTAAGGAAACATGTCCGATGTTTTCACCCCTTCCCCGGGAATGGAACCCGGACCCTCACCGTGTGAAGTGAGAGCCTTAGCCACCAGGCCACGGAGCACCGTAATCGTGGGACGGTCTGTCTTATTTATATTGGGGTCCTCAGTCTTGTCCACCAGGATGCGACGCACACCAGTCAAGGTACCTACTTATTTGTTAGGTGAACGGAGACAGTAGGTGTTCGGAAACACGCCCAATGTTTCCACCCTTGCCGGGATCGAACCACGGACATTGTGTGTATGTCCTCACCTAGTTGTGTTTGCAGGGGTCGATTCACAGCTTCTGGCCCCGCCTCTTCACTGGTCGCTAATAGGTTACTCTCCCTGTTCCATGAGCTTTATCATACCTCTTCTTAAAGTTATGTATGGATCCTGCCTCCACTACATCACTTTCCAGACTATTCCACTTCCTGACAACTCTGTGACTGAAGAAATACTTCCTAACATCCCTGTGATTCATCTGAGTCTTCAACTTCCAATAGTGACCCCGTGTTGGTGTGTGAGACGAGAGCGTTGCCCACCAGGGTTCAAATTGGTAAACATTAGATTGACAATGGATATAAGAAAGCAATGGTTTGGTGGGAGAGTTGTTGATAGGTGGAACAAACTCCCAAGTAGCGTTATTGAAGAAGCTAAAACCTTAAGTAGCTTTAAAAATAGGTTAGAGAAGTACATGAGTGGGTGTTGGTGAGTGTGAGTTGGACTTGCCAAGTATAAGCCAGTAGGCCTGCAACAGTGCTCTTTCCTTCCTAAGTGGGTGTAACCTGGACCTGCCTAGCATGGGCCAGTAGGCCTGCAGCCTGCCTGTCTTCAAACAGGCACTGGACAGGCACCTAAAGTCAGTACCTGACCAGCCCTGCTGTGGTTTGTACGTCGGGTTGCGTGCGGCCAACAGTAGCAGCCTGGTTGATCGGGCCCTGATCCACCATGAGGCCTAGTCACAGACCGGGCCGCGGGGGCGTTGACCCCCGAAACCCTCTCCAGGTATACTCCAGGTATACATTGTTCTCTTACTGTGCCCATGGCAGACTTGTTTTTCACTGGATTTATTTTACACATATCTCTCACTCCAGCATGTTGCTATGGCAGTGCAGATTTGGGACTAAGCGCTGAAGCACCTTGCATGTATTTATATTATCATTTATCTTTCTCCTCCGCTACATTCAGTACATATTGAGGACTTTGAGAGATTTCCAATACAGTAATTTAAATGCTTTACTGGCTATATGTGGACTGTAAATTATTTTTATCTGTTCCAGTTCTGATATCTCTCCTGTCATGAAAGGAGCCGTCAATACTGAAAAATACACTATGTAAGAAAGAGAGAGAGAGAGCGAGCACAAATGATTTGAAAAGTATCACCAGTGGCACTATTTCCCTTGTTTCTAAAAGTTCTCATTTTTCTGGCATTCACGATATTTGCCTTACTGTGTTCTTTAAAAAAAAAGGTAAGCTAACATTATTACCTCCAAATCTTTCACATGTTCCTTTTGTTCTATTTGGTGATCTTGCATTTTGTAAAGTGAGTCTCTTGAGTTCTTCATTCTTTACATACCTATATAGTTGAAACTTGTCACTGTTGAACATCATGTTATTTTCCACTGCTCTTTGGAAGATTATGTTTATATCTTCACACAATTTTTTATGTTCTTTTCCAAGGTGATTTCCATGTTTATTTTGGCATCCCCCACAAGTGATGATACATAAGTGTTGCAAGTGTTTTTATCTCTGCTCTGAGGATAAGAAATAGGAAAGATGCCCGGACCAGACCTTGGGGTATCGAGCTTTTTACTTCGCTAATGCTGGATTTTGTCCTGTCCACTACTATTTTTGTTCTGTTTGTGAGAAAATTTAAAATCGGTTTGCCTACTTTCCCCACTATACCTAATACCCTCACTTTATGAGCAATCACTCCAAGATCACATCTGTCAAATGCCTTTGTGAAATCTGTGTAGAAAACATAGATCTGCTTTTTGGTTTTCTTCCAACGCCTCCGTAATATTGTTTGATCATTCCTTCAAAACATACCTAGTTGTTTAAGGAGGTCGAGTTTCAGCTCTGGGTCCAGCCTCTTCAACTGCAATTAACTGGCATTATTGGTTCATGGCTTCTTAGGCCCAATCATACCTATTCCTAAAACTGTGTGTGTAATTTGCCCTCACCCCCAAGGCACTGGTAGCAGTTCCTAGCATCTCCGAGACTCGTGCGTTTTTACCTTTAATCTATGCTCCCTCGCCTCTGAACTTTTGGTTTCAACACTGTGTTGGCAGAGCGCATATGCGAGGTGCAAGAGGGAAGAGAGAGAGAAAAGAGAGAGAGAATAAGAGAATGAATATTTGAAGAACTATAAAGAACATGAGGATGAGGAGAAAGGATGTGATGGAGCAACGTAGGAACAACAGGATGTGAGATCCTCACACCTTTCCTCCACCTCCTTCCTTCATCCGTCTCTCACCTCACACACACACACACACACACACACACACACACACTAGTACATAAAGATCACTATCATTGCTCCTAGTGTTGTTATAAGTGTTGTTGCTGCTGGATATTCTCTAGTGAGTCTCAACACACACTAACTTCTCTACCAAACTTCACAAGAACAATGACGTCACTAATACTGTCATCACTGTGTTTATCTGCGTGGTGTGTGCGTGTATATAATGGCCACCATGTGTGTAGTTGCAGGCAGACTTCAGCTGGTGCGCCTGCGTCTGCCAGTGTCAGTGTTTAGGCTTGAGCTCACATGTGTGTAATATGTTAATGGTTCCGGGAATCATGGCCCCCACAGCCCGATCTCACACCAATCCTCCTAAATTTAAAATAAACACACAGGAAAGAAGGCCAAGTGTATACTGAATGTAAATAGATGTTTGTAACATTTATCTGTCATACTCGATCATGAGATGGAAAACAATAATCTTGTCAGAGTGCAAAACTTTTAACAGACTTATTATTATTATTATTATTATTATTATTATTATTATTATTACCAAAAAGCTTTAAACAAGTACTGATCGTTAACCGATACATTCAGATGTATACAAAATAAGTTTATTCAGAGGTTATGTTACAAATTCGTCGTTGCAGTGTGTATCTGAGGCGAACATTATAAAAGCCTGCATACAGAGTTAGCACAGCATTGTTTCGTCTGTTGTGTATTCTCCTTCCCACATGTGTGCCACAGTAAACATGGGACAAAACAATGAGTGTGTAAGTCTTTCCTTGAAGACACAGCAGCAACAGTCGCAGAAAGAGCCAAGATGGCAGGAAAGATGTGTCTTGATAGTAGGAGGAAATCTATTTTCTTCCTCTTCTTTATTATTATTATTTCAAGATTCACCACTCTCCGAACTTTAAGTTCTACCTGTCCTTTAAGTATTCACATTCTTTACTATTTTACAATTTTTCTTCTCTGCTAGCATCGTAATGCACAATTCTTTTCTTTTCCACCTTCACCTCCTCGTCTTCCTTACATTCCTACACAATAGTCAACATCTCTAATTTCTCCTTTCTCTCTTAACCACGACCTGTGCCAACCTCCTCTCACCCTGGCACCACATTGCCTGGGTACTGAACACAACACTCACGGTCTCCACGCCGCTCTACACAGTCCATGTCAATATTCACACACTGGTTCTATGTCAACAGATTTCCTTGCCTCTCTCTCTTCCCCGACCCTCCCTCACACACACACACACACACACACACACACACACACACACACACTATATGCGTCAGGCTCATATTGGAGTATGAAGCACTAATATGGAACCCACACCTGGTCAAGCACGTCAAGAAATTAGAGAAAGTGGAAAGGTTTGCAATAAGACTAGTTCTGGAGCTAAGGGATATGTTCTATGAAGTAACTCAACCTGACAACACTGGAAGACAGGAGGGACAGGGCGGACATGATAATGACGTATAGTGAGAGGAATTGACAAGGGAAGGGACAGAATGTTTCAAAGATTGGACACAGAAACAAGGGGACATAACTGGAAGTTGAAAACTCAGATGAGTCATAGGGATGTTAAGAAGTATTTCTTCAACCTTAGTGTACTTAGGAAGTGGAACAATCAGGAGAGTAAAGTAGTGGAGGCAGGATCCATACACAGCTTTAAGAAGAGGTATGATAAAGCTCTTAGAACAGGAAGAGAGTGAACCTAGTAGCGACCAGCGAAAAGGCTGGGCCAGGAGCTGTGAATCGACCCCTGCAACCACATATAGGTGCGTACACACACACACACACACACACAGCCCCCGGTGGCCTAGTGGGTAAAGCTATTGCTTGACGCACGGAGGGGCCGGGTTCAATTCCCGGTAGGGCAGAAACATTTCGAAGTGTTTCCTTACATACACATACATATATACAACAGGCCTAGTGTCTAATTGACATGTGCCTAGGACAAAATGGTAACTAACACACACACACACACACACACACACACACACACGCACACACCTGGAGTCTACCTGGAGGGTATTCCGGGGATCAACACCCCCGCGGCCCGGTCCATGACCAGGCCTCATGGTGGATCAGGGCCTGATCAACGAGGCTGTTACTGCTGGCCGCACGTAGTCCAACGTACGAACCACAGCCCGACTGATCTGGCACTGACTTTAGGTATCTGTCCAGCTCCCTCTTGAAGACAACCAGGGGTCTATTGGTAATGCCCCTTATGGCTAGTGGGAGGTTGTTGAACTGTTTTGGGCCCCGGACACTTATTGCGTTTTCTCTTAGTGTACCAGTGACGCCCCTACTTTTCACTGGGGTATGCTGCATCGCCTGCCAAGTCTTTTGCTTTCGTTGGGAAAGCTTTCGTTAGGGACCAGTCCCTCTAGGATCTTCCAGGTGTAGATTATTATGTATCTCTCTCGCCTGCGCTCCAGTGAGTAAAAGTCAAGTGCTTCCAAGAGTTCCCAGTAGTTAAGGTGTTTGATGGAACTTATACGTGCAGTAAAGGTTCTCTGTACATTGTCTAGATCTGCAATTTCACCTGCCTTGAATGGGGATGTTAATGTACAGCAGTATTCCAGCCTAGAGAGAACAAGTGATTTAAAAAAAATCATCATTGGCTTAGCATCTCTTGTCTTGAATGTTCTCATTATCCATCCTATCAGTTTCCTCGCAGATGTGATAGTGGCATTGTTGTGATCGAAAGTGAGATCCGCAGACATTACCACTCCCAGGTCCTTCACATTACTTTTTCACTCTATTGTGTGATAAGCGTTTTTAGTATACTCAGTCCTAGCTATTATTTCCACCTTTTTTCCATAACAGAGTAGTTAGAATTTGTCTTCATTGAACATCATATTGTTCTCCGTTGCCCATTGGAAAACTTTATTTATATCTTCTTGGAGATTTGCCGTGTCCTCAATGGATGACACTCTCATGCAGATCCTAGTATCGTCTGCAAAGGATGATACGGTGCTATGGTTTACATCTCTGTCTATGTCTGATATGAGAATGAGGAACAGGATGGGGGCGAGTATTGTGCCTCGTGGAACAGAGCTCTTCACTATGGCAGCTTCCGATTTAACTCTGTTTACCACTACTCTTTGTGTTCGATTTGTTAGAAAGTTGAAGATCCATCTCCCCACTTTGCCAGTTATCCCTTTAGCACGCATTTTGTGTGCTATTACACCATGATCGCACTTGTCAAAGGCTTTTACAAAATCTGTGTATACTACATCTGCATTCTGTTTGTTTTCCAGTGCATCCAAGACCATATCATAGTGATCCAGTAGTCGAGAGGCAGGAGCGACCTGCTCTGAACCCAAGTTGCCCTGGATTGTGGAACTGTTGGAAGTCCAAGTGGAATCTTACCTGCGTCTATGCTCCTACTCCATAGCATACTTAGGGCCTGTGAGAAGAGTTTCTTGCAGTTCTTAATGAACACAGAGTTCCACGAGTCTGGGCCTGTGGCTGAGTGCATGGGCATGTTGTCAATGCCTTTCTCAAAGTCTATGTCAGAAATCTGGCATACATTGATATGGTTTTGAGGCTCATTCATGAAAAAATGATTTGGATTGTCTATCTTTAGACTGATTAGTGGCTCGCTGAACACAGACTCATATTGAGATTTCAGTATCTCACTCATTTTGTTGTTGTCATCTGTGTAGGACCCGTCTTGTCTGAATTTCTTTCAATTTCACTAACTGCTTTTAGCTCCTCTTGTCTCTCCTGGATCCTGTATGACTCCTTAACTTAAGCTCAGTATTTTCCACTTCCATGGTTAGCGCTTCCTTCCGTGTATCAGATAATCTAGCATTCTTGAGGAGCTCAGTGATTCTTCGCCTTCTCCTGTAGAGGAAGCGTCTCTCTCCAGCTTAATTCTTCTCTTCTTTTTTCTTATGGGAATATACCTTGAACATACTTCAGCTACCAGAAAGTTGATCTTTTCAAGACACTGGTTAGGGTCCATGTTATTTAAGATATCGTCCCAACATGTTTCATTTAGGACATAGTTTACCTGGTTCCATTTGATGTTCTTGTTGTTGAAGTTGAATTTGGTGAAGGTACCCTCGTAGCTGTATGCATTTTGCTGGTCAGAACTCCTGTGCATGTAAGTCTAGACTTCGATTAGATTGTGATCAGAATTAGTTGTACCAGGTCCTCATTATTTGTGAAAATAAGGTCTAGTGTGTTCTCTAGTCTTGTTGGCTCCACTATCTGCTGACTTAGGGTGTGTTTATTTCAGAAATTCAGCAGTTCATGTGTGTGTGACTTTTCATCTGCGCTGCCTCCAGGGATTATTTCTGCTACAACATTATTTGCTACATTCTTCCATTTTGTATGTCTTAGACAGAAGTCACCAAGCAGGAAGATGTTTGGGGATGGAGCTGGAAGGTTTTCCAGACAGTAGTCAATTTTCGATAGCTGTTCCTTGAACTGTTGGGAAGTTGCATCTGGTGTTTTATATACAAGCACAATGACTAAGTTTTGGTGTTCGAGTTTTATTGTTAGAACTTCAACTACATCATTTGTGGTGTTCAGTATCTCACACACACAATCCCTTTGTGATAACGAAGATAACTCCATAAATTCCATTTTCCCAGTGTGTAGGGACAGCCCATGGTGAGAGGCAGCGGCAACACCCAAGTACCTCCGGCTCTGCTGAAAACAAACATGAAGCTCTTACAGCCACTGAACCTTTAATGGAATGCTAGATGATTTTCTCATTCCCCTAATGAAGTCTTACAGCTCAGGCTGACACATTTCACCACTTGATGTAAGAAACCCATTGTATGTGATAGAATATGACAGGAAAAACTTAGCTAGCTCTTCTTCCACAATGTAATTATAATTTACAGCAGCAATACAATTATGTTTAAGAAAAGCGCGCGAAAACAGGTTAATAAGGTAAGACTCGACCCCCACAATCGTTGAGTACAGTGATCTCAGCAGAAGATCCTACAATGTGTTTACAAATGTGTCGCACAGACAGAAGGGACGACTGACCAAATGGAACTACAGCATCAAGCGGTAAATCGGCTAATGAGAAAGTCAGGGTACTTGACACATCAGAAGCCTCAGGGACAGGTGGAAGGGGACTTGACATATCAGAAGCCTCAGGGACAGGTTGGAAGGGGACTTGACACATCAAAAGCCTCAGGGATAGGTGGAAGGGGACTTGACACATCAAAAGCCTCAGGGACAGGTGGAAGGGGACTTGACACATCAAAAGCCTCAGGGACAGGTGGAAGGGGACTTGACACATCAAAGCCTCATGGACAGGTGGAAGATCACAACAAACAGCAAGCCACTTGCACACATTTTTAACGAGTCATTAATGATGGGTCATGTGACAGAAAACTTGAAGATGATAAATGTTATACTGATATACAAAAAAGGTGGCAGGCAGGAAGCCCTGACCTACAGATCAGTGTCCCTAACAAGTATAACATGCAAAATACCTACAAAGATTATAACAGAAAAAAGTTGGACATAAAAAAAACATAAATTCGTCACACTACACAAAAGCTTCAGAGATAAAAGATCATGCCTTACTAAAACATTGCTAACACTAACAAAAGTCAGACAGGAGAGGGACGGGAGGAATGTATAGTATGCTTTTCATCTTAAGAGCTCACACGAAATTAGCACTGATATATCTCTTGGAGTAGTCCTATTTTGTGGTAGTTGTGATAAGGGGCTGGAGGTAGTGGTGACAGTGGTGGCTTATAGTGGTGATAGTGGTGGTGGTGGCTTATAGTGGTGATAGTGGCTGTGGTAGTGATGGCGGTAATAGTGACTGTGGTAATGGTAGTGGTGGTGGTAACTGGACCTGTGTCCACAGGTTGTGTGCCAGTTGGCCTTGACACGCCCTTCTCTCCACCACTTCCCCATCCCCAACTTCCCCATCCCAGACCCCAGACGTCCCCTCACCCATCCCCGCCCCGTTACTGTTCCCTATACCTTGAACACGCCACATTTACACAGATTATATATTAATTATAATCTATTTTATTGTAACATTACAAGAAAACACATACATAAAAAGAAACAACGTTAGTGACACTTTTCAAGCCACGTTGTGATAGCTATGTAGGAATGCAACAGCCTGGTTGACCAGGTATTTAATAATGACGTCTAGCCTCAGGTCGAGAGTAAAACTTACTCTAAACCAGTTACAGGCAAGTATTATATAATGTATCTAACTAACTCGTTGGCTCCCTAAACTAAGACTAGATGATCATCTCCCTCCTTGCCTCCCTAAACTAAGACTAGGTGATCATCTCCCTCCCCAAAATACCTCCTCCCCCTAAACTAAGACTAGGTGATCATCTCCCTCCTTGCCTCCCTAAACTAAGACTAGGTGATCATCTCCCTCCTTGCCTCCCTAAACTAAGACTAGGTGATCATCTCCCTTCTTGCCTCCCTAAACTAAGACTAGATGATCATCTCCCTTCTAGTGATCATCTCCCTTCTTGCCTCCCTAAACTAAGACTAGGTGATCATCTCCCTCCTTGCCTCCCTAAACTAAGACTAGATGATCATCTCCCTCCTTGCCTCCCTAAACTAAGACTAGGTGATCATCTCCCTTCTTGCCTCCCTAAACTAAGACTAGGTGATCATCTCCCTTCTTGCCTCCCTAAACTAAGACTAGATGATCATCTCCCTCCTTGCCTCCCTAAACTAAGACTAGGTGATCATCTCCCTCCTTGCCTCCCTAAACTAAGACTAGGTGATCATCTCCTCCTTGCCTCTAAACTAAGACTAGATGATCATCTCCTCTTGCTCCTAAACTAAGACTAGGTGATCATCTCTCTTACTCCTAAACTAACAGACTAGTGAACATTACTATTGACATGCCAACTGATTCGCTCTCCAGGAGCTTTTCAAGCCGTTACAAGCAATACATGGACACAGAGGGTATATATAGGCTGAAAGTGAGGTGTAATACTAGTGGTGGTAGAAGTAGTAGTGATATAAGTTGTAGTAGTAGTAGTAATCAAAGAAACTGATTTCCGCAGACGCAAGTGCCTTGAATCAGCACTTATCGCTGTTTCTAACACAGTTAAACAAAACAAAGGCAGCTTTACCATCTCTGAAGTCTTAGCAAGAATCCTCCTGAAAACAGTAAACCCTGCCATCACTTAGTCTCTCCTGCTAATACTACACAAAGGACTTCGCAGAGGTGGAACACTGATACAGGCCTTCTCTTTTCCAACCTTCTACAGAAATATTTGTCTAACCTGTTTTAATACTACCCAAGTAATTGTTTTTATCACCTTTTACTCATGTGCAAGTTGATTGTTCTACCTTATTGTATTACTACTAATACTACAACTTATATCACTACTACTTCTACTACCACTAGTATTACACCTCACTTTCAGCCTATATATACCCTCTGTGTCCATGTATCGCTTGTAACGGCTTGACAAAGCTCCTGGAGAGCGAAACGTTGCCACAATAAAATGTCACATTAGTTGCATTTGTGTCCTGTTACTGATCTTAAGTTGGTAGTGTGAGATTACCATTTGTGATTATTCGTAGAAACACAAGTACACTTGGTGATGTACTGTGTTCAGTGTTTGTAGAAACACAAGTACACTTGGTGATGTACTGTGTTCAGTGTTTGTAGAAACACAAGTACACTTGGTGGTGTCTTGTCTTCAGTGTTCAGTGTGTGGCAAACACTTCCTGTATTACTGAAGTATTATGTAGTGTCGTCAGGGAAACCATATTGTATTTACACTACTCGTGCTTTCTGAATATAGAAAAAATTTATTTACTTTGGTAATTGTACTTTTTTTGTTCATGTATATGTATATCTTTGACCTGCCAGTGATTGCAATACGGTGACGCGCTTGAAGCAATGTTACTATGGTGTAAACGAGGTTTAGCAATATAAAGCATTAATTAGCAACATTCGGCATGTAACAAATTGAGAACTTAAGCCGACGTCGTATCCTGGACGATTATCAAATGTTTCATCTACGAACAGTGAATAATGAATTATTCCATACAAGAATTGTGACTTATTTTGCCCAAGACTTAACTCATGGTAAAGTAAAAGGTGACAATATTCACCGGAAATATGAGTGGCGGAAGATCACTGGAAAACCTAGTCTATGTGTGGAAACATTCGACCCCAATACAGTAGACACTGAACAACCCACACTCCCAACCTCTCCCCCTAAGTCCTAACGTTCTAGGAAAGATTGGAGGGAGGAGTAGAGAAGTTTTGAGTGCTATGGGGCTTCGACATCCAACAGGTTTGTGTGAGCATGTTAGACAGTAATAAGTGGAGGCAAGTAGTTTTTATGATTTTATTTGACATGCTGTTGGAGTGTGAGCAAGGTAACATTTATGAAAGGATTCAGGAAAAACCAGTTAGCTAGACTTGAGTTCTGGAGGTGGGAAATGAGTGATAGTGAAAGAGTTTTCTTCTTTGTCGAGTCACCCTACCTCTGTGGGAGGCAGGTGTTAAAAAAAATTTCCTCCCTCAAGGGGACTTAACCTCCCCTTCCTTGATCGAACCTGAATTCTTCCCATTCCCAGAGCTATATAACCCTACTGGTTTGTTTCCCTGTGAATAAAATTAAATGGCATTTATGCACACCCTATTTAGGGTGAGTTAACTTTAATTAAAAAAACTGTAATTACCTCTTTATTAATACAAATAAATGCAACAATAACCAGAAAAGACATAAAGCGTAGATAAGAAGAATAAGGTTCATATAGATTGTCACCGTCGATTTTACTTCACAGTTTTGAGTCATAGTAAATGCAAGTTTGTTTAGAGTGTGTGTAGGAGAGTGACTGATCCCAATGATCCCTCAGATACAAGAACATCCACCTGTACACTTAAACACAAGACAAGGTCCAGCAGCAGTCATGAACATCTAATACCTGGCAATAACACCTGCAAAACAGTGAAGACAACCAACAAGTGCTAGTACAAACTACAGTATTGCCTACCAACATCTGCCAAAAGCAAGTTTCTTGGCAACCAACATCTATTCTGAAGCCAACTTGTAGCTCAGTGACAGCGTTCGGCTCACAAATAAAAAAAACGGAATTCAATCCTCTGGCGAGCCGAGACGAATTGGGCAAATTTCTTTACGCCTGCTGTCCCCTCTTTGTCTCCTGACAGTAAACAATACCTATATATTTGTCAGTTGCTGTGGGTACAACCAAGAACTTCCAAGTAAACAACTGCTTGGGTTTTCCTGGGTTATTAACCATCGGGGATTTATAATTCCAAGAAAATCTTCACGTTCTAAGGTGACACACTCGTGGTAAATTTGGAGATGGCGCCATAGGAGGCGGGGCCCACTACTAGAAGTAAGAACGTAAGAAAAGAGGAGCACCACAGCAGCAGCAGCAGTACGTTATCTTGGTGTGGAGGATATCTACGAGTATACACAAATAACCCGCATTTAGAAGAGGGAAACTTATAATATTTTGGTCCGACAATAACAATGGTCCAAGTTGGACCAAAACCTCATCGTAAATTTCCGTCTTTAAGTGCGGGTTATTTGTGTCATGTTTCAGCCACAGTATTGTGACTTTTCTTCTTTCTCCACACAAGATATCTTCCATAATTTTAAAACTTACCCACTAGTTATGAGTGAGAAAGGTTTTCTTAGAGAAAGACCTACCTAACAAAGGCTAGTAGGCCTACTGCGCTGCTCAGTTCACAGCAATGATGGTGGATGGTGGGTGGGGAGAGATATGAGAGGAGGGGGAGATAGGAGGGGAAGTGAAATTGAGGGGTGGGGTGGGGATGGGGGAGAGGAAGCACCAGGTGAGGAATGACAACGGTCAGTGCTCCTGTCTCACCACTCTCGCTATCACACTCAAAAAGTGACTGACGGTACGCGAGACTAGTGTTTCAGTTACTTAGGTTAAGTACCACTGCGTCTGCTCAGTACCTGGATGGGTGACCACTGGTACACAGCCTAGCTCTGGACAAAAGAAACCATGCATGGCCTACCTTGCATGGCCTACGTCGATTTCTGGAGATTCCATGCAACATGTATTGAACATGTGAACCCGTCATCATTAAAGAGCGCCTCTGGAGAACACGAGCTACACATATAACCCCCAATTAGCAGACTTATGACAACATTACACGTGTCCTGCAGCTCGGTTGGTATCGCACTCGGCTAACACAATGAGGTCCGTGGTTCGATCCCCGGTAAACATTTGGGAGTGTTTCCTTAAGACACTTGCTGTCCCTGTTCACCCAGCAGTAAATAGGTACCTGGGTGTTAGCCGACTGGTGTGGGTCGCATCCTGGGGACAAAATTAGCCTAATTTGCGCGAAATACTCTGCATAACAACTGGCTTTCTATGTAGGACGTCAGCAAGGCCTATATAAGGTGTATCATGTACATGTAGAAATAACTATTATTTTTATTATTATTATTGTCATTCCTGAGCCAAGGTCAAGTCACAACCGACCAACACGTCGTCATAAGGTCCCTCATAAGTGCTAGTTATTTATGCACTGTTCCAGCCACGATATTTATAACTTTGTGTTTTTAATAGGGAGGTGATAAGGTTTGACCCCCAAGAACGGAAGAGCAACACAAATTCTTTGCATCAAGAGTCAGTTACCAGCATTAATGCGCCTCCTTTAAAGGGCGCGAGCATACCGTTAGAACACAGGCAGGTGTTCGAACACTGCCACCTCTTACTGCAACGTTACTGTGAGATTATGAACCACAGAGATAGTACCAGGGATACACTGCAGTCTGGTAACAATGCTCAACAGTACCAGGGATACACTGGAGTCTGGTAACAATGCTCAACAGTGCCAGGGATACACTGGAGTCTGGTAACAATGCTCAACAGTGCCAGGGATACACTGGAGTCTGGTAACAATGCTCAACAGTGCCAGGGATACACTGCAGTCTGGAAACAATGCTCAACAGTGCCAGGGATACACTGGAGTCTGGTAACAATGTTCAACAGTAGCAGGGATACACTGGAGTATGGTAACAATGCTCAACAGTACCAGGGATACAGTGGAGTCTGGTAACAATGCTCAACAGTACCAGGGATACACTGGAGTCTTGTAACAATGCTCAACAGTACCAGGATACACTGGAGTCTAACAACAATGTTCAACAGTACCAGGGATACACTGGAGTCTGGTAACAATGCTCAACAGTACCAGAGATACACTGGAGTCTAACAACAATGTTCAACAGTACCAGTGATACACTGGAGCCTGGTAATAATGTTCAACAGTACCAGGGATAAACTGGAGCCTGGTAACAATGCTCAACAATGTCAGGGATACACTGGAGCCTTGGAACAATGCTCAACAATACCAGGGATATACTGAAGTCTGGTAACAATGTTCAACAGTACCAGGGATACACTGGAGTCTGGTAACAATGCCAAGGATACAATGGAGCCTGGTAACAATGTTCAAAAATGCCAGGGATACACTGGAGTCTGGTAACAATGTTCAACAGTAAAAGGGATACACTGGATCCTGGTAACTACGCCCACAGTGCCAGATATACACTTGATCGTGGTAACCATGCCCACAGTGCCAGACATACACTGGATCCTGGTAACCACGCCCACAGTGCCAGACATAAACTGGATCCTGGTAACCACGCCCACAGTGCCAGACATACAATGGATCCTGGTAACCACGCCCACAGTGCCAGACATACACTGGATCCTGGTAACCACGCCCACAGTGCCAGACATACACTGGATCCTGGTAACCACGCCCACAGTGCCAGACATACACTGGATCCTGGTAACCACGCCCACAGTGCCAGACATACACTGGATCCTGGTAACCACGCCCACAGTACCAGACATACACTGGATCCTGGTAACCACGCCCACAGTGCCAGACATACACTGGATCCTGGTAACCACGCCCACAGTGCCAGACATACACTGGATCCTGGTAACCACGCCCACAATGCCCGACATACACTGGATCCTGGTAACCAATGCCCACAGTACCAGACATACACTGGATCTGGTAACCAGCCACAGTGCCAGACATACACTGGATCCTGGTAACCACGCCCACTGCCAGACATACATGGATCCTGGTAACCACGCCCACAGTCCAGACATACACTGGATCCTGGTAACCACGCCCACAGTCCAGACATACACTGGATCTAACCAATGCAACATACAAGGATCCTGGACCGGCACAGTCCAGATAACTGGACCTGGTAACCAGCCACATGCCAGATACACTGACTGGAACCAGCCACAATCCGGATAACTGATCTGGTACAGCCAGTCCAGATACACTGATCTGGTAACAGCCAGGATACATGGACCGTAACCAGCCAATCCAGATACACTGATCTGGTAACCAGCCCACAGTAGACACACTGATCCTGGTAACCACGCCCACAGTCCAGAATACACTGATCCTGGTAACCAGCCCACAGTCCAGACATACACTGGATCCTGGTAACCACGCCCACAGTGCCAGACATAACTGATCCTGGTAACACGCCCAGTGCCAGACATACTGGATCCTGTAACCAGCCACAGTCCAGACATACACGGTCCTGGTAACCACGCCCACAGTACCAGACATACACTGATCCTGGTAACCAGCCCACAGTGCAGACATACACTGGATCCTTAACCAGCCACATGCAGACATACACTGGATCCTGGTAACACGCCACAGTCCAGACATACACTGATCTGGAACCACGCCCAGTCCAGACATACACTGGATCCTGGTAACCACGCCACAGTCCAGACATACACTGATCCTGGTAACCACGCCCAGTCCAGACATACACTGGATCGGTAACACGCCCACAGTACCAGACATACACTGGATCCTGGTAACCACGCCCACAGTGCCAGCATACACTGGATCCTGGTAACCACGCCCACAGTGCCAGATACATGGATCCTGGAACCACGCCACATGCCAGCATACACTGGATCTGGTAACCACGCCACAGTCCAGACATACACTGGATCCTGGTAACCAGCCCAAGTGCAGACATACACTGGATCCTGGTAACCACGCCACATGCCAGACATACACTGGATCCTGGTAACCACGCCCAGTCCAGAATACACTGGATCCTGGTAACCACGCCCACAGTGCCAGACATACACTGATCCTGGTAACCACGCCCACAGTCCAGACATACACTGGATCCTGGTAACCACGCCCACAGTCCAGACATACACTGGATCCTGGTAACCACGCCCACAGTGCCAGACATACACTGGATCTGGTAACCACGCCCACAGTGCCAGACATACACTGGATCCTGGTAACCACGCCCACAGTGCCAGACATACACTGGATCCTGGTAACCACGCCCACAGTGCCAGACTACACTGGATCCTGGTAACCACGCCCACAGTGCCAGGCATCACTGACTGGATCCTGGTACCAAGCATCCAAATCCAAGTGCATCATGAAGCAACTCAGGATCCTGTGTATCACTGAAGCAACCAGGATCCATGTCATCACTGAAGCAACCAGGATCCATGTGTCATCACTGAAGCATCCCAGGATCCATGGTCATACTAACAACCAGGATCCATGTCATCACTGAAGCAACCAGGATCCATGTGTCATCACTGAAGCAACCAGGATCCATTGTCATCACTGAAGCAACCAGATCCATGTGTCATCACTGAGCAACCAGGATCCATTGTCATCACTGAACAACCAGGATCCAGTGTCATCACTGAATCAACCAGGATCCATGTGTCATCACTGAAGCAACCAGGATCCATGTGTCATCACTGAACAACCAGGATCCATGTGTCATCACTGAAGCAACCAGGATCCATGTCATCACTGAAGCAACCAGGATCCATGTGTCATCACTGAGCAACCAGGATCCATGTGTCATCACTGAAGCAACCAGGATCCATGTTCATACACTGAAGCAACAGGATCCATGTTCATCACTGAAGCAACCAGGATCCATGTGTCATCACTAAGCAACCAGGATCCATGTGTCATCACTGAAGCAACCAGGATCCATGTGTCATCACTGAAGCAACCAGGATCCATGTGTCATCACTGAAGCAACCATGGATCCATGTGTCATCACTGAAGCAACCAGATCCATGTCATCACTGAAGCAACCAGGATCCATGTGTCATCACTGAAGCAACCAGGATCCATGTGTCATCACTGACCCTGTAACCACGGATCCATGTGTCATCACTGAAGCAACCAGGATCCATGGTCATCACTGAAGCAACCAGGATCCATGTGTCATCACTGAAGCAACCAGGATCCATGTGTCATCACTGAAGCAACCAGGATCCATGTGTCATCACTGAAGCAACCAGGATCCATGTGTCATCACTGAAGCAACCAGGATCCATGTGTCATCACTGAGCAACCAGGATCCAGTGTCATCACTGAAGCAACCAGGATCCATGTTATCACTGAAGCAACCAGGATCCATGTCATCACTGAAGCAACCAGGATCCATGTGTCATCACTGAAGCAACCAGGATCCATGTGTCATCACTGAAGCAACCAGGATCCATGTGTCATCACTGAAGCAACCAGGATCCATGTGTCATCACTGAAGCAACCAGGATCCATGTGTCATCACTGAAGCAACCAGGATCCATGTGTCATCACTGAAGCAACAGATCCAGTGTCATCACTTACAACCAGGATCCATGTGTCATCACTGAAGCAACCAGGATCCATGTGTCATCACTGAAGCAACCAGGATCCATGTGTTATCACTGAAGCAACCAGGATCCATGTGTCATCACTGAAGCAACCAGGATCCATGTGTCATCACTGAAGCAACCAGGATCCATGTGTCATCAGTAAAGCAACCAGGATCCATGTGTCATCACTGAAGCAACCAGGATCCATGTGTCATCACTGAAGCAACCAGGATCCATGTGTCATCACTGAAGCAACCAGGATCCATGTGTCATCACTGAAGCAACCAGGATCCATGTGTCATCACTGAAGCAACCAGGATCCATGTGTCATCACTGAAGCAACCAGGATCCATGTGTCATCACTGAAGCAACCAGGATCCATGTGTCATAACTGAAGCAACCAGGATCCATGTGTCATCACTGAAGCAACCAGGATCCATGTGTCATCACTGAAGCAACCAGGATCCATGTGTCATCACTGAAGCAACCAGGATCCATGTGTTCTTGCTGATTAAAAAACAGTTATGAACTTTAAATTCAACACTATTATAAGGAATCACCGAAACTTGTAGCTAGAAATATTAACTTGTATTTCATCTCTCTCGCCTTGTATTAGTTGCTCATTTTTCATTACTCATTTCTGCAACATTGCAAGCCTCTGGTGATGTGTTCATTGCAACGAAAGGCCTAGAGCTATCATTCAACTCCACCTGTGATTGTTGTTTTGCATATTGTATCGCTGGTTCGCGATTCTTGCATAATATACATGTCGTGCCGAATAGGTAAAACTGGTCAATTAGCAAGAACTCATTTAAAATTAAGTTCTTTTTAAAATTTGCTCTTATACGTTTAAAGATATATATTTTTTCATTTATGTTAATGTAAAAATTAATAATTTTGTACCAAAAGAAACTGAAAACTTACCTAACCTTATTATAACAAGCGCAATTTAATTTAGCCTAATCCAACTAAATATATATATACACACACACACACACACACACACATATATATATATATATATATATATATAAACACATGACGCTCTAACCAACAGGACCACGCAATCCTACAAAAATGACTCACCCAGCAGAGCTAGGTGTTTTACCGTCATCCGAGGACTTACGGTGGTGTGGGTGCCTCTTGAGTTAATTTCATTCTACTTACTGTTTGGTATATGTAATAATTTCGCAAAAATAATTTTGAACCTAACGAAAAAAAATATTTCATTGTGTTTGTTTATTATTAAATTATTGTAAATTTATCTAAAATACATTTAGTTCAATTAGGCTAAATTAAATTGCAATTGTTTTAATAAGGTTAGGTAAGTTTTCTAAGGTTCTTTTGGTAGAAAATTACTAATTTTTGCATTAACATAAATGAAAAAATATATCTTTAAACGTATAAGAGAAAATTTTAGAAAGGACTTAACTTTAAACGAGTTTTTGCTAATTGACCTGTTTTTACCTATTCGGCCTGACACACACACAACATCTCTCCGTGGGTCCTTAGAGAGGGAGCAGAGACACTGTGTGTGCTACTAACCATAATTTTCAACATCCCTTGAAACTGGGCAACCACATGAGGTATGGAAGACGGCAAATGTAGTCCCCAGTTTTAAGTAAGGAGACAGAAACGAGGCACTAAACTATAGACCAGTGTCACTGACGTGTATAGTATGCAAAGTCTTGGAAAAGATTATCAGGAGGAGAGTGGTGGAGCACCTGGAACGGAACAAGATTATAAACGACAACCAACACGAATTTATGGAAGGCCAATCCTGTGTCACAAACTTACTGGAGTTTTATGACAAGGTAACAGAAGTAAGACACGAGAGAGAGGGATGGGTTGATTGCATTTCCTTGGACTGCAAGAAGGCCTTCGACACAGTTCCTCACAAGAGATTAGTGCAGAAGCTAGAGGATCAGGGACGTATAACAGGCATGTCACTGCAATGGATCAGAGAATACCTGACAGGGAGGCAACAACGAGTCATGGTACGGGATGACGTATCACAGTGGGCGCCAGTGACGAGCGGGGTCCCACAGGGGATAGACTCAGAAGTGTCCCTGTTCGCAGGCGATGTAAAGTTAATGAGGAGAATTAAATCAGATGAGGATCAGGCAGAACTACAAAGAGACCTGGACAGGCTGGACGCGTGGTCCAGCAACTGGCTTCTTGAATTTAACCTCGCCAAATGCAAAGTCACGAAGATGGGGGAAGGGCAAAGAAGACCGCAGACAGAGTATAGGCTAGGTGGCCAAAGACTGCAAACCTCATTCAAAGAGAAAGATCTTGGGGTGAGTATATACCGAGCAAGTCTCCAGAAGCACACATCAAACAGATAACTGCTTGCAGCATACGGGTGCCTGGCAAACCTGAGAATAGCGTTCCGATACCTCAGTAAGGAATCATTCAAAACTCTGTACACCGTGTACGTCAGGCCCATACTGGAGTATGCAGCACCAGTTTGGAACCCACACTTGGTCACTCATGTCAAGAAATTAGAGAAAGTGAAAAAAATTGCAACACGATTAGTCCCGGAACTGAGAGGTATGTCTTATGAGGAGAGGTTAAGGGAACTCAACCTGATGACACTAGAGGATAGGAGGGACAGGGGGGACTTGATAACAACGTATAAAATACTGAGAGGAATTGACAAGGTGGACAGGGCTTGAATGTTTCAGAGATGGGATACAGGAACAAGGGGCCACAATTGGAAGCTGAAAACCCAGATGAGTCATAGGGAAGTTAGGAAGTATTTCTTTAGCCTTAGAGTTGTCAGGAAGTGGAATAATCTAGAGAGTAAAGTAGTGGAAGCAAGTTCCATACATAGCTTTAAGAAGAGGTATGATAAAGCTCATGGAGCAGGGAGAGAGTGAATTAGTATCGATCAGTGAAGAGGGGCCAGGAGCTATGACTCGACCCCTGAAACCACATATAGGTGAGTACATACATGACACACACACACACACACACACAACAAGACTAGTCCCGGAGCTAAGGGGTATGTCCTACGAGGAGAGGTTAAGGGAAATCGACCTGACGACACTGGAGGACAGGAGAGATAGGGGGGACATGATAACAACATATAAGATACTGAGAGGAATTGACAAAGTGGACAGAGACAGAATGTTCCAGAGATGGGACACAGCAACAAGGGGACACAGTTGGAAGTTGAAGACTCAGATGAATCACAGGGATGTTAGGAAGTATTTCTTCAGTCACAGAGTGGTCGGGAAGTGGAATAGTTTAGGAAGTGATGTAGTGGAGGCAGGCTCCATACATAGCTTTAAGAAGAGGTATGATAAAGTTCATGGCGCAGGGAGAGTGACCCAGTAGCGGCCAGTGAAGAGGCGGGGCCAGGAGCTATGACTCGACCCCTGCAACCACAACTAGGTGAGTACACATACATAAACACGCGCACACACACATACACGCACGCATATACAACAGGCCTAGGTCCGGCAATAATTCTAGGGCCGGGTCACCATTTGGAGAAGACCCGGGCCGGACGTACCGGCGAACCTACAAGAAGAAGAAGACATTTGCCTAGGACAAAATGGAAACACTATAAATTATATATATATATATATATATATATATATATATATATATATATATATATATATATATATATATATATATATATATCGTATATGTCGTGCCGATTAGGTAAAACTGGTCAATTAGCAAGAACTCATCTAAAATTAGGTCCTTTCTAAAATTTTCTCTTATACGTTTAAAGATATATTTTTTCATTTATGTTAATGTAAAATTTATAATTTTGTACCAAGAGAAACTTTGAAAACCTACCTAACCTATTACAACAAGCGCAATTTAATTTAGCCTAACCCAACTAAATATATTTTAGATACGTTAACATTAATTTAATAATAAACAAACACGATGAAATATATTTTTTCGTAATGTTCAGAATGATTTTGGCGAAATTATGCATACACAAATTTTCACTTGTCTTATATGGCAAGAAGAGCGTTGCTATTTAAGCCAAAATCCAAAATGACATATATATATATATATATATATATATATATATATATATATATATATATATATATATATATATATATATATATATATTTTTTTTTTTTTTCAACAAGTCGCCGTCTCCCACCGAGGCAGGGTGACCCAAAAGAAAGAAAATCCCCAAAAAGAAAATACTTTCATCATCATTCAACACTATATATATATATATATATATATATATATATATATATATATATATATATATATATATATATATATATAAGAGAAATTAGAGCGTAAGTTGGTTGGCACACCACAATATATTTACCACTGGGGAAAGTTGACTTGAGGTGCATTCCTGCCTACACACTACTACACCTCACAGCTGTGACAAGCAAGAGCAAGATGAAACTTCTTACTGCAGTGTTGTGGTTTGGTGAGGGACGATGAAGGAGGGGGGGGGAAATGAAGCATGGAGGGAAGAAATTGTGGAGTGGGGAAGAAAATTGTGGCTTGTTGGGGGAAATTGCGTCGTTGAAAAGTAGTAGAATGTTTTAGTTGAAGAATGAGGGAGTTGGTGTTGTGTCGTCAAAAGGAAGGAGTTGGTGCTGTGTCGTCAAGAGGGAGTTAGGTTGTTAGTTTTAAAACCTATCGACTACATATGAGTCATTAAGTTCTAGTTCACTTGTATGCTAACATCAATGATACAAAGTGTTAAAATAAACTTTGTATATACAATGAGAGATATACAACTGGGTCGGGCTCCGGGAATAGGTATATCACAACCTTCTCCCTAATCCCCTCCACACACCACTCGCCCAACACCTGTGCACACAGAAAGCAGCCAGCCAAACCCTAGAGAATAATACATGTACGCTCACGTGACTTACACGTCTCTACACACAACACCAGGAAACACAAAGTTAACCTTATTGTTTTGCCTTCAGTGTAAGAGTTGAGCCTCGACTCTGCCACTGCACTTGCCTCTTTTATGTGTATCACTCTCCAAACATTACGAAATATTTCTTTTGTTTTTCCACTTGATCAGTGATCAAAAACCAGACAATATCTTTTATTTTATTTCTAAATTAATTCCCTATGACGAAGCACTCACTAGTTCAGTAAGCATCCAGGATGTTGGATTATTAATTATATGGACTGCGTCACCTGGAAAATGACTTTAACTCACTTCTCTTTAATTTAATGAACTTTAAGCAAAAATGAAATGGCAGAGCAAGAAGTAACAACAGCATACAGTTTGATATACGACATTTCTGATGGCACTACACTCCAACTTGATTATGAAGAAGCCTATGATAGCATGCCTATGCACTCTGCCTTAGACCTAGACTCATCGAACTCTATATTCTCAAAAAAAAAAGAGTAAAACATTGTCACAGGACTTAAAGAGACTGACAATGGCAAAAACCGACAAGCTAGTATAAAATCCACTAGCAGCAAATGATCCTTTAAATACAACGTTTCGCTCAAATTGGGCTTTGTTGAGTACAAAGAAAGCAAATACATCATGTATTTCCTCATTCCTATGTACGTAATAAAACCTGGTCTTGGGCGAAACGATGTATTAAAAGGACTCTTTGCTACCAGTGTTTTTATTCCCACAGGACTTAAATATCCTAGCCAGATTTTAGACAGCGTCATCCTAAAAATCTAATTAAACAATAAACCAATAGCAATGACATCACATAGTATCAAAATCTTTGAAATAATGATAAAATAATTAAACACGTTGTATAACATGATTTTAGACGAAACGGAACACAATATATTCACGAAAGTCACCGATAAACGTGACTATGTGTAATAACACATAAAGTGAGTGCAAATGAATAAGAAAAAAGTGGGCAGGTGATCAACTTTCTAGCAAACCAAAATTAAGGAGGAGAATAAAAGCCACAAAACAGTGCCTGCAAAAATTCTATTCCCTCCCCTTGAGACGTAATTTGTGTCAGTTAAATTACTACTACTGTTGCTGCTCACCTCCTGACTTTTTTTTATGTTTTAGTCACTTAATCTGCCTCATAACTTTTCCTCTTTCTCTTTACTGACGAGTCTTCTGATTTTCTAATAATTTTCGAGCTCATTTTTGACTTGTTAATAATGGTCCAGGACGAACAGAAACGTCAACTAAAGATTCACCTCTCTAAAGTTTGCATTATTTGTGAACGGAACCAAAGATGAAGTCAACAGAATTAGAAGCCTAAGCCATGAAGAGCTGATCCTAAAGGCACGGTACCTGGCCCAGTTACTTCTCATTTTCATATTTGATATAGACAAAGACATCAGTCATAGTGTTGTATCACCCTTTGCAAAAGAAACACAAAATTTACATAAGAGGGGCACCAATCGAGGAGACAGCATACTTTCAAACCGATGTAAACCAAGTCTTTCAGTGGTTTACCTACAATTATATAATTAAGGGTTAATTTTAGCTACGCATTATATAATTTTTTTAAACATATACCAGAAAAAGAATACAAAACGCAAACTTTAAAATGTGGAGAATGTGCAGTGAAATTTAACAGTTTGGGTTAAACATCTAAACGTTGAATCAAAATTTGCCAGAACGGAAAGCACAGATAATGCAAAACACATTAACAGCATAATTATAGATGGTCTTAAACATTTCAACTCCTTCATTAAATATAAAGAGTTACCAACAATGGATCCTCTGAATGTCTTCAAAACAGACAATGACAAATTTCTCCAGTAGTTTGCCTTTGATTAGCCGAGTTGTGCTCTACCTCGAATTGCAAATCGTAATCAACAACAGCCTAACTGAACATGCCATCTAAACGGAAGCCTGGTCTGAGCCAGAGTTGCAGAGGCAATGATCCCTGGAAGCACAACAAAGCAGAGCAAAATATACACATAGCAAGTCATCACTTCACACCTAGCAGATAACTACATCACATACACAGCAAGTCATCACTTCACACCAGCAGGTCAACACATTACCTCTCCTCAAGATTCTAGCGCAGTAATATTTCCGAATATTCTCACTAACAAGGTCATGTCCCCCGCAACCACTCCCCTCAACCAGCCCTCCTCCTGACCACACTTTCAAACAGCCCTTCCCCTCCCTTCATCACTCAGAACCACCCTAGCCACTTCTCCCCCTAACATTAAAACACTCCCACTCCCTTCCCTACAAAGACGAAGCCTTACCCCTCCAACCATGTGCGCCAACACTCATCACACACCCACCTATTAATGTCACCTCATACTAGTGTATCCCCATACACATAGTGTCCCGACGCACATACTGATGTTACCACACATATTAGTGTCATTCTATACATATTGGTGTCACCTAATACATAACAGAAGCAATAATAGCAGCAGCAGTAACATTAAGTGCAACAATAGCAGAAGCAGTGTTTATAACAGCACCAATAATAGCAACAGCAAGGTTATAACAGCAGAATTGCCAGAGCCCTGGCAGCATTTGCAGCAGCAGAATAAGCCAGTCGTTTGGCCAGTCAGCCAGAAACTCATCCACCAAGCCAGCCAGAAATTCAGCCAGCCAGCGACAAAGCCACTGTTTGAGTCAGCCAGTGGAGCTTGGAGTAGGTCCTCCGGGGCGAACATAACGGTGTGTTAGGGCCCCCAGTGGACCCGTCCAGGCCAGCGTGCTGGGCTGGGTGTGCTGCCCGCTACCTGATAGCCTACTGATAATGATAAGTATTTCTTAAGAAAATACATTAGAGTTACAATTACAGCATTTCAGGCAATATTAAACCAGTTTAATACTAAAAAAAATAAAAGATATATTTCAACTACACTACATAGAGATGTAACCCATAACAATGTATCATCCTTTGCAGACGATACTAGGATCTGCATGAGTGTCATCCATTGAGGACACGGCAAGTCTCCAAGAAGATATAAACCAAGTTTTCCAATGGGCAACGGAGAATAATATAAAGCTCAATGAAGACAAATTCCAACTACTCCGTTATGGAAAACTGGAGGAAATAATAGCTAGGACTGAATATACTACAAACTCTTATCACACAATAGAGCGGAAAAGTAATGTCCGAAGACCTCATCTTCAAGGATCACAACAATGCCACTATCAAATCTGCGAGGAAACTGATAGGATGCTTAATGAGAACATTCAAGACAAGAGATGCTAAGCCAATGATGATTTTTTTTTAAATCACTTGTTCTCTCTAGGCTAGAATACTGCTGTACATTAACATCCCCATTCAAGGCAGGTAAAATTGCAGATCTAGAGAATGTTCAGAGAACCTTTACTGCACGTATAAGTTCCATCAAACACCTTAACTACTGGGAACGCCTGGAAGCACTTGACTTGTACTCACTGGAGCGCAGGCGAGAGAGATATATCATAATCTACACCTGGAAGATTATGGAGGGACTGGTTCCCAATATGCACACAGAAATCACTCCCTACGAAAGCAAATGACTTGGCAGGTTCAACAGCCTCCCACCAGCCATAAGGGGCATTACCAGTAGACCCCAGGTTGTCTTCAAGAGGGAGCTGGACAGATACCTAAAGTCGGTGCCGGATCAGCCGGGCTGTGGTTTGTACGTTGGACTGTGTGCGGCCAGCAGTAACAGCCTCGTTGATCAGGCCCTGATCCACCGGGAGGCCTGGTCGTGGACCGGGCCGCGGGGGCGTTGATCCTCGGAATACCTTCCAGGTAGACTCCAGGTAGGTAGACACCACTCACCAGTTATAATTACACTACCACGCTCATTATAGCTACACTACACAGTTATACTTACAATACATAGTTATAACTACACTACATAATTGAAACTTCACCTACACACTTGAATCTCCCCTCTCCTCTATCCCTGAATCTGGAGACATCTTTTCTAAACGCTTAAGTTACGCCACTGAAGATTTTGGAAATTATCGGAGTCATTCCGGTATTCTAGGAATGAGTTTAACGACTTTGGTCAAAAGGTACCTATACATGTCTGTTGCTTCTATTATCTTTTCCTGGTTGCTGCATGCAAGCGTTGAAAATTAAAAGCCGATCGGATGAGGCTTCTCGACCTATGAGCGAAAAAACCCGGAAAGGTGGTGGAAGAAAAATAGAAGAAATCAAGCACCCACTTAAAAGTCAGATGCCTATTGTTATTATTAATAATAATTAATATTATTAATATTATTGTTGTTATTATTATTATTAATGGGAAAAAGATAAAACTTTAAGGGGTCTTACATCTAGGAAATGAGAATTTTTTTATATAAACTTTTCTAAATATAAGTTTATTTTTTTATGATGGTGTTTAGTGAAAATTGGTGTTATGAGCGCACTTATATTTTTATGACCTAGTATGTATTTATTTAGTCTTTGGGTATATACGATTTTTTTTGGTGTTCTTGAGGGCACATGTTATGAACACAAAAAGTACATTAGGTAGATTTAACCTAGGATAACCTAATAAAGTCTAAGTGTGTTCAGATTGTGGTGAGGATGGTCAGCTATATTTTACAAGAGGAAACTGTTTAAGTTAGATTTTACTGTGTTTTTTCACTGTAAGATAGTTGAAGTATGGCGTACTCGATAAGTGGTTAAAATACAGATATATGCAGTAAATTGAGTTCTTTATTTGTACAATGTTTCACCTATATGAGGCTTTATTATGTACTTGATAAAGATAGGATAGAGGATATAAACCAGGTTTTATGTTGGGCTGCAGAAAAAAATATGAAAAATGAAAATTTGAGGGAATAAAAATAGAACGAAGTAGAAAATCGAATTCTATCCACGCAATAGGTGAAAAAACCTAATGTGAAGGACTTAGGTGTGATAATGTCAGAGGATCTCATCTTCAAGGATCACAACAGTGTCATTATTACATTCGCGAGGAAATTGATACGATGGATAATGAGAACCTTCAAAAATAAGGTATGGCAAGCCAATTTTGGTCCTCTTTAAGTCACTGGAATAATGCTGCACACTAACGGCCCCTTTCAAGGCAGATGAAAATGCAGATCTGGAGAATGTACAGAGAACATTCACAGCACGTATAAGCACAGTCAAGCACCTTAATTACTTTGAACGTTTGAAGTCCCTTGAACTGTACTTGTTGTAGATGAGTTAGATAAAATTTCGCTATCACAAAATTGGTGTAGATGCGTTTGAGAAATGCAATGGAGGTGTTGGAGTAATACACAATTGCTCTGCCAGGTTTTATTTAGGTAGATGGTCGTGACGTCAACCAGCTTGGTGTCTATGAGCTTGGTGTCTATGAGCTCAGGTGCCTGGATGAACTCGTGTAGTTCAACGTCGCTGAACTACACGAGTTCATAACTCTATCACATTCCTGACCCGTGACACCAGGTATCGGACTCCTACATGATATACTATTGACATACTGCTTGGAATGAAGGCAAGAAAGACACATCATAATTTTCACATGGAAAATCCTAGAGGAACTGGTCCCAAATCTGCACACAGAAATCACTCCCTATGAAAGCGGTACAACATACCCCTAGGAAAAGCAGGGATGGCATGAGTACACTAAGCGAAAACACAGTAAGTGTCAGGGGCCCAAGACTGTTTAACAGCCTCCCATCATGCATAAGGGGGATTACCGATATACCCCTAGCTGTTTTCAAGAAGGAACTGGGGAGTCAGTACCTGACCACCCGGGCGGTTCGTACCTTGGATTGCGTGCGGCCAGCAGTATCAGACTGGTTGATCAGGCCCTGATCCAACAAGAGGCCCTGTCATGGACCAGGCAGCGAGGGGTGTTGACCCCCGGAACACCCTCCAGGTAGATAGCTCCAATTCCTTGAACGAAGAGTCGTTCACCAGGATTATCCAAGTGGGGGTGGAGGTGGGGCTATGTGGGTGGCGCGTGTGGGCGGGGCTATGCGGGCGGCGGTGTGGGCGGGGCTATGTTTGGGGCGGAGGCTTCCCCTTGGCATCCCTGGGGACTTCCCACACCACTTGATATGCTCCCCGCCACCCCTGGTGCTCACCTCACCATCATCAATTCCCCCCCTCCCTATCCTAGGTGCTCTCCCTCACCCACGACTCTCCCACCACTCAACCCTGGTAGTAGCCCACGCCTCCACTCTATACACCATAGCAACAACATCTTAAGAGTGCAACTTATCCTCGCAAATTATATGCGGATTTCTCACATGCGGTTTACAGAATTTTTCTAGATTTGTTAGGTTAGGTGAGATTCAGTTACATTGTCCTCCATCAATAAAAAATAACCAATTAGTAAAATTACATACCACAACGCTAAAAAATGCAATATAAAAAAAACGAAAAAAAGTTCTGACGTGCGAACAGAAAATGGGAACCACTATGTGCACTAGAACTATCTACTCCGAATATTCACTGTTAGGGAACCAAGGGTGGGGTTCGAACCCGCGGTCAGAGAGTCACAAAACTCCAGACCGTCGCGTAAGCCACTGGGCCAGATAGCTTCAATAAGATTCATCCAATTAGGTATATTACTACACCATAGGAAGGTTAGCATAGGCACCACTGTGTCCACAGATGCAAGATTTTACAGACGAATCTCCCGCTAGCATGGCCGTGACGAACTCTAGCTCAAGTCCCCCTCAAAGCCGTCAACATGACGGCTTTGACGGCTTTGAAGTTTTAAGACTTCTGACCGCGGGTTCTAACCCCACCCGTGGTATGGTTTGCTTGCAATCGTGTCATTACGATTTCGTGAGTCAGGTTCACTGTTAGGGGCTCGTTAACAGTCACCCAGTTGACTGACTGTCTTAGCAAGAGTGAAATGCTGTCTGTTATTAAAATGATGGGTTGTACAGTCACAGTGATCAAAAAGACACACAACAAAAGGAGACCTTTATTATTATGAAGTTTCACCTTCATGAGGCTTTATCAAGTACATAATAAAGCCTCATATAGGTGAAACATTGTACAAATAAAGAACTCAATTTGCTGCATATATCTGTATTTTAACCACTTATCGAGTACGCCATACTTCAACTATCTTACAGTGAAAAAACACAGTACAATCTAACTTAAACAGTTTCCTCTTGTAAAGTATAGCTGACCATCCTCACCACAATCTGAACACACTTAGACTTTATTAGGTTATCCTAGGTTAAATCTACCTAATGTAATTTATATGTTCATAACATGTGCCCTCAAGAACACTAAAACAAATCGTATGTAACGAAAGACTAAATAAATACATACTAGGTCATAACTACGTATACAAGTGCGCTCATAATACCAATGTTCACTAAACACCATCATAAAAAATTAAACTTATATTTATAAAAGCTTATATAAAAAATTAATGTATTGTTATCAAAACAACTCAATTAAAAATATATACAAATATATTTACATATATTGGTCTCCGACTTTCAGAGTTACTCTAATTATTCAGAAGCACAACACAGCTTCTCATATTAATTGTTGTACTGAAAATGAACCATGATAACAATACACCATATACTGTGATTTGTATTCTGAATTTGGCTAGACTTATCAATAACTATGTATTTTGGGAGATATTAACGGAAAACCGTTAGATCAGGCTAAGTAAGGTTTGGTCAGGTGAGGTCAGGTTAGGTTAGGTTAGATAACGCTTGATTAGAGGTAATTAATAAAAAATACCAACAAATGCACAAATGCAGTCCTTTATTGACGTTTCGCTTACACGGTGAGTTTTATCAAGTCACAAACACACACACACACACACAGCATATATATATATATATATATATATATATATATATATATATATATACATATTTACACTTAGGCCACACTACATGTATAAATATACATGTATATGTACACACATCGATCTGAATTTTCTTCTATCTTCTAAACAGTTCTTGTTCTTATCTATTTACTTTCATCTCCATGGGAAAATTGAAAAAAATCTTTTCTCCGCAAGCCATGCGTGTCGTAAGAGGCCGGGAGGAATGGCCTAGTAACCCCTTCTCCTGTATAAATTAATAAAAATGATTTGTTTTTCTAAAGCTTGGATGTTTGAATGTGCATGGATGTAGTACTTGAATGTGCATGGATGTAGTACTTGAATGTGCATGGATGTAGTACTTGAATGTGCATGGATGTAGTACTTGAATGTGCATGGATGTAGTACTTGAATGTGCATGGATGTAGTACTTGAATGTGCATGGATGTAGTACTTGAATGTGCATGGATGTAGTACAGATGATAAGAAAGCGATGATTGCGAAACAAAGCTGAAGAGGGTAGGGGAGTTTCAGTGGGGAGAAATAAATGGGATTAGGTCAGGAATATCTGAAAGAGTTAGAGATAAGGGAGTGGTAGCAACAATGTTATAAACGATCTGTTATGGAAGGATTATGTGGATTAAAATAGGGGTCTGATGCAAAGTGGGTTAAATAGTGTTTTGCCCTGAAAGATATCTAACGGTGTCATGGTAACTGAGGCTGCCACATGGCTCAAGTGTTCAAAGTATTGATGAAATTGGGTTAAAAAGGTTATGCATGGATAATAAGGTCACGGAGGTGTGTAGAGAGATTTTTGTGAGATGTAAAGCGAGTGTTTGGAAAGTTTTGAACCAAGTGAGATAGTTGTGGTGGGATACATGAATGCTAAAGGTAAAACGGTTATAGAGGGTGTGGTAGGTAGGTTTGGGGTGCCAAGTGTAAATGATAATGGGGGGCCTTTGACTGAACTTTGTACAGAAAGGGATTTGGTAATAGGTAATACATATTTAAAAAAAAAGATAAATAAGTATGTACGATATGATATACGGCGTAATGACAGTAGTTTGCGAGACTATGTATGGGTAGATAAAAGACAGATGGGTAGAATTCAGGATGTGCATGTGTATAGAGGGGCCACAGATATATCAGATAATTTTTAAGTTGTAGCTACAGTGAGAGTAAAAGGTAAATGGGAAACAAGAAGAATGCATCAGCAAGTAAGAGAGAGGTGAAGGTTTACAAACTAAAGAAGGTAGTTAGGGTTAGATATAAACAACTATCGGAAGAAAGATGGGCTAGTGAGAGTATAGGCAATGAGGTTGAAGAGGTATAGGATAGATTTAAGAACGTAGTGTTAGTTACAGGAAATATGTAGTTATAGGAAAATGCTTGCGGGGGAAAGAAGAGCGATTGGTAAGAGAGAAAAAGTTAGTATATGAGAGGTTTTTACAAAGTAGAAGTGATGCAAGGAGGGAGGAGTATATGGAGAGAAAAAGAGAGGTTAAGAGAGTGGTGAAACAATGTAAAAGGAGAGCAAAAGAGAGTGGGTGAGATACTATCAACAGATTTTGCTAAGAATAAGAAAAAGTTTTGGAGTGAGCTTATTAAGTAAAGAAAGCCTAGGAACGAATGGATTTGAGAGTTAAAAATAGGAGGGGAGAATTATTAAATGGAGAGTTGGAAGTATCGGGAAGATGTAGGGAATATTTTGAGGAACTGTTAAATGTTGATGAATATAGGAAAGCTGTGATTTCGTACATTAGGGAGAGAGGTATAACATCTTGTACGAGTGAGGAAGAGCCATTTGTGAGTCTACGGGAGGTGCGGGAGGAGTTGAGTAGAATGAAGGGGGGTAAAGCAGCTGGGATTGATGGGATAAAGCCAGAAATGTTAAAAGCAGGTGGGGATATAGTTTTGGAATTGTTGGTGCTTTTATTTAATAAATGTATGGAAGAGAGGAAGGTACCTAGGGATTGGCAGAAAGCATGCATAGTTCCTTTGTATAAAGGCAAAATGGACAAAAGAGAGGGTAAAAATTCTAGGGAAATAAGCCTGTTGAGTATATCTGGTAAAGTGTATGGTAGAGTTATTACTGGAAGAATTAAGAGTAAGACGAGAAGCAGGATCGCAGATGAACCAGGAGGCTTTAGGAAAGGTAGGGGGTATGTAGACCAAGTGTTTACAGTGAAGCATATAGATGAACATTATTTAAATAAGGGTCAAAAGATTTTCTTTGCATTTATGGATTTGGAAAAGGTATATGATAGGGTGGATAGGAGAGAAATGTGGCAGATGTTACAAATGTATGGAAAAGGCAGTAGGTTACTGAAAGCAGTTAAGAGATTTTATGAGGATAGTGAGGCTCAGGTGAGAGCATGTAGGAGAGAGGGAGATTATTTCCTAGTAAAAGTAGGCCTAAGACAGGGATGTGTGATGTCATCATAGTTGTTCAATATATTTATAGATGGAGTTGTAAGATAAGTGAATGCTCGGGTGTTGGCACTGTTTTAGATAATCTAACACAGTGGGAGTTGTCACAGATGCTTTTTATTGATGACACTGTGCTTTTGGGAGATTCTGAAGAGAAGTTGCAGAGGATATTGAATGAGTTTGGAAAGGTATGTAAAAGAAGGATTAAAAGTGAACGTAGGAAAGAGCAAGGTGATGAGGAATACAAAAATAATAAAAAAATTAGGTAATGAAAGATTGGATATCAGATTGGAGGGAGAGAGTATGGAGGAAGTGAATGTATTCAAGTCCACTCCACTTTGGGAGTGGATTTGTCAGCAGATGGGTCTATGAAAGACGAGGTGAATCATAAAACTGATGAGGAAAAAAGATGAGTGGAGCACTGACAAGACTGTGAGATAAAGAACGTTATTTATGGAAGCAAAGAAGGGAATGTCTGAGAGTATAGTGGTACTAATGCTCTTATATGGGTGTGAAGCATGAGTTACCTGGAGACCTGGTGGTGAATGTTGCAACAGGAAGAAGAATGGAGGTAGTGATGTCATGTCTGAGGGCAATGTGTGGTGAGAGTATAATGGGAGACTCAGAGCTTAGATATTAGGAGGTGAAGGATTTCTAAAAGTATTATCCACATGGCAGGGAAAGGGTTGTCGAGGTGGTCTGGACATTCAGAGAGGATGGAACAAAATAGATTGACTTGGAGGGCATATAAATCTGTAGTGGAAGGACAGCGGGGTTGGGGTCGTCCTAGGAAAGCTTGGAGGGAGGGGGTAAAGGAGGGTTTGTGTGCGAGGGGCTTGGACTTCCAGCAAGCGTGCGTGAGCGTGTTATATAGGAGCGACTGGAGACAAATGGTTTTTGTGACTTGATGTGCTGTTGGAGTGTGAGCAAAGTAACATTTATGAAGGGATTCAGAGAAACCGGGTTGCCGGACTTGAGACCTGGAGGTGGGATGTACAGGGGTGTTGATAATGTGCATTTTTTTTAACTGAAGTGTCAGCACGCCTTTGGCAAGACAGTGATGGAGTGAATGATGATGAAAATGTTTCTTCTTTTTCAGGTAACCTGCCTTGGTGGGAAACGGGCGATGTGTTAATAATATATATATATATATATATATATATATATATATATATATATATATATATATATATATATATATATATAGTGTGTGTGTGTGTGTGTGTGTGTGTGTGTGTGTGTGTCTGTGTGTCTGTGTGTCTGTGGTACTCACCTATTTGTGGTTGCAGGGGTCAAGACTCAGCTCCTGGCCCCGCCTCTTCACTGACCGCTACTGAGTCCTCTCCCTCCCTGCTCCATGAGCTTTATCATACCTCGTCTTAAAACTATGTATGGTTCCTGCCTCCACTACGTCACTTGCCAGACTATTCCACTTCCTGACAACTCTGTGACTGAAGAAATACTTCTTAACATCCCTTTGACTCATCTGAGTCTTAAACTTCCAAATTGTGACCCCTTGTTTCTGTGTCCCATCTCTGGAACATCCTGTCTCTGTCCACCTTGTTTATTCCACGCAGTATTTTGTATGTCGTTATCATGTCTTCCCTAACCCTCCTGTCCTCAAGTGTCGTCAGGCCGATTTCCTTTAACCTTTCTTCATAGGACATTTCCCTTAGCTCTGGTGTGTGTGTTAGTTAGTTACCATTTTGTCCTAGGCACATGTCAATTAGACACTAGGCCTGTTGTATATATGTGTGTGTGTATGTGTATGTAAGGAAACACTTCGAAATGTTTCTGCCCCACTGGGAATTGAACCCGGCCCCTCCGTGCGTGAAGCAAGAGCTTTTACCCACTAGGCCACCTCATCTTAAAACTATGTATGGTTCCTGCCTCCACTACATCACTTTCCAGACTATTCCACTTACTGACAACTCTGTGGCTGAAGAAATATTTCCTAACATCCCTCTGACTCATTTGAGTCTTCAACTTTCAATTGTGACCTCTTATTGCTGTGTCCAATATCTGGAACATCCTGTCTTTGTCCACTTTTTCAATTCCTTAGAGTATTTTAGATGTCATTATCATGTCTTCCCTATCCCTCCTGTCCATCAGTGTCGTCAGGCCGATTTCGCTTAACCCCTCCTCGTAGGACATGCCCCTTAGCTCCGGGACTAGTCATGTTGCAAACCTTTGCACTTTATCTAATTTCTTGACATGCTTGACCAGGTGTGGGTTCCAAACTGGTGCTGCATACTCCAATATGGGCCTGATGTACACGGTGTACAGTCTTGAACGAGTCCTTACTGAGGTATCGAAACTCTATTCTTAGGTTTGCCAGCCGCCCATATGCTGCAGCAGTTATCTGGTTGATGTGCGCCTCAGGAGATGAGTTCGGTATTATACTCACCCCAAGATCCTTTTTCTTGAGTGAGGTTTGCAGGTTTTGGACTCCCTAGCCTGTACTCTGTCTGCGATCTTCTTTGCCCTTCCCCGATCTTCATGACTTTGCATTTGATGGGGTTAAATTCCAGGAGCCAGTTTCTGGACCAGGCCTGCAGCCTGTCCAGGTTCCTTTGTAGTCCTGTCTGATCCTCATCTGATTTAATTCTCCTCATTAACTTCACATCATCTGCATCATCTGTGTGTTTGTGCCACATAGTTTTAAATATTGTTTTGATCTGCTTAATACTGACATTCATATGAAAGCACATTTTGAAGGAAAATTTATGGTGCACCAAACTTAATAGGCAACGAGTACTATGAAAAAGCGCGAATAATCGAAGCTATCTGCTGAAGAGCCTTCAGTAAAAATGTTGTATAAATAAATTACACAGATCATGAAACACGTTATTTCCGGGTTGCAATGTATATGTCATGCTTATGAAGCCGAACTTTTCAACTTGGTTAGATTAAGTTAGTGATGTGAAAGATATTATGCAGGATTCTGCATAATATCTTTCACATCTGTTTATATGAAAACAGCCGTGTCTAGGACACGTCCGTTTTCAGAACAATCCCCGTCCACTGACAATATTTACGGAGCATTTTTCACTACACCAAAATTTTATAAACATTATTATAAGAATGCAGAATCCTGCATAATATATATATATATAAAGTAAGACTGTAAAGCAGCAAGAATCGAAGATGCGTGGATCGAGCGTTTACCTTAGGCAATGAATTAGCAGTGCTTAGATAAGGAAAATCAGCTGTTGTATTTATGTATGTGGAAAATGTATATGAAAGGGTGGATAGGAAAGTGATGTGGTTTGTGTTGCACATATATTAAACAGGCTGCAAGTTGTTCAGCTATATGAAGTATTTAAGAGTGAGGCTCAGGTCAGGGTATGAAGGAGAGAAGAAAAACATTTTTCCAGTAGGTTAGTTAGCCTTATATAGGGATGTGTAATGTCACACTCAATGTTTATTGTGTTTATGGATTGGGTTATAAAATAAATAAATGCTCGTGTGTTAGAGACAGTAAATAGAAGGTTATTAGACAGCAATCACACGGGAAGGTACTACCATCCTGTTACACGAGTGTGAATGGAACCATATTAAAATATTTATATACTGGAAGGACTGCTGGTCTTTGCTTTGTCTCTCGTAAATACTTGAAATGGGTAACAAAAACTAACTTTTAAGCCATAAAATTTCCTGCAGCCATTGCAATGGTCGCTGGCTCGTTCTAATGTGTTAAGACCAAGTGGTATTGCAACACCTCATTTTGTGCCATTGTTGGACAGTGACGAAAGCTAGTTCAGAGTGTCATGCAATACTAAAAGTCTTTCCAAACAATCCACTCAAGTATGTCCACCTCATGAAAAATGAGAAATAGGAAAAGAAATTCATAAGCACGCACACGTGCGCGCACACACACACACACACACAAACACACACACACACACACACACACACACACACACACACACACACACAGGAGAGATCACAATAAACGACCGCGAATTATATGAGGAGCTCAACATGAGATTCAAAGAAATGTTCACAGAGGAGACAAAAGGGACTCCGGAAAGACAGAGAGGTGGGGTACACCAAGTGGTGGACACAATACATACAACCGAGGAAGAAGTGAAGAGGCTGCTAAGCGATCTAGATACCTCAAGGGCGATGGGGCCAGATAACATATCTCCATGAGTCCTGAGAGAAGAAGCAGAGGCACTATGTGTACCACTAACAACAATCTTCAACACATCTATCGAAACAAGGTGACTACCTGAGGTATGGAAGACAGCAAATGTAGTCCCAATTTTTAAAAAAGGAGATAGACACGAAGCATTAAACTACAGACCAGTGTCACTGACATGTATAGTATGCAAAGTCATGGAGAAGATTATCAGGAGAAGAGTGGTGGAGCACCTGGAAAAGAATGAGCTTATCAGCGACAGCCAGCACGGTTTCAAGGACCGGAAATCGTGTGTCACAAACCTACTGGACTTCTATGACAGGGTGACAGCAGTAAGACAAGAGAGAGAGGGGTGGGCAGATTGCGTTTTCTTGGACTGCAAGAAGGAGTTTGACACAGTTCCACACAAGAGATTAGTACAAAAGTTGGAGGACCATGCAGGGATAACAGGGAAGGCACTGCAATGGATCAGGGAATACCTGTCAGGAAGACAGGTATTCAGCGAGTCATGGTACGTGGCAAGATGTCAGAGTGGGCGCCTGTGACGAGTGGGGTTCCACAGGGGTCAGTCCTAGGACCGGTGTTGTTTCTGGTATTTGGGAACGACATGATGGAAGGAATAGACTCGGAAGTGTCCCTGTTTGGAGATGATAAGATAATGAGAATTCAATCGGACGAGGACCAGGCAGAGCTACAAAGGGATCTGGACAGGCTGCAAGCCTGGTCCAGCAACTGGCTCCTGGAGTTTAACCCCACCAAGTGCAAAGTCATGAAGATTGGGGAAGGGCAAAAAAGACCGTAGACGGAGTACAGTCTAGGGGGCCAGAGACTACAAGCCTCACTCAAGGAAAAGGATCTCGGAGTGAATATAACACCGGGCACATCTCCTGAGGCGCACATCAACCAAATAACTGCTGCAGCATACGGCCGACTAGCAAACCTAAGAACAGCATTCAGACATCTTAAAAAGGAATCGTTCAGGACCTTTTACACCGTGTACGTTAGGCCTATATTGGAGTATGCAGCACCAGTTTGGAATCCACACCTAGCCAAGCACGTACGGAAATTAGAGAAAGTGCAAAGGTTTGCAACAAAACTAGTCCCGGAGCTAAGGGGCATGTCCTACGAGGAGAGGTAAAGGGAAATCCAACTGACGACATTGGAGGACAGGAGAGATAGGGGGTATATGATAACGACATACAAATACGGAGAGGAATCGACAAGGTGGACAGAGACAAGATGTTCCAGAGATGGGACACAGCAACAAGGGGACACAGTTGGAAGTTGAAGACTCAGATGAATCACAGGGATGTTAGGAAGTATTTCTTCAGTCACAGAGTTGTCAGGAAGTGGAATAGTCTAGGAAGTGATGTAGTTGAGGCAGAATCCATACATAGCTTTATGAAGAGGTATGATAAAGCTCATGGAGCAGGAAGAGTGACCGAGTAGCGGCCAGTGAAGAGGCGGGGCCAGGAGCTGTGAGTCGACCCCTGCAACCACATCTAGGTGAGAACAACTAGGTGAGTACACACACACACACACATACATACACAAGACATACATACATATTTTAGCGATTTGAAATTTTGAGGTAAGCTAAAAATCCATACTACTGCAGAACTTTACAAGAAGATGCGGATTAACTGACGATAGACTACTATCTGTTTTCAAGAAGGAACTTTATAAATTCCAAAAGGAAGTTCCTAATTAGCTGGGCTGTGGTGAAAACATGTAATGCGTGCAGTGAGCACAAACAGCCTCACTGATCAAGCTGTTAACAGGGAAGTCTGGTGTAGGTCCGGGCTCCGGGGACGATCATCTCCGCAACTGTCTTCAAGTAAACTTGTGTTTATACAAAGTGATAACAGGTTGATGTCACAGAACCAAAATGAATAAAAATGCTTAAAAAGAAGCCCAAAAACAGTGTAATCAAGGTGGAAGAACAAGTGTGTGATAAAGCCAGGTGTCCGTAGATAATTATCAAAAACACTCTCAGCTGCCCGGGTCTACCTACCTGGAGTCTACCTGGAGGGCATTCTGGTGATCAACGCCCCCGCGGCCCGGTCCATGACCAAGCCTCCTGGTGGATCAGGGTCTGATCAACGAGGCTGTTACTGCTGGCCGCACGTAGTCCAACGTACGAACCACAGCCCGACTGATCTGGCACTGACTTTAGGTATCTGTCCAGCTCCCTCTTAAAGACAACCAGGGGTCTATTGGTAATGCCCTTATGGCTGGTGGGAGGCTGTTGAACAGTCTTGGGCCCCGGACACTTATTGCGTTTTCTCTTAGTGTACCAGTGGCGCCCCTACTTTTTACTGGGGGTATGTTGCATCACCTGCCAAGTACATTCTCTAGATCTGCAATTTCACCTGCCTTGAATGGGGATGTTAATGTACAGCAGTATTCCAGCCTAGAGAGAACAAGTGATTTAAAAAGGATCATCATTGGCTTAGCATCTCTTGTCTTGAATGTTCTCATTATCCATCCTATCAGTTTCCTCGCAGATGTGATAGTGGCATTGTTGTGATCCTTGAAGGTGAGGTCTTCAGACATTACCACTCCCAGGTCCTTCACATTACTTTTCCGCTCTATTGTGTGATAAGAGTTTGTAATATACTCAGTCCTAGCTATTATTTCCTCAGTTTTCCATAACGGAGTAGTTGGAATTTGTCTTCATTGAACATCATATTGTTCTCCGTTGCCCATTGGAAAACTTGGTTTATATCTTCTTGGATGACACTCATGCAGATCCTAGTATCGTCTACAAAGGAGAGAAATGTTCAGACAACCGACAAGTTTATAAATTAGACACGTGTGCAATACTTGGGTATCTTTATTATGGAAATGTTTCGCCACACAGTGGCTTCCTCATTCCAATACAGAGAAGAATAGTTGAAGATCAGAAGAAGTTTGAGGTAATCAGTCCTTCAGCCTGGAGTCGAGGTAATCAGTCTATCAATCTTGATAAGAATACAGCAAGCTCTATTCTTAGTAAGACTGAGGGACTGATTAAATCAAACTCCTTCTGATCTTCAACCATTCTTCTCTGTATTGGACCGAGGAAGCCACTGTGTGGCGAAACGTTTCCACATAAAGAAACCCAAGTGTTGCACACGTGTCTAATTAATCTACCTGGAGAGTGTTCCCTGTTCCTGGAGAGTGTTTCCTGTTCCTGGAGAGTGTTCCCTGTTCCTGGAGTGTTCCCTGTTCCTGGAGTGTTCCCTGTTCCTGTAGTGTGTTCCCTGTTCTTGGAGAGTGTTCCCTGTTCCTGGAGTGTTCCCTGTTCCTGGAGTGTTCCCTGTTCCTGGAGAGTGTTCCCAGACCAGCCCATCTGGTGAGTAAGTACCTCATCAACCAGGCTGTTACTTCTGGCCGTATACAGTCCAAAATACGAGACACAGCCCGGATAATTAAGAAGTGACTTTAGGAACCTATCCAGTTCCCTCTTAAAGACAGCAATGGGTCTATTGGTAATCCCCTTATCTATGATGGGAGGGTGTTGAATAGTCTTGGAGAACCTTACACTTCTTATGTTGTCTCTCAGTTTACTCACTGCACTCCTACTTTTCACTGAAGGTATTTGGCACCATCTGCGGAGCCTCTTGCTTTCGTATGGATGGATTTCAGTGTGAATATTTGAGACAAATTCCTGAGGATTTTCCAGGTGTAAAATATGATGTATCTCTATCCCCTTCGCTCCATGGAGTACAGATCAAGGGACTTTAATCGCTCTCAGTAATTTAGATAATTGACTGACCTTTTACGTGCAATGAGGGTTCTCTACATCTGCAATTTTGTTCGTCTTATTCCAGCCTAGAGAAAACAAGTGGCTTAAAGAGGACCATCACTGGCTTGGCATTTTTTGCTTTGAAGGTTCTCATTATGCACCTCATTATCTTCTTCGCGGGTGTGATAATGACAATGTTGTGATTCTTGAGAGTGAGAACTGACATTATCACACCTAAGTATTTCACATTAGTTTTTCGCTCCAGTGAATGGTTAGAATTAGTGGTTAGACTATTCAAGTGCAGTAATGAGGGAACAACTTTCAAGTACATGGAAAGAGACGAAAAAGTTTTTAACTCCGTAAGGTCCTGAAGTTAGTTGCAGATCAGTCGGCTGTGGTTCCTAGGTTGAACTGCGTGTTGATCAAGCCATCAGCCAGGAGGCCTGGTCTGGTACACGGCCGAGGGAGCCAGCACCCCAAGACTCGACAACAGGGAAAATAACATAGATCACACCCAAACTTTGAATCTATGCACACACACCTATTTGTGGTTACAGGGGTCGATTCACGGCTCCTGGCCCCGCCTTTCGCTGGTCGCTACTGGGTCCACACCCCCTGCTCCATGAGCTTTGTTGTATCTCTTCTTAAAGTTATGTATGCATCCTGCCTCCACTACATCACTCTGCAGATTGTTCCACTTCCTGACAACTCTAAGGCTGAAGAAATACTTCCTAACATCCCTGTGACTCATCTGAGTTGTCAACTTCCAGTTGTCTCCTTGTTGCTGTGTCCGACCTCTGAAACATCCTGTCCCTATCCATCCTGTCAATTAGTCTCAGTATTTTTTATGTCGTTATGTCCCCCCTCTCTCTCCTGTCCTCCAGTGTCGTCAGGTTTATTTTCCTTAACCCTTAGCTCCGGGACTAGTCTTGTTACAAACCTTGCCACTTAATCTAATATCTTGGCGTGCTTGACCAGGTGTGGTTCCATACTGGTGCTGCATACTCCAATATGGGCCTGACGTGCACGGTGTAGTCTTGAATTATTCCTTACTCAGGTGCTGAAACGCTATTCTTATGTTTGCTAGGCGCCCATATGCTGCAGTAGTTATTTGGTTGGTGTGTGCCTCAGGAGATGTGCTCGGTATTATACTCAACCCAAGATCCTTTTCCCTGAGTGAGGTTTGCAGTCTTTCGCCCCCTAACCTGTACTCTGTCTGCAGTCTTCTTTCACTTTCCCAAATCTTCATAACTTTGCATTTGGTGGTGTTAAACTCCAAGAGCCAGTTGTTGGACCAGGCTTTCAGCCCGTCCAGATCTCTTTGTAGTCCTACCTGATCCTCATCCACTTGAATTCTCCACATTAGCTTCACATCGTCTGCAAACAGGGACACCTCTGAATCTATCCCTTCCGTCATGTTATTCACATATACCAGAAACAACACCGGACCTAGGACTGAAAATTGTGGAACTCTGCTCGTCACAGGCGCTCACTGTGACACCTCTTCAGGTACCATCACTCGTTATTTCCTTCCTGTAAAGTATTCTCTGATGGATTACAATGCCTTTCCTATTAATCCTGCCCACTCCTCTAGGGTTTGCATTAATCTCTTGTGCGGAACTGTCGGAAGCCTTCTTGCAGTCGAAGAAAATGCATTCTAAACACCCACCCCCCCTCCCCTGTCTTCTGTCACCTTGTCGTAAAACTGCAGTAGGTTTGTGACGCAGAATTTCCCCTCCCTGAAACTGTGCTGGTTATCGTGTATAATCTCATTCGTTTCTAGGTGCTCCACCTGTCTTTTTCTGATAAGCTTCACCATGACTTTGCTTACTATGCATGTTAGTGACACTGGTTTGTAGTTTAATTCCACCTGCCTGTCAACTTTCTTAAAGATTGGGACTACATATGTCGTCTTCCACGCCTCTGGTAGTTGCCCTGTGTTGAAGGTTGTTGTTAGTGGTACACATTTGTGTACTCACCAAATTGTGGTTGCAGTGGTCGAGACTCAGCTCCTGGTCCCGCCTCTTTACTGATCGCTACTGGGTCCCCTCTCTCCTGCTCCATGAGCTTTATCATACCTCGTCTTAAAGCTATGTATGGTTCCTGCCTCACTACATCACTTGCTAGACTATTCCACTTCTTGACTACTCTATGTCTAAAGAAATACTTCCTAACATCCCTTTGACTCATGTGAGTCTTCAACTTCCCTTGTTTCTGTGTCCCATCTCTGGAACATCCTGTCTCTATCCACCTTGTCTATCCACGCTGTATTTTTTTTTTGTGTGTGTGTGTGTGTGTGTGTGTGTGTGTGTGTGTGTTTGTTTTGGGTGAGACAGGTACACGTGAGTACAGAATCGTCTATTGATGTTTACTCTACTCTATGACCACCTGCTCCCTGCGCTCTGTAAATTTTTAAATCTTCCTTCCAAAACCTGTCCACCATCTGTTGTACGCTGCAAATATAATTTGCAGCGTACAAATCGGAGAGAGAGAGCACGCACGCACGCACACACACACATCACAGCCAGGAGCTGTGACTCGACCCCTGCAACCACAACTAGGTGAGTACACACACAGGAGGGATAGGGGTATATGATAACGAGAGGAATAGGTACAGGATGTTTCAAAGATGGGACACAGTAACAAGGGGTCACAGTTGGAAGTTGAAGACTCAGATGAGTCACAGGGATGTTAGGAAGTATTTCTTCGTCATAGAGTTATCAGGAAGTGGAACAATCTGGAGAGTGATACAGTGGAGGTAGGATTCATACATTGCTTTAAGAAGAGATACGATAAAGCTAAAGGAGCAGGGAGAGAGTGGACCTAGTAGCGACCAGTAAAGAGGCGGGGCCAGAAGCTGTGAATAGACCTCTGCAACCACAGATAGGTAAGTATACACACACACACATCTGCAGTATAGTATATATAATGAGAAACAAATGTACAACTACTGTATTTTATATATATCTTAACACGCATATAAACACCTGTTATATCATATATTAAATTTAACATACCAAAAATTAAACACATGTAACAAAATGAATTTCAAATTTAAGAGATCTGAATGATTAAGTCAGACTAAGAATGTCCTCACTGTGAGACAACCTACCTGGAGTCTACCTCGAGGGGATTTCGGGGGTCAACGTCCCCGCGGCCCGGTTCACGACCAGGCCTCCCGGTGGATCAGGATCTGATCAACCAGGCTGTTACTGCTGGCCGCACGCAGTCCAACGTACGAACCACAGCGCGGCTGATCCGGCACCGACTTTAAGTATCTGTCCAGCTCCCTCTTGAAGGCAGCCAGGGGCCTATTGGTAATTCCCCTTATGCATGGTGGGAGGCTGTTGAACAGTCTTGGACCGCTGACACTTATGGTGTTTTCTCTTAGTGTACCAATGGCGCCCCTAATTTTTATTTGGGTATTTTGCACCGCCTGCCCAGTCTTTTACGTTCGTAGGGAGTGATTTCTGTGTGCAGATTCGGGATCATTCCTTCTACGATTTTCCAGGTGTAGATAATGATATATCTCTCTCGCCTGCGTTCCAGCGAGTACAAGTCAAGTGCTTCCAAGCGTTCCCAGTAGTTGAGGTGTTTGATGGAACTTATATATGCAGTAAAGGTTCTCTGTACACTCTCGAGATCTGCAATTTCACCTGCTTTAAAGGGAGATGTTAATGTACAGCAGTATTCCAGCCTAGAGAGAACAAGTGATTTGAAAAGGATCATCACAATTATCATCTCTTGTTCTGAACGTTCTCATTATCCATCCTATCATTTTCTTTGCAGTTGTGATCGTGGCACTGTTTTGTGATCCTTGAAAGTGACATTACCACTCCCAGGTCCCTCACATTATTTTCTCGCTCTATTGTATGATCAGTTTGTAGCATACTCAGTTCTAGTTATTATCTCCTCCTTGTCTTCATTGAACATCACGCCGACATGTTAGCTTCCAGCAAGTCAATGAAATATTGCATAAAACAGTGTTTTATGTCTTGTACATTTCGCTCAAGCTTTAGTATGATAACCTTCCCTTGAACGAAACATTGTTATAATAAAATTTTACGCTCACCTTTCCTCCACTTGCAGATTCGCTGCCTCTCCCACCTATACAACCTCTTCAGAAGTTACCCTAATAAGTTTACTTACGTACATTACACAATTTAAGATTATTACGATTGTCTTGCAAAGTAATGTGTAAATTATCTTGGATAACCCGAAAAACGCCAAATTTATTTATTTCTATTGGGCTTCGAATAAAATCAATAGAAAGATATTTGGCTGATCAATATTGCCCTAAGAATTCACCAGTGACATGCAAATAGATAATTAATTAAAAATAAAAAAATGAATTTTTGAGAGTTTGGTGTAGCCGTAGGCAGCGGCTGTGACAGTGAAGTAAGAGCACAAGGCGACCTTTGTTTCTCACTGGCTACCCACAACCACGCTCCAGCCAGGCTTACTTACAGTTACCCCTACCTATAACCACGCCCTAGAGAGGTCTACCCACAACCAAGGCCCACCAAGGACTGTAAAATCACCTTCTGGAACATTAATGAGTGATTGGAGGGAATAAGGAGAAAGTGGATGAATGTAGATTTTTAGAAGTTGAGATGTCTGCATAAGGGTCTATGAAAGACAAGGTGAACAATAGACTAGATGAGGTGGAAGCAAGGGTGAGATGTCTGTTGAGGAATCCGTAGACAAATTTATCTATGGAAACCAAAAAAGAATGTACCAGAGTATTGATATGAGCACTTTTATATGGGTGTGAGGCATGGGTTTTGAGCTCTGTAGCGAGAATGAGGCAGTGGAGACGTCATGTTTGAGAATGTATAGTACGACTACCATGCAGAGATTCGGAATGTAGAAATTTAAAATGAGATGTGGGACACGTGAGGACACTAGTGGCAATGACTCCCGACCACTGTTTATATAGCATGGGAGGAGAGGCTTTACCTTGGAGAGTAGCAGTTGTGCAGGGGAGCAACGAGACTTTCCTGAAGTGTAAAGTTATCATCAGTGTAGTGGTGTATGAAGAGTCCATGGACCTTCTGGTGTGTTACCTCACCGCTGCCCTGTGGGGCCGTGTGTGTACTCACCTATACTTGCTTGCTGGGGTCGACTCATAGCTCCTACCTCCTGCTAGTTTGTGTGTGTACTCACCTATACTTGCTTGCTGGGGTCGACTCATAGCTCCTACCTCCTGCTAGTTTGTGTGTGTACTCACCTATACATGCTTGCTGGGGTCGACTCATAGCTCCTACCTCCTGCTAGTTTGTGTGTTTGTGTGTACTCACCTATACATGCTTGCTGGGGTCGACTCATAGCTCCTACCTCCTGCTAGTTTGTGTGTGTGTGTGTGTACTCACCTATACGTGCTTGCTGGGGTCGACTCATAGCTCCTACCTCCTGCTAGTTTGTGTGTGTGTTTGTACTCACCTATACTTGCTTGCTGGGGTCGACTCATAGCTCCTACCTCCTGCTAGTTTGTGTGTGTACTCACCTAGTTGTGGTTACAGGGGTCGATTCACAGCTCCTGGCCACGCCTCTTCGCTGGCCGCTACTCGGTCACTCTTCCCGCTCCATAAGCTTTATCATACCTCTTCTTAAAGCTATGTATGTATCCTGCCTCCACTACATCACTTCCCAGACTATTCCACTTCCTGACAACTCTGTGACTGAAGAAATATTTCCTAACATCCCTGTGATTCATCTGAGTCTTCAACTTCCAACTGTGACCCCTTGTTGCTCTGTCTCTCTCTACATTGTCAATTCCTCTCAGTATTTTATATGTCGTTATCATATCCCGCCTATCTCTCCTGTCTTCTAATGTCGTCAGGTCGATTTCCCTTTACCTCTCCTCGTAGGACATACCCCTTAGCTCCGGGACTAGTCTTGTTGCAAACCTTTGCACTTTCTCTAGTTTCCTTACATGCTTGGCTAGGTGTGGGTTCCAAACTGGTGCTGCATACTCCAATATGGGCCTAACGTACACGGTGTACAGGGTCCTGAACGATTCCTTATTAAGATGTCGGAATGCTGTTCTTAGGTTTGCTAGGCGCCCGTATGCTGCAGCAGTTATTTGGTTGATGTGCGCCTCAGGAGATGTGCCTGGTGTTATACTCAACCCAAGATCCTTTTCCTTGAGTGAGGTTTATAGTCTCTGGCCCCCCTAGAATGTACTCCGTCTGTGGTCTTCTTTGCCCTTCCTCAATCTTCATGACTTTGCACTTGGTGGGGTTGAACTCCAGGAGCCAGTTGCTGGACCAGGCTGCAGCCTTTCCAGATCCCTTTGTAGTTCTGCCTGGTCCTCGTCTGATTGAATTCTTCTCATCAACTTCACATCATCTGCAAACAGGGACACTTCGGAGTCTATTCCTTCCGTCATGTCGTTCACAAACACCAGTAACAGCACCGGTCCTAGGACTGACCCCTGTGGCACCCCGCTCGTTACACGCACCCACTCTGACACCTTGCCACGTACCATGACTCGCTGTTGTCTTCTTGACAGGTATTCCCTGATCTGTTGCAGTGCCTTCCCTGTTATCCCTGTCTGGTCCTCCAACTTTTGTACTAATCACTTGTGTGAAATTGTGTCAAACGCCTTCTTACAGTCCAAGAAAATGCAATCTACCCACCCCTCTCTATCTTGTCTTACTGCTGTCACCCTGTCATTGAACTCCAGTAGGTTTGTGACACAGGATTTCCCGTCCCTGAAACCGTGCTGGCTGTCGTTGATAAGCTCATTCCTTTCTAGGTGCTCCACCACTCTTCTCCTGATAATCTTCTCCATGACCTTGCATACTATACATGTCAGTGACACTGGTCTGTAGTTTAATGCTTCGTGTCTTTCTCCTTTTTTTAAAACTTTGGACTACATTTGCTGTCTTCCATATCTAGGTAGTCGCCCTGTTTCAATAGATGTTTTGAAGATTGTTGTTAGTGGTACACATAGCGCCTCTGCTCCCTCTCTCGGGACCCATGGAGAGATGTTATCCGGCCCCATCGCCTTTGAGGTATCTAGCTCGCTTAGCAGCCTCTTCACTTCTTCCTCGGTTGTATGTATTGTGTCCAACACTTGATGGTGTACCCCACCTCTCCGTCTTTCTGAAGTCCCTTCTTTCTCCTCTGTGAACACTTATTTGAACCTCATGTTGAGTTCCTCACATACTTCGTGGTCGTTTCTTGTGACCTCCCCTCCTTCCTTCCTCAGCCTGATTACCTGGTCCTTGACTGTTTTCCTCCTGATGTGGCTGTACAACAGCTTTGGGTCAGATTTGGCTTTCGCTGCTATGTCATTCTCGTATTGTCTTTAGGCCTCCCTTCTTACCTGTGCATGTTCATTTCTGGCTCTACGACTGCTCTCCTTATTCTCCTGGGGCCTTTGCCTTCTATACTTCTTCCATTCTCTAGCACACTTGGTTTTGGCCTCCCTGCACCTTTGGTTAAACCAAGGGCTCATCCTGGCTTTTTCGTTATTTCTGTTACCTTTGGGTACAAACCTCTCCTCAGCTTCCTTGCATATTGTTGTCACATATTCCATCATCTCGTTTACTGACTTCCCTGCCAGTTCTCTGTCCCACTGAACCCCGTGCAGGAAATTCTTCATGTCTGCGTAGTCCCCTTTCTTGTAGTTTGGCTTCATTCATCTGACCCTTCCTGCTTCTCTCTCCACTTGTAACTCTACTATGTATTCGAAGCTCAGAACCACATGATCACTGGCCCCGAGGGGTCTTTCATATGTGATGTCCTCAATATCTGCACTACTCAATGTGAATACTAGGTCCAGTCTCGCTGGTTCATCCTCTCGTGTGTGTATGTGTGTGTGTGTGCGTGTGTGTGCATGCGTGTGTGTGTGCGTGTGTGTGCATGCGTGTGTGTGTAAACATCTAGGTGTGTTTGCAGGGGTCGATATATAGCTCCTGTCCCTCCTGGTTTCATTGGTTACTGGTCTCCAGAGCCAAGTTATACATAGTCTTGAAAATACATAGTGTTTGCTTCTTCCACCACATAATCTAGTGTGTTCAACTTACTTGCCATCCTCAGACTCAAAAGAATGCTTCCAAACGTTCGTGTATGCATGTGTATGTGTATATATGTATGTGTTCCTATGTGGATGTGTACATTTGTGGATGTACACTTGTGAATTAGTCCTAAATTGGACTAATTCAATGTAAAATGTGTTATATTTATCATTTTTTTAATAAAGAAAAACAAGTGGAGATGTTTGTAATATGTGTGTGTCACTCCTCACTCAGAGTTCCACTGGCTCAGCTGCTGAGGACGTGTTCCTGGAAGTTAAAGTCTTAGTCTGCTACATGATTACCTCTGTGTCACTCCTCACTCAGAGTTCCACTGGCTCAGCTGCTGAGGACGTGTTCCTGGAAGTTAAAGTCTTAGTCTGCTACATGATTACCTCTGTGTCACTCCTCACTCAGAGTTCCACTGGCTCAGCTGCTGAGGACGTGTTCCTGGAAGTTAAAGTCTTAGTCTGCTACTTGATTACCTCTGTGTCACTCCTCACTCAGAGTTCCACTGGTCAGCTCTGAGGACGTGTTCCTGGAAGTTAAAGTCTTAGTCTGCTACATGATTACCTCTGTGTCACTCCTCACTCAGAGTTCCACTGGCTCAGCTTCTGAGGACGTGTTCCTGGAAGTTAAAGTCTTAGTCTGCTACATGATTACCTCTGTGTCACTCCTCACTCAGAGTTCCACTGGCTCAGCTGCTGAGGACGTGTTCCTGGAAGTTAAAGTCTTAGTCTGCTACATGATTACCTCTGTGTCACTACTCACTCAGAGTTCCACTGGCTCAGCTGCTGAGGACGTGTTCCTGGAAGTTAAAGTCTTAGTCTGCTACATGATTACCTCTGGACAACCATTCACATTAATGACTACCACACTCATCATCTTAAAAAGAACTGAGATTAAGCCTCTTATAACCGTAATTAGCCAGAAAACAGAACAACTTTATGGCTTCATTAAGACTCCGCCTCTTCTTTCTTTGCAAGGAAACAGTGAAATAATGTTAAGGAAATCCTTAAAATAGTTTACATCAAATGTTATTTTATATTACCCAAATCTTAGCAAAGTTGGTTACGTTGCTATATTAGTTTTATTGCAAATAATAAATTGGAACATCGAAGATACGCATAATTATATTTCAGTATATTCCTCGAGGGAGGTTGTAGGGGAAAGGAAATAATCTGCCGTGGTATCAACTTAAAATTACTCCATGATTTTTCTTGAAGGAGTTGGTGATGGGGTCCACGAAATAGGCCGTGTGTGTGTGCGCTACAAATATTGCAAACTTAAAATAAGAGACAGTATTTGAAAATAAACACTCACCGAAAAATCACAGACCGTTTAGGAAATTGTTAGAAACTTATGTTATAAACTGACAGACTTCAGAAAACCTTCACTTATATGCTTAGAAAAATACTACAAAATTATTTACAACTGAAAAATGAAAAGCGCTATAGTAATGAAGAATAAAAAATTAATGTAAAAAAATATGAATTGATCATAGAAAACGATAAAGGAGGGCTATGCTGCTACGGCTAAACAAGAAGCTGAATAAAAAGGTCAAAGAGGTAAAAAAAAAATGACCACTATGAGAAGTGTAGCCATTAAAGTCAATCCTAAGCTACTGATAGAAAGTGTTGATACGCGCAACAGCTCTTGATGTTGACTGTGCAACAAAGGAGACAAAGAAGAAAGACAAATCAGTACGAGCATTATATACATACAGGAGTTCAATGTTTGTATGTATATATACATACAAACATGCATACATACATAAGTACATACATACATGAAAGATAAAACATGCTAGTAAAATTGTGAAAACCCATTTGCAAGTGACTTGAGAGACTTCTACAATGCCTCTGCAACATCTGTGTAGCACCTGTACACCTCTATAACCTCAGTTAAGTAAAGCAGTGACTTGTTAGCATTTCCTAGTGAACCTGCGACATCAACACAACTCTGACCACTACACTCATCAACCACAACAACACCCACCTGGCTTGGCTTCTTAGCTCCCTCAACTGTCAACACCCCAGCATGGTGGCCAACAATTCACGTGACGTTGATTCAGTGAACCAGTTTACACACTAAGGTGCTCACACTTTGGCAACCAGGGAAGATGGCACACAACACACCTCTTTTATGAGTACTGATGAAAACTGCTATGAAGATTAATATTATTTGTATGATCATTATTACTGGTGTTGTTTTGTTGTTGTTGTGTGTTAGTTACTATTTTGTCGTAGGCACATGTCGGTTAGACACTAGGCCTGTTGTGTGTTAGTTAGTTACCATTAGCATCCTGTCTCTGTCCACCTTATTTAATCCTGTCAGTATTTTGTATGTCATTATCATGTCTCCCCTAACCCTCCTGTCCTCCAGTGTCGTCAGGCCGATTTCCCTTAACCTTTCTTCGTATGACATTCCCCTTAGCTCTGAAACTAGCCTTGTTGCAAACCTTTGCACTTTCTCTAATTTCCTGACGTGCTTAACAAGGTCTGGGTTCCAAACTGGTGCTGCATACTCCAGTATGGGCCTGACGTACACTGTGTACAGAGTCTTGAACGATTCCTTACTGAGGTATCGGAACGCTATTCTCAGGTTTGCCAGGCGTCCATATGCCGCGCTTCAGGAGATGTGCTCGGTATTATACTCACCCCAAGATCTTTCTCCTTGAGTGAGGTCTGCAGTCTTTGGCCACCTAGCCTATACTCTGTGTACGGTCTTCTTTGCCTTCCCCGATCTTCATGACTTTATTTGGCGGGGTTGAATTCGAGAAGCCAGTTGCTGGACCAGGTGTCCAGCCTGTCCAGGTCTCTTTGTAGTCCTACCTGATCCTCATCTGATTTAATTTTCCTCATTAACTTTACATCATCTGCGAACAGGGACACTTCTGAGTCTATCCTTCCATCATGTCATTCACATATACCAAAAATAGCACTGGTTTTAGGAATGACCCCTGTGGAACCCCGCTCGTCACAGGCGCCCACTGTACCATGACTTGTTGTTGGCTCCCTGTCAGGTATTCTCTGATCCATTGCAGTGCCCTTCCTGTTATACGTGCCTGATCCTCTAGCTTTTGCACAAATCTCTTGTGAGGAACTGTGTCGAAGGCCTTCTTGCAGTCCAAGAAAATGCAATCTACCCACCCCTCTCTCTCTCGTGTCTTATTTCCGTTACCTTGTCATAAAACTCCAGTAGGTTTGTGACACAGGACTTGCCTTCCATGAATACGTGCTGGTTGTCGTTTATAAGCTGGTTCCGTTCTAGGTGTTCCACCACTCTCCTCCTGATAATCTTCCCCTGACTTTGCAACTATACACGTCAGTGACACCGGTCTATAGTTTAGTGCCTCGTTTCTGTCTCCTTTCTTAAAAATGGGGACTACATTTGCCATCTTCCATACCTCAGGTAGTTGCCCAGTTTTAATGGATATGTTGAAAATTGTGGTTCGTTGCACACACAGCGTCTCAGCTTCCTCTCTAAGAACCCATGGAGAGATGTCCGGTCCCACCGCCTTTGAGGTATCAAGGTCACTTAGCAGCTTCTTCACCTCCTCCTCGGTTGTGTGTATTTCATCCAACACTTGTTGGTATATTCCTTGTTGGTGTCCCACTCTGTTCTGTCTTCCCAGAGTCCTTTCCTTAAATCTCATGTTGAGCTCCTCACATACTTCTTGGTCATTTCTTGTGAGCTCCCCACCTGCTTTCCTCAGCCTGATTACTTGGTCCTTGTCTGTTGTCTTCCTCTTAATTAAATGCTATGTTGTTTTCGTACTGTCGCTGGACCTCCCTCCTTATCTGTGCATACTCGTTTCTGGCTCTTCGACTAATCTCTTTATTTTCCTGGGTCCTTTGTCTTCTGTACTTCTTCCATTCTCTGGTGCACTTAGTTTTTGCCTCCCTACACCTTCGGGTAAACCAAGGGCTCGTTCTGGTCTTCTCATTATTTCTGTTGCCTTTGGGAACAAACATTTCCTCTGCCTCCTTGCAATTTGTTGTTAAGTAGTTCATCATTTCGTTTAATGACTTTCCTACCAATTCTCTTTCCCACTGAACCTCCTGCAGGAAGTTCCTCATACCTGTGTAGTCCCCCCTTTTATAGTTTGGCTTTTCCCATCCTACTCCTGTTGCCCTCTCCACTTGTAACTCGACTATGTATTCAAAGCTCAGAACCAATGTCCGAGCTACTCAGGGTGAACAAGAGGTCCAGTCTTGCTGGTTCATCCTCCCCTCTCTCTCTGGTACTGTCTCTAACTTGTTGATGCATGAGGTTTTCCAGTACCACATCCATCATCTTGGATCTCCATGTTTCGGTTGAAATCGTCCATAACTAGTAACTTTGCTCTACTCGTGTGAGCTCTTCTGGCCACCTCAGCTAGTGTGTCCACCATTGCTATGTTGCTCTCTTCATATTCTTCTCTTGGCCTCCTGCAGTTCTGTGGCGGGTTATACATCACTGCAATGACTACCTTATGTTCCACAGACATTCCATTCCATTTCCTCAAATCTCCATCGGTTTTTAATGAGCAGTGCAACTCCTTCTATCTTTCCTCGGGATCTGATATCCGGGTAGGAAGATTGCGTCTGTTATCGTCCCTGTGTGTGTATACTCACCTAATTATGGTTGCAGGGGTCGATACTTAGCTCCTGGCCCCGCCTCTTCTCTGACCGCTACTAGGTATTCTCTCTCCCTGCTCCATGAGCTTTATCATACCTCGTTTTAAAGCTATGTATGGTTCCTGCCTCCACTACATCACTTGCTAGACTATTCCACTTCCTGACAACTCTATGACTGTGTGTGTGTGTACTCACCTAATTGTACTCACCTAATTGTGGTTGAGACTCAGCTCCTGGCCCCGCCTCTTCGCTGTCCGCTACTGGGTCTCTGCTCTCCCTGCTCCATGAGCTTTATCATACCTCGTCTTAAAACTATGTATGGTTCCTGCCTCCACTATATCTTTCTCTAGACTATTCCACTTCCTGACTACTCTATGGCTGAAGAAATACTTTCTGAAGAAATGTGTGTGTGTGTACTCGCCTATATGTGGTTGCAGGGGTTGATTCAGAGCTCCTGGTTCTTGGCCTCTTTGCTCGTCGGCCTCCTTGGCCTCTTCGCTCGTCGCTACTATGTCCCATTTCCCAACTTCATGAGTCTTATCGTACCTCTTCTTAAAGCTATGTATGGATATCCTGCTTCCACTACTTCACTCTCCAGATTGTTCCACTTCCTGACAACTCTAAGGCTGAAGAAATATTTCCTAACATCATATGATTCATCTGAGTTTTCAACTTCCAGCTGTGCCCCCTTGTTCCTTTTTCCATCTCAGAAACATTCTGTCCCTAGTCGCCTTGTTGCAAACCTCTGCACTTTTTCCAATTTTTTGATATGTCTGTCCAGGTGTGAGTTCCATACTGGTACTGCATACTCCAATATGGGCCTGACGTACACGGTATATAGTGTCGAGAGTGACTCCTTAGATGTCGAAAAGCTATTCGTAGATTTGCCAGACGCTCATTGCTTGCAGCAGTTATCTGGTTGATGTGCGCCTCTAAAATTCTGCTAAATATGATACTCACCCCAAGGTCCTTCTCCATGAGTGAAATTTGCAACTTTGTCCCCCCCCCCATCATGTACTTCGTCTACGGTCTTCCTTGTCCTTCCCCAAGCTTTATAACTTTGCAGCTTGTCCAGATCCACTTGTAACCTTTCATGGTCCTCGTCCTCTTGTATTCTCCTCATTAGTTTCACGTCGTCTGCAAGCAGGGACAACTCTGACTATTCCTTCTGTCATGTCATTCACATATACAAGAAACAACACCGGCCCTAGGAATGAACCTTCTGGAACCCCACTCGTCACATGCACCCATTCCGACACCTCGTCACGGACTATCACTCGTTGTTTTCTTCCTGTCAGCTATGTCTTAATTAATCTACTGTAGCACTTTTCCTGTTATTCCTGCCTACTCCTCTAGTTTTTATACCAGTGTCTTGTGCAGTACTATGTCAAAAGCCTTCTTACAGTCCAAGAAAATGCAATCTACACATCCTTCTCTCCTGTTTTACTTTTCTCACCTTATCATAGAATTCCAGTAGGATTGTGACACAGGATATTCCATCCCTGAAGACGTGCTCGTTGTCATGTATAAACTCATTCCTTTCTAGGTGCTCCAGAACTCTTCTGATAATCTCCTTAACTTTACATACTATACATGTCAGTGACAATGGTCTGTAGTTTAATGCTGCCTGTCTGTCTGCTTTCTTAAAAATTACAACTACATTTGCTATCTTTTACATTTCCGGCAGTTGCCCTGTGTCGATAAACTTGTTGAAGATTATTCTTATGGGCACACAAAGTGCCTTTGCTCCCTCTATCAAGACCCACGGTGAGATATTATCTGGTCCCACCGCCTTCGAGGTATCTAACTCAAAGCACAGCTTCTTCGCCTCCTTCCCGGTTGTGTGCATTGTGTCCAACGCTTACTGGTGCACTCTACTGCTTTGGTTTGGTGGTAGTCTTTCTGTCTCCTCTGTGTGTGTGTTTTACCTGTGTATGCCTCTAAACGTTGAATCAGTATTAGAGAGAAGGAAGAATAACTTATAAATGCAAGAGAGAGAACTAGTTTGGTGTGTGCACTATAATGGTTACAGACGTCTCCCATAACTGCCTCATAGACCTCTGTGACATATTTTTAAAATACATGTGTCCAGTTTTTTTAATTCTACTTTTCAGCAACGCCTGAGCCCAGAAATACCTGATAACTGCCCCAACAACCAAGCTGTTGCTGCCCTGGCTCGCTGGTCTACATAGTAATAGCAACCCGACTCTAGATTAGTCTCAGGTATCTAAACTGCTAGGAGTCCAACCTTAACTACAGTCAGGTTTGTGAGGATTTACCGTAATGAACAGCCATCCCCATCCCCTCCTCCTCCCCTTCCTTACCTAGCAGCCATTCCAAACGGGTTCTGTGCTCCACTTCCTAGCTCTTCCTCTTCCTCCACACCTTCCTTAACTTGCTATCATCTTCGTCTCTAATTATATAATTAAATTAATTTTATGTTTTTCTTACATCCGGCACAAACAGGTTTAAAAGTGAAGAATCATTATATTTTGTGTTTGCATGTTTGCGTATACCTTTCACTGGGTTACACGAATTAGAAGTATTAAGTAACCCAGAAAAAAGTGTAAAGTGAACGTAAATAGAATTCTGTAAGGTTTATCATATTACATATTCATGAGACAAAAAAAAAAAAAACAGCCATATTGCCAGTGCAAAATGTTAAAGTCTTCCGTTTTACACTCACATGAACTATGTAATTATTCAACCTCCCTTTTTGTCTTACCACTATTACTACTACTTCCACTACTAGCATTACATCTACCACTACTTCTCCCTTTCTTTCTTCCTCTCCTTGTCCCGTCACTGTCCCCCTCGCCTATATACTGGCTCCCTCACTCTCGTGTGTTAGTGTGACTTGTAAATGGTCCAAGTCGGACCGAAACGTCGCCACAAGTTTCTCTCGCCTATGTGCGGGTTATTTGTGTACTGTAGCCCTGGTTGAACCTCGGGCTCTCTCTCTCTCTCTCTCGTAAAAGTATCGGCTGTTTTTAACTGATACTAAAAAAATGGCCGATATAGATATCGATATTGAAACTTTAGCACATCCCTAAATTAGAGATAGACAGCATAATAACCTATGCGATATGTCAAGGTATATTAATGAAAATAGGGTACCAGATATATTAAGCAAATTTCCTAAATTTGCTTGTAATGGATAAGTCAACCGTAGACATAACTCCAGATGTATTCCTATTAATCCATTTTGGGGCCTAGTTCTTAGGTGTTTTGTGTATCTATATGTTCTTGCGCTACCCTCCTCAGGATACATATGGACTACACAACAAACTAGCAGCTTCGGTGGCAAAATATAATAATAATAATAATAATAATAATAATAATAATAATAATAATATAATAATAATAATAATAATAATAATAATAATAATAATAATAATAATATAATAATAATATTTTTATTTCATTGCAAGTTTACATCGAGATTTTGTAATTACAATTATGAATTGAAGTGCAAGGAGAGCTACTATCATGCCATGGCATTATGGGCAGACTAAATCTAATGGTTTATAGACTACTTAATACTAGAGAAATTGATTAAGTTTGTTATAGTTAACATTAGCTTATGTTTATAGCAGATAATAAGTTTACTCAAATTACAATCTGAGGATATTACATTGTGAGAAGGCGAAAGTGTTTAGTAGGATGGTTATATCAATAGTAAATATTGAAATTATATTATGGAAAAATAACAGTGAGCATTGTTGAAAGTACTTTACAGTATGAGTATTTAGTTTAGGGTGAGTAGGTGGTTTTTGAGAAGAGTCTTAAATTGATGTTCAGACAAGGTTATTTTAGTATTTAATGGTAATGAATTCCAGATTTTGGGGCCCTTTATGTGCATAGAATTTTTACACAGGGTGTTGTGGTCATGGGTCCTGTTAAAGTTGGTGAGGAGAATTTTGAGTGGAGGGTTTATATTTGAGTGTAGAGTTCTACGTATGTAGTAGGCACAAGAATAAGTGTGAATATTCTTTACGGTGAGTAGTTTTAGACTTTTGAATATTGGTGGAGTATGCTGTCTAGAGTGGGAATTTGTTATTATTCTGACTGCAGCCTTTTGCTGGGTTATGAGTGGTCTAAGGTGATTTAATGTTGTTGATCCCCATGCACAAGTTCCATAGGTGAGATAAGGATAGATGAGCCTAAGAATCCCCACATTAATATTATGTTCATGGAAAGCGCTAAATTCGAGGAATCAGTAAAACCGGTTAATAAAAGTTAAGAGGCAGGGCTAGGAGCTATTCAAATACAATTAAGCGAGTACAAGCAGGTGAGTACTGTGGCGAGGTAACCTGCCCACTCGGCCATACCAGCAAAATTCCATTGAGTAAAAGTGAAAGTGATCAAGGAGTGAGCACCACCTGTACCAATCATAGGAACACAAGAACATGCTCAAGTACATGACTCTCACTGAAGCTGTCACCTTACGTGGAGGGTGGAGCGAGTACCACCAGGCTGTAGTGCCTACGTTAACCAGCGTGCTGCTAGAACCAACAGCCTGACTGATTAGGCCATCAACCAGGAGGCCTGGTCTGGGACTGGGTCATGGGGGAAGATGATCCCAGAATCAAAAACAGGTAACCAACAGTTAGGACTGTAACCATAACACCCACAAATAAGAGAGTACAAATAAGAGAGTACACAGCAGACTGAGAAACATACACACCCATCATGGTGCTGAAACAATACTAACTTAAGTTCTTAATTACTAGAAAGTTTTTTTCACAGTGATGAAACAATGAAACAAATTAAAAAAAATGAGGAGAACCACAAGCATAGAGGAGAACCACAAGCATAGTTCTGTTGCATGCAATATAAACAAGTGACTACACAAAGATAATAATGAGCCTGTAATAATCCTGATCAAAATCAACACCGTTATCACTAACCTGAGTCATTATCAATGGTCCTTGATGCCCAATGAACCGAAACTCTGATTTCCTGTCTTATATATCATTACACTAACGTAATTTAAATCATAATTGAATTATCTTCGTATAGTCTATTCGTGAGATTATTGTACTTGCAAGACAGAGGATCAGTTATGACAATAAAGATGATTTTCCTATGCAGTTGAAATAACTTTTTCTCCCTCTATTATACCTTCCCTTCCCATTCTCTCTCTCTCTCTCTCTCTCATATTAAGTGATCGTACATATCCTGTCCACTATAATATTAAATTTCACTATAACATCTGTTGCACATAAATCCCGGAATTGGCTTAACAATAATTTCAACTGGTGTTCACCTCGAGACACTCTAATAACAACGTCCACATCAAGGATTTACAAAAGGACGAACAGGTTCAGTTTACACTGTGATATACAAACAACTTTGATGCAGTATACAAAGGTGTAGTTTACGATAATCTGGTGTTGTAACTTGCGATTCCAAGACAAACTCTCTCTATAAGCAATTTAAAGTCTTGAAAAAAATCAACGTTGACCCTTTGCCACAACGCTGATTTTCTGATATACTCGTACAGACGATTATTACTATTATTATTATTATCAGTAGTAGTATTAGTAGTAGCTGTATATAACAGGTATATTATATTATATAATTGTATATTGTTCTAGTAATTGTGTTACATGATGGTAGGATTGCTGGTGTCTTTTCTGTCATAAACACGCGGGATAACAGGTATATCTTGCTACTTCTACTAACACTGTACATGCATGTACACACACATACGTATATTTACACACCCATCTGGGTTTTCTTATATTTTCCTAATAGTTCTTGTTCTTTTTTATTTCCTCTTATCTCCATGGGGAAGTGGAAAAGAATTCTTCCTCCGTAAGCCATACGTGTCCTAAGAGGCGACTAAAATGCCGGGAGCAAGAGGCTAGTAACCCCTTCTCCTGTATAAATTACTAAATTTAAAAAGAAAAACTTTGGCTTTTTTTTTTAGTTCACCCTGCCTCGGTGGGATACACCCGGTTCATTGACAAAAAATGGTGTTCTAATATTTACGGTTATGCAACTTCTGGAAAAATAGGTGTTAATCAGGTTTAATCTAATGATGTGGAATTTATTTACATTTGTTTTGAAAGACCCCCCTTAACCTTCATCAATGTAGTCCCACTGAAGGGGCCGACGTGCTGCCCTTAGAGAAGTATGAGCCATGCCCAACCTCTCTCTCTCTGTGGGTACATGTGTACTCACCTAGTTATGTTTTCAGGAGTTGACTCATAGATCCTGGTCCCTCTTCTTAGCTTTCATGGACCGATTTCATTGATTTCTAACGTGCCTATGGCTCATCTTCGTCTTTAGTTAGTTTAATATCTTTATTATGCACCCCATACCCATCCTGTGGGCGTCTTTAGCAGTCATCTTTCCTCCGTGGGTCCCTCTCCCAAACACTCTGCGCTTATCCACTTATAAAGTTCTCTTGAGTATTTTTGTATGGGTTGATCATATCTCCTTTGGTCTTCCTCTCAGTGCTGTTAGTGTAAGTTCCTTAAGTCTCTCCTTGTAGTTCATTACACTCAGTTCCGGCACCAATCTCGCTGCAAATCTTTGCATCTTTTCTAGTTTCATTACATGTTTGATCATGTGCGGGTTGCATGCAGGCGCCGCATGCTCCAAGATCAGCCCTTGTTTAGTTTCATTAAAGTTCTTTGATTAGTTCATCTTGCACATGCTGCTTATGTTATGTGGTTGATATATACTTCCAGCGAGATACTTAGATAAATGCTGACACCCAGATCTTTCTCTTTGCAGCGTCTCTCCTCCAAGTTTGTTTTCCGTTACGTTAGGTAGGTTCGTCACGTTAGGTTACGTTAGGTAGGTTCGTCACGTTAGGTTACGTTAGGTAGGTTCGTCACGTTAGGTTACGTTAGGTAGGTTCGTCACGTTAGGTTACGTTAGGTAGGTTCGTCACGTTAGGTTACGTTAGGTAGGTTCGTCAGGTTAGGTTAGGTTAGGTAGGTTCGTCAGAAAACAGGACAAGTGTGTGTGGACGCGGGTCACATGATGACCCGCAGCTGCAACTTTTGGTCACCTGACTTACCCCTCCACCCCTTTAAAAATTATGGTTGTAATTATAACCATTTTTAATTTGTATTTTGGTTTCCGTGTCAGGTTTTCTCACTCCGTCTCCCATTTTTTTTCTGAAAGAGACATATCCATTCTGATTTTTTTTAATATTGTTGAGTACAAAGACGCCAGCCTGCGGAAGCACGTCATAAATATTAGAAAAAAAATCAAAACCAAGTCGGAACATTGTAAACCATGTTAGAAAGATTGTAAAACCATTGTAAAGCAAGTTAAAAAGTTTGTAAACCACACTACACAACATTAAGAACAACTTAGAAACATTGTAAAGCAAGTTAGAAAGAAAGCGACAGGAGACTGGAAATTAATTTATATCTTAATTAATACCCTGTGCACCAAATAATATATAGCCGGCAAGATGGGAAAACAGTTTTACTTTGCCCAGCAGCTGATGTAAGATGAAGTAGAGAGCGGTGACATGTTGCCTTGTACGACACACCATACTTTATTAAATCATGACGGAAGCTGCTTATCACTCAAGCATCTAAGAGAGGCAGAGTAATATTATTACTATATAGGTCTCCAGGACCCCTGACGGAACGGGAAGGAAGGGAAGGTGGAAAGGTGAAGGGGGAAGGGAAGGTGGAAAGGTGAAAGGGGAAGGGAAGGATAAAAGGTGAGTCAGCATGGTAGTGATGGCGTCCTTGGCTGTTTTGCCCACCCGAGAGAGGGACATTCCCCTCTCCCTCACATCCCCTCCTTCCCTCCCTTCATCCTCACTCGCACTCCATTTCTTAGGTTTAATTACACATGCACACACACACACACACACCCACACATAGGCCAGGAGCTATGAATAACCCCTGCAACCACAAACAGGTGAGTACACACACATACATACACGTTTATTCTCTTCTCTGAGGATGAGGGTCCCCAGTCCAGCTCTAGAGGTGGTACCTCCCTTTATTTTATTATTTTAATATATATTATATATATATATATATATATATATATATATATATATATATATATATATATATATATATATATATATATATAGTGGATAAAAACCTTCAAGGAAAAATATTTGGATTTCTTCCTGAAGCCATTTGAATATTCCACTTCCCCTACCACCCCATCTTTCAAAGATGGCATCAACAGTAAATAGTCATCTTTCCCTTCCTCCACCTCTTTTTCTTTCCTTTGTTTCCTGTTTATAGTTTCTCTCGCCCTCACTCTGGGATGACGGAGATATCTTCATAAAAAATCCATTTTATCTGTGTATGGGATAGGCTGTCCAGAGGAACAGTAATTCCCAAGAGATAGGAACTCCAGTTATGCTGGAAGGAAAACTTTGAAAGTATCGTAGCTGATGAACTTTTACTGAAATACTCCTTGACAATATTCTGGCTGCCCTACTGCACTCTCCCAGCTCAGCCTGACAGAGTTCAGCACCTCATCCTGCGTGATGGAACATGACAGAGAAACACAGATAGCTTTTGTTTCCACTGTGTAATTATTATATACAATAAGGTAGTGACACACTGCGGATGTATCCAATTTTCATGAAAAAAATATAAAGAAGACTCGCACTTCCGTCCGTCCTTCCTCACCACTATGCACATACCATTCACACTCACAATACCACATACAAACCAACACACTCACACTACCATATACAAACCAACACACTCACACTACCACCTTCAAACCAACACACTTTACCTAAACTTTTCTCCAGGCTAAGTGATTGACCACCTCAAACTATTTCTCCAAGGTTGATAGACTGATTACATCATGTTTACCTCGTCACTACTTCTGCTGCCTACAATACATTCTCTGTATTTGACTGAAGAAGCCTACAGCGAAGGTGAAACGTTTCAACAATATAGATGCTCAACTGTTGCACATGAACCTTTCATCAAATTTCGGTATTTTATACCATTTTCAACAAAAAAACTGCTGCAGAATGTTGAAATGTTTTAATGTAGTTTGACACAAACACGTCAGCCTACGGAAGCACGTCATAAATATTTGTCAGAACATTGTGGACCAAGTTAAAAAGATTGTAAACCACGTTATAAAAAAATTAAAGCAACTTATAAAAAACCATTGTAAATTAAGTTAGAAACATACAACTAACTTAGACGTATTGTAAGCCAAGTTTAAAAATATTGCTAAGCCAGTCAGAAAATTTGAAATCAAGTTATAAAAATTGGAACCTAAGTGAACAAGGTTAAGGCAACAATTGTCTCTGATGAAAGGTACACAACTGATATAATCTGGTAGAACCTCTATATCAGTCTTACCATAGATATAAATATCTTGTCTGTGATATACCTGTGACCAGTTTCGAGAGTTTTCTACGTGGCAGCACGGCCTAGGCAAAGGCTTTGTTATTGATGTTAGTGGCCTGTGGCCCACATAGCCTAGTTATGTGGTTCTTCACCGAGGTAGTGGTCTAAGATTCTTCTTGACCACTTCTAAACTTGTTCTTGACGACTCTCCGGAGCGGTCAACACTGAACAACATTCTAGACAAGAGAGCACTAGTGATTTCAATAGTGCCACCACTGCTATTATTTCTCTAGTTTTGAAAATTATCATTAACTACCCTGCTATAGTTGTGGCCTTCCCAGTATTTGCCTTATTGTGTTCTCCATAAGATACGTCATCAGGCACCATTATAACCAAGCCTTTCATTCCATGAGATACATTATTTAAAGTTAGGGTGCGTTAATGTAAATTAACCTTTATTTACTTATAGCTAAAGACAAAAACAAAATAACATAAACTGGTGACTTACGTCTGGCAGCACCGGACGCATCGCTGTACTTTAGAACGTTGGTATCCTCACACGTTGTAATACAGTGAAAAACTAACGTTCTGATGGGGAGGGGTGCCCAGTCACACACCAACCAGCACAACCACCCAAACTCCCCCCTTCCTCCCTCCCTCCCCAACAGCCCGTATCTCTCTAACCATCTGAGCTATACACTCCCTTAACTCCCCATCACTCGTATACCCTCACAAACCCTTAACTCCCCATCACTCGTATATCCTCACAAACCCTTAACTCCCATCACTAGTATCCCTCAAGCCCTAACTCCCATCACTCTATCCCTCCAAACCCTTAACTCCCATCACTCGTATCCCTCCAAACCCTTAACTCCCATCACTCGTATCCCTCACAACCCTTAACTCCCCATCACTCGTATACCCTCACAACCCTTAACTCCCCATCACTGTATACCCTCCAACCCTTAACTCCCATCACTAGTATCCCTCCACCCTTAACTCCATCATGTATCACACCCTAACTCCCCATCACTGTATCCCTCCAAACCCTTAACTCCCCATCACTCGTATCCCTCACAAGCCCTTAACTCCCACACTCAGTATACCCTCCACAACCCTTAACTCCCCATCACTCGTATCCCTCACAGACCCTTAACTCCCCATCCTCGTTCCCTCACAACCCTTAACTCCCCATCACTAGTATCCCTCACACTAACTCCCATCACTGTATCCCTACAAACCTTAACTCCCCATCACTAGTATCCCTCACAAGCCCTTAACTCCCCATCACTCGTATCCCTCCAACCTAACTCCCATCACTCGTTCCCTCACAACCTTAACTCCCCATCACTCGTCTACCCTCACAACCCTTAACTCTCCATCACTCGTCTACCCTCACAACCCTTAACTCCCCATCACTCGTCTACCCTCACAAACCCTTAACTCTCCATCACTCGTCTACCCTCACAAACCCTTAACTCTCCATCACTCGTCTACCCTCACAAACCCTTAACTCTCCATCACTCGTCTACCCTCACAAACCCTTAACTCCCATCACTCGTTACCCTCACAAACCCTTAACTCCCCATCACTCGTCTACCCTCACAAACCCTTAACTCTCCATCACTCGTCTACCCTCACAAACCCTTAACTCCCATCACTCGTCTACCCTCACAAACCCTTAACTCCCCATCACTCGTCACCCTCACAAACCCTTAACTCCCATCACTCGTCTACCCTCACAAACCCTTAACTCCCCATCACTCGTCTACCCTCACAAACCCTTAACTCCCCATCACTCGTCTACCCTCACAAACCCTTAACTCCCCATCACTCGTCTACCCTCACAAACCCTTAACTCTCCATCACTCGTCTACCCTCACAAACCCTTAACTCCCCATCACTCGTCTACCCTCACAAACCCTTAACTCCCCATCACTCGTCTACCCTCACAAACCCTTAACTCCCCATCACTCGTCTACCCTCACGCTATATGCACACTCCCATCACTCGTCTACCCTCACAAACTTAACTCCCCATCACTCGTCTACCCTCACGCTATATGCACACTCCCATCACTCGTCTACCCTCACGCTATGCACACTCCCATCACTCGTCTACCCTCACGCTATATACACACTCCATCACCCGTCACCCACCTAGCACTCCATCACCGTTACCTGCATGCACACTCCATCACCCGTCTACCCTCACGCTATATACACACTCCCATCACCCGTCTACCCTCACGCTATGTGCACACACCCATGTACACCTGTCACGTGCACGCTCCTTTATACACTACCATGTACACACTACAACATATACGTTAGCAAGTGTTAACAAACATGTATACATTACCACGTGTCCACACTAGCAGGGTGTCCACACTAGCATGGTGTCCACACTAGCAGGGTGTCCACACTAGCAGGGTGTCCACACTAGCAGGGTGTCCACACTAGGCCATGGGTGTCCACACTAGCAGGGTGTCCACACTAGCAGGGTGTCCACACTAGCAGGGTGTCACACTAGCAGGGTGTCCACACTAGCAGGTGTCCACACTAGCAGGGTGTCCACACTAGCAGGGTGTCACACTAGCAGGGTGTCCACACTAGCAGGGTGTCCACACTAGCAGGGTGTCCACACTAGCAGGGTGTCCACACTAGCAGGGTGTCCACACTAGCAGGGTGTCCACACTGCAGGGTGTCCACATAGCAGGGTGTCCACACTAGCAGGGTGTCCACACTAGCAGGGTGTCCACACTAGCAGGGTGTCCACACTAGCAGGGTGTCCACACTAGCAGGGTGTCCACACTAGCAGGGTGTCCACACTAGCAGGGTGTCCACACTAGCAGGGTGTCCACACTAGCAGGGTGTCCACACTAGCAGGGTGTCCACACTAGCAGGGTGTCCACACTAGCAGGGTGTCCACACTGCAGGTCACATAGCAGGTGTCCACACTAGCAGGGTGTCCACACTAGCAGGGTGTCCACACTAGCAGGGTGTCCACACTAGCAGGGTGTCCACACTAGCAGGGCGTCAGTATTAATGTTGCAGTCGAGGAAAAGCTATAAACTGGTTTTCCATGGTAATATTGTTAGGAGTTTTTCATCATTCAAGTCACATCCGGAAACGAAAAATTAAAGTTTAACACTTGAACATATTTCACAGGCCAAGAAGAAAGTGCTTGAACATGCGTACCGTAGCTCGATTCCTACTGCACTCAGCTCACACACTGAGGTCCGTGGTTCGTTCCCCGGTACGGGTGGAAACATAGGACGTGTTTCCTTAAGACACCTGCTATCTCTGTTCACCTATCAGTAAAATAGGTACCTGGGTATTAGTCAGTTGGTGTGAGTAGCATCCTGGGGACAAAATTGACCTAGTTTGCCCAAAATGCTCTGCATAACAAGGGGCTTTCTATATAGCAGTATGTCACTGATGTTAGTTAGGTCTGTATACATTGTACTTGTACTCGCAGTACTCGCCCCCATCCTGTTCCTCATTCTCATATCAGACGGACAGAGATATTAACCATAGCACCGTGTCATCCTTTGCAGACGATACTATAATCTGCATGAGAGTGTCATCCATTGAGGACACGGTAAATCTCAAAGAAGATATAAACCAAGTTTTCCAATAGGCAATGGAAAACAATATAATGTTCAATGAAGACAAATTCCAACTACTCCGTTATGGAAAACTTGAGGAAATAATAGCTAGAACTGAGTATACTACTAACTCTAATCCCACAATAGAGCGGAAAAGTAATGTGAAGGACCTGGGAGTGGTAATGTCTGAGGATCTCACATTTGCGAGTAAAATGATATGATGCTTAATGAGAACATTCAAAACAAAGAGATGGCAAGCCAATGATCCTTTTTAAATCACTTGTTCTCTCTAGGCTGGAATACTGCTGTACATTAACATCCCCATTCAAGGCAGGTGAAATCGCAGATCTAGAGAATGTTCAAAGAACCTTTACTGCACGTATAAGTTCCATCAAACACCTTAACTACTGGGATCGCTTGGAAGCACTTGACTTGTACTCACTGGAGCGCAGGCGAGAGATATACATCATAATTTACACCTATTAAAATCCTAGAGGGACTAGTCCTTAATCTGCACACAGAAATCACTCCCTACGAAAACAAAATACTTGATAGGCGATGCAACATGCCCCCAGTGAAAAGTAGGGGCGCTACTGGTACACTAAGAGAAAACACAATAAGTGTCCGGGGCCCTAGACTGTTCAACAGTTTCCCACCAGCCATAAGGGGAACTACCAATGGACCCCTGGTTGTCTTTAAGAGGGAGCTGGACAGATACCTAAAGTCAGTGCCGAATCAGCCGGGCTGTAGTTCGTACGTTGGACTACGTGAGGCCAGCACTAACAGCCTAGTTGATCAGGCCCTGATCCACCGGGAGGCCTGGTCATGGACCGGGCCGCAGAGGCGTTGATTCCAGGAATACCCTTCAGGTAGACTCTAGGTAGGTAGGTAGAAATAATAATAATAATAATAATAATAATAATAATAATAATAATAATAATAATAATAATAATAATAATAATAATAATTATTATTATTATTATATACGTACAGCAGTAGCACGGGTAGAGTGACAAGAGTTGCGAGAAGCTCGTAGTCGCACCGCAAACTTCCTGTGATTGTTATTACATTACCTGTGACACCGTGGCCTTCAGAGTTCACTTACATATATGAAGTAGCAAAACACAAGTACCTTGGTACAAAAGTTCGACCTATAGCATAACAGTCTCTCGTACACAGAGTTGTTGTAATAAGCACCAAATGTCACACCAATATTACAAATTATCTTCTACAAAACTTATTATCAAACCTAGATTCATCTTATTCTATAAGTTGGCACCTTTTATATATATATATATATATATATATATATATATATATATATATATATATATATATATATATATATGCTAGAATTCAAGAGCAGGCGAAATATTCACAAACACTGATCTCTGCCGACGGAGATCGACTACGAACCTCATGACAAGCGTACGCAGTGCTTTGCCGGACCGACCCAGGTCCAATACCTTGGCATCAGCTTTCGACTAGACGTTATTCAGATAGTTTACAGGAAGTTACAGCTTTTCATTCATCCTGCATGATGACACAGCTAGAGATTTTTCGTAAAATCCTAGATGTCTGATCGGATGAGATAAGCGTCTGCCAACTGGCTATTGGACAGTAAGTCTCGCAAGCTGATGCAGATTACCAGTGGTCGTAAGCATGCTCTGCATGTCTGAGTCTCATCGGCAAGATCAGTGTTTGAATATATATTATATATTATATATATATATATATATATATATATATATATATATATATATATATGATGTGTGTGTGTGTGTGTGTGTGTGTGTGTGTGTAGGGGTCCACCTCTGGTACAAATTGTGGGACCTATAGCCTCGGAGAAGTGGATAAAAGGCTTCAAGGAAGAATATTTGGATTTCTTCCTGAAGCCATTTGAATATTCCACTTCTCCTACCACCCATCTTATATATATATATATATATATATATATATATATATATATATATATATATATATATATTACAAGTGCTTTATTAATAGACAAAATACATTGACAGAAAACACAAACATGAACATGATTACATTGGTACAATATATCAAAGATTATGAATCTCTTCCAGCTCCTCCGAAGCCAGACGCAAGCCCAGTATGCAGCATGCATTTTCCCTCTGGATGGCTACGCTGAGGCGCTGGAACATGAAAGTGGCTGCCCTTGGGTCCCTGGTGGTTTCGATGAGTCTGGAACCCAGTTCTTTAAGGCAACGTGTTGCCTTTTTTCCCAATGATCCCAAGGTCTCTGATCCCACTGGGACAAATTGATACTGTTGGCTTATGTCCCTGTACTTGCCAATCTTGTACTCCTCCCTGTGGTCAGCAGCTCCTCCCTGTCGCCCGACACTGTATATATATTAAGCCGAATCGTCCAGTTTGGCCTATTTGGCAAAGATGCATGCACTTTGCCGAATGAATATTAGTTTTTCCCATAAACCAGCGGAAATTGATCTGAGCATAACGAAAAAATATATATATATAATATTTAATGAAATATTAAATATATTTAAGTTGACCAATGATAGAGCAGAATTTAGCTAAATAAATGTTAATGAAAACAATTAGACATTAATATGCAAAAAAAAAATTTTTGGTAAAGTTTTTATTCGCCAAGTTAGGTTTATTTAGTATGATATATATATATATATATATATATATATATATATATATATATATATATATATATATATATATATAATAAATCAATTAGAACACTGCAACTAGCCAAGGGCTCGAACCCGTGTTGTTTTAGCCCGCCTCATGGTGAGCGAAAATTCCACGACGCTCTAACCCACGGGACCATACAATCCTACAAGAATCACGCACCCAGCAGAGCTAGGTGTTGTACCGTGATCCGAGGACATACGATCCTGGACATGGTCCAGTGTTCATTTTCATTTTCTGAGTTAGTTAAATATGGAACTACTACTGGAAAGTTATATAAAATAAGATGATTGGGCAAGCTATCATCTCCTTGGGCTTTTAAGGAATGTACAGAATTAAGCACTGACAACTAAATAAAAATAACAAATAACTCATATTTAGAGAGGAAATTTTAAACGACGTTTCAAAATGTCCTGGACCATTATCATTAATGTGTGATAGTACATGACATGGAAACATTGCTAGCTTTTGTTCCTATTATATAACTATCAGAGAGAGTAGGATAGCAGCGCGGTGCTAATGTATCTACTCTTGCTTAATAAAAACACAGGCCAGACTGTCCCAACCTTAAAAGTCTTCCTATTACCTCTACACTCCCACGACACACCTACCACCACATATCAAGTACCCTCCGCCTCCCACTAACCCACACCTTTCCCACTGTTCCTGTCTGAGACCACTCCTTTACAAACTACACACACCTGACTGCACTTCCTCCCCCACCCACCTCCTCCCCCTTCCCCACCCACCTCCTCCCCCTTCACCACCCACCTCCTCCACTTCCCACCCACCTCCTCCCCTTCACCACCACCTCCTCCCCTTCCCCACCCACCTCCCCTCCCACCCACCCCTCCCTTCACACACCTCCCCTTCACCACCCACCTCCTCCCTTCCCCACCTCCTCCCTTCCACCCACCTCCTCCCTTCACCACCCACCTCCTCCCTTCCCCACCCACCTCTCCTTCCCACCCACCCTCCCCACCACCTCCTCCCCCCCACCTCCTCCTCCGAACTAACACCAGTCGCAAGTATAAACTGATAACTCGTCCTCCAACTTAAACAACGAACTTGTGGTTTCTAATTATTTACGTTACAAGGATGTCTTCCCAGGTGCCAGACGTAACCTTTAAGTTTTTGTGGTTAAGTTAACAGAAGGTTACTTAAGTTTAAAACAGAGGAACCTAACATAAACTAACCTAACCTACAATAGCCAATAAAATATATATTAGTTCTCGATTTAATTTGTGCAGAAATCGACGTGCTGTATGAAACTAATTTATAAATGAACTTGCTATTTAAAGGAAGAGGAGATGGAGGACGAGGTAGGGAGATATACGAGAGGAGGACAGGGATGGGAGAAAGAGAGGTAGAAAAATCAAAAGAAGAAAGTGGAGATAGTAGTGGAAGAGGTAGCGGACGTATTGGAAGTAATAGTAATAGTAGTAGCTTTGAGAACTGAAGAGCGCTTTCATCGGATGAATCTTCAGCCCTTTTGGCAATAAAAATACAACGCATAGAAACATCAAAAGTAAAAATAACAATTAAAAACTTCTAGTATGAATAAAAACACAACACAAAATAAATATCATACTGAATTAAATAACCAGCAGCAGTTATAATTCGTCTTAAAGATTTTCTTAAAAGTTCCTCGAGATCCCTACAGACACCCAGCAATTATAAGAAACAAGTGGTGGGCAAACAGTGTTCCAGTCTGCTGCACACAACAAACTACACAGAGGGAGGCACGAACACCTCTCAACAGGTGGCTATGGGTGAAATGTGTGCCCAATCCTCAAACGACAGAAAGTCTTCTCAAAGTGATGATTCTATGAAGGAGGGGATGGGGAGAAAAAGGGAGTTTGACCTTATTAAGAACAGTGGAACTTGGAAGATGAGTGTCCCTAACTGTGGAGAATTTTTGGATTACACAACCAGGAAAATACCCACCGGAAATTGAGGACCCAACAGAAGACTCGGACTGGTGTACATTGCTAGCAATAAAGCAGCAACATAAATCACTTATGAAACCTCCCAATGATTTGCAGCTACCCCTCATTCCTCGGAGTAAGTCTCATTACCTTACAATTTACCTGACGCTATATGACGCCTTCCAGGTTAGCGCTTCTCCGTGAATTTAATAATATTAATGATTATGATAATAACAATAATAATTATAACAACAATAATTATAACAATAATAATTATAACAATAATAATTATAACAATAATAATACAGCCGTCTGTATAGGAAACGTTTAATAGTTATATTTTATAAATTCTGTTTAAAAGGTGATATTTCGCGTATTAACTCTATGAATAAGTTGTGTTATCAGAGCGTCACTAATAAATTATTAGTATAGCTTAAGATGAGTGACACTGTATATTGCGAGTCACGTCTTCAAAACACTGGGTTATAAGTGTGTCATAAGATGAGTGATACAGGGTGCGTCACACCTTCAAAACACTGGGTTATAAGTGTATCTTATGATGAGTGATACAGGGTGCGTCACACCTTCAAAACACTGGGTTATAAGAGTATCTTATGATGAGTGATACAGGGTGCGTCACACCTTCAAAACACTGGGTTATAAGTGTATCTTATGATGAGTGATACAGGGTGCGTCACACCTTCAAAACACTGGGTTATAAGTGTATCTTATGATGAGTGATACAGGGTGCGTCACACCTTCAAAACACTGGGTTATAAGTGTATCTTATGATGAGTGATACAGGGTGCGTCACACCTTCAAAACACTGGGTTATAAGTGTATCTTATGATGAGTGATACAGGGTGCGTCACACCTTCAAAACACTGGGTTATAAGTGTATCTTATGATGAGTGATACAGGGTGCGTCACACCTTCAAAACACTGGGTTATAAGTGTATCTTATGATGAGTGATACAGGGTGCGTCACACCTTCAAAACACTGGGTTATAAGTGTATCTTATGATGAGTGATACAGGGTGCGTCACACCTTCAAAACACTGGGTTATAAGTGTGTCATAAGATGAGTGATACAGGGTGCGTCACACCTTCAAAACACTGGGTTATAAGTGTGTCATAATATGAGTGATACAGGGTGCGTCACACCTTCAAACACTGGTTATAAGTGTGTCATAAGATGAGTGATACAGGGTTGTCACACCTTCAAAACACTGGGTTATAAGTGTGTCATAATATGAGTGATACAGGTGCTCACACCTTCAAAACACTGGGTTATAAGTGTATCATATGATGAGTGATACAGGGTGCGTCACACCTTCAAAACACTGGGTTATAAGTGTAAAGATAGGTGATACATAGGTCGTCAAACCTTCACAATAGTATAGGTTATAAGTTTTGCTAAGCTACACTTAAAACCCACTGTTGTGAAGGCTTGACGTTCCTTATATCACCCACCTTATAGGGCTAAGTATCAAATACATTTTAAAAACGTTTCTTGGAGGTTCGTAAAAATAAAAAAAAAAAAAAAATTGTGGTGCAGCAACACTTACCTGAGTCTACGTGAATAATGGCAATAGCAAAAGTGGTTTTGTGGCCGCCAGGTGATAAAGCAATGGCAAACTTATAAATCAGCCAGCTAAAAATAATATACTTCTTTTTCACCACCCCAACTACCCAAAAAAAAAAATAAAGTAGGGAAGATGGGAAAAATTTCCATTAAGGTAGTCCATTAAATCACAGAATGGATGGGACTCGAACCCAGGGAAAGCGAGTTTAAGGTGAGCGATGTATGGAAGTCAAACTTTCCCATCACTTGTCAGATAGATGGATAATTATTTACAGTCTGGGTACTTGACTTTGTAAATGTTTACATTGAGATGGTGTGGTGCAGCCTCAGGTAGTCGGAGTAAGGGTGTGTACAGATAAGTGCTGAAAAACAAATATGTATAGGAAAGGCAAACCTTTATAAATATGACTGTGTCATCTACAAAAAGCTTTATCAAGTCTTGGTAAATCCTCTTGCAAGGGAAGCATCAAATTTAATGAAAAAAAGTCTGTTTTTTTGTTACAAGTGATTTTTGCGATCAACCTCAAGTTACTGGCATGTATCTCAGCCTTTAGACTTTCAGTGCAGGGTGAGATATTGTTCACCAGGTTTCAGTGCAGGGTGAGATATTGTTCACCAGGTTTCAGTGCAGGGTGAGATATTGTTCACCAGGTTTCAGTGCAGGGTGAGATATTGTTCACCAGGTTTCAGTGCAGGGTGAGATATTGTTCACCAGGTTTCAGTGCAGGGTGAGATATTGTTCACCAGGTTTCAGTGCAGGGTGAGATATTGTTCACCAGGTTTCAGTGCAGGGTGAGATATTGTTCACCAGGTTTCAGTGCAGGGTGACATATTGTTCACCAGGTTTCAGTGCAGGGTGACATATTGTTCACCAGGTTTCAGTACAGGGTGAGATATTGTTCACCAGGTTTATGTGCAGGGTGAGATATTGTTCACCAGGTTTCAGTGCAGGGTGAGATATTGTTCACCAGGTTTCAGTGCAGGGTGAGATATTGTTCACCAGGTTTCAGTGCAGGGTGAGATATTGTTCACCAGGTTTCAGTGAAGGGTGAGATATTGTTCACCAGGTTTCAGTGCAGGGTGAGATATTGTTCACCAGGTTTCAGTGCAGGGTGAGATATTGTTCACCAGGTTTCAGTGCAGGGCAAGATATTGTTCACCAGGTTTCAGTGCAGGGTGAGATATTGTTCACCAGGTTTCAGTGCAGGGCAAGATATTGTTCACCAGGTTTCAGTGCAGGGTGAGATATTGTTCACCAGGTTTCAGTGCAGGGTGAGATATTGTTCACCAGGTTTCAGTGCAGGGGAGATATTGTTCACCAGGTTTCAGTGCAGGGTGAGATATTGTTCACCAGGTTTCAGTGCAGGGAGATATTGTTCACCAGGTTTCAGTGCAGGGCAAGATATTGTTCACCAGGTTTCAGTGCAGGGTGAGATATTGTTCACCAGGTTTCAGTGCAGGGTGAGATATTGTTCACCAGGTTTCAATGCAGGGTGAGATATTGTTCACCAGGTTTCAGTGCAGGGTGAGATATTGTTCACCAGGTTTCAATGCAGGGTGAGATATTGTTCACTAGGTTTCAGTGCAGGGTGAGATATTGTTCACCAGGTTTCAGTGCAGGGTGGGATATTGTTCACCAGGTTTCAATGCAGGATGAGATATTGTTCACCAGGTTTCAGTGTAGGGTGGGATATTGTTCACCAGGTTATAATATAGATTATGAGTTTGTCACAAAGCATATCGAACCTAGTCATGTTTAATATGGCTGACAAGTGTAAATCAGCTGACATAGTCACGCCACTGCAAAATCTCATTACCGGTATCAGCATGTTGACAGATAATACGTATTCCTTGCTGATACCCACAATAGTTCTGTCTAGTTACTCCCAGCTCTAACTGGACTCTTACCACAACACTTTATTACATCTGGTGGCTTGTTAGGTTTGCTTATTATGAATTCATTTTACTTGATTAAAGTGATGATTAAGACACATGTGCAACAGTTAGGTATCTTTATTGTTGAAACGTTTCGCCTACACAGCAGGCTTCTTCAGTCAAATACAGAGGTAGCAGGTGTAGTAGTGAAATAAAGATGATGCAATCAGTCCATCAACGTTGGAGAAAAAGTATTTGAGGTGGTCAGTCCCTCAGCCTGAATAAAAGTTCAGCTCCATGGTCTGGAACGATATCATACCCGATTTTGCTACTTTTTGTATTCTGTGTTAGGAACCCGAAAATCCATCTGCCTACCTTCCCTGTAATGCCTATATCTCTCACGTTGCGTGCTATCACCCCATGATCACATTTGTCAAAATCTGTGTATATCACATCTGCGTTTTGGTTGCCTTCCAACACATCCGTAATTCTGTCTGTAATTCAGATATATAGACATAAGACTAAGAAAAAGATAGGCCCACTTAAACGTAATTCGTCAGCTTACTATTAGTAAGAAAGAAATATGTACCATTTTCAATACTAACGAGGTGCTTTCTATAAAAAGATAATAAATTATAACAAAATACAATACAAAAACTATAAATATAAAATGAAAGACAATAAAAAAAATGTCTGCGGCAACAGGTTAAGAAGACAGGCTGTTGTTTTTACACAAGAGGATACAAAAGAAATTCCAGAGATCAATAATTATACAGTAAAAGGACACAAGTGAAACTAATGCGACATTTTATTGTGGCAACGCTTCGTTCTTCAGGAGCTTTGTCAAGCCGTTACGGTAACGGAAAAGAAAATAACTATGGTACCTGTTAAAAATAAACACATAAGCAGTATACCTCAAGAGACCTCCAAACACGTATTTGAGAACACCAGTACGCAGGCAGAACTGACGATCCTAGGAATGCCTGTGTTCACACCGAAATTCACACAACCATTTAATCAACTACAGAAACGCAAGACTTATCAATACCGAAGAATCCTGGAATCATCACTCATCTGCATATCCAACAACTTTAACCAGAACAACGGCTTCTATAACATAGCTGAACCCCTTGCCAAGAAACTTCTTCATCGCTATCCCACATAACTACTTAAGAATGGAGGAACACTGCAGAAGGTCTACTCATATACTTATCCAATCTCTTTTCAAAGCTACCCAAGGATCTAGACTCTATCACCCTACTTGGAAGACTTGTCACATGCAGTATTCTCCACCTGACCCAGCATTCTCCACCTGACTAAATCCTATAAATACTCATGTAGCTTTTATCCAGGTAGATCTGTTTGTGACTTGATAAAGCACACGTTGTCAATAAAGGATTACATTATACTGCTTATGTGTTTATTTTTCCATTGTGTCGGTATTTTATACCATTTATTCCAACTATGGTACCTATAAGCTAAATAAGGTAAAGTTTAGTCAAACCGAATACAAAAATATGAGTCCTGCTTAGCAGAAATTCAGTCAAGACAGTGCATAAGTGTTCATAACAGAGCTAATAGGATTTTGGCTTCATAACAAGAAGTACAAACAATGTATATCTTTGGTAAAGCGTCATTTAAATTACACTACTCAGTTCCAGTCTCTGTATTACAGAAAAGACATAAAAGTTGATTCCATGAATCAAAACCTTTCCTACAAAGATAAGATGAACTCTCTGGAAAGATGTAGAATTACGGGTAAGGGACATAGCTGATGTGTACAAATGGAAACCAGGAATAAATAGATTTAAATATTGTGCTGAAAGTATTTAACCAAGACTCCCAGTAAGGGATTCAAGCTGGACAAATTTAGATTTAGAAAGGGTATTAAAGGACTACTGGTTTCGCAACATATTTTATATAAGTGAAATAAACACCCAAGTAGCGTTATTAGGGAGGGAACTTTGGATAGCTTTAAATATATGTTGGGCTGGTATATGAGAGAGTGAGTTCGACTTGTCTAGCATGGGACAATAGGCCGACTGCAGTGTTCTTATCTCTGTCTTCATTTCTTACGTAATAGGTTTGTTAAGTATACACAATTCTTGATCTAACCTTGAAAAAATCATACAAAACAGGGAAGCCACATAATGTTGTATATCTACTTTTATTAATAAGAATTAATAAAGATACCATCCATCCGGTGGGTGACTTGGAACTCCTCGCATGGGCCAGTAGGCATGCTGCAGTGTTCCTTCTTTCTTATGTTCTTATTTACACTGGTCCTACACCAAGTTCTACTTATTAGCACTCTTCAGCGCCGCCAGTCATGGTGTGGGAGTGACGTCACCAAGTCTACCGTTATGCTACGTGACGTTGGTGACCTTACACTAGCGGCAGTAACACACTACTCAGGTACCTTATTAAAGAGTAACATTACACTTACACTAGCGGCAGTAACACACTACTCAGGTACCTCATTAAAGAGTAACATTACACTTACACTAGCGGCAGTAACACACTACTGAGGTACCTTATTAAAGAGTAACATTACACTTACACTAGCGACAGTAACACACTACTGAGGTACCTCATTAAAGAGTAACATTACACTTACACTAGCGGCAGTAACACACTACTGAGGTACCTTATTAAAGAGTAACATTACACTTACACTAGCGGCAGTAACACACTACTGAGGTACCTCATTAAAGAGTAACATTACACTTACACAAGCGACAGTAACACACTACTGAGGTACCTCATTAAAGAGTAACATTACACTTACACTAGCGAGTAACACACTACTAGGTACTTATTAAAGGTAACATACACTTACATAGGGCAGTAACACTACTGAGGTACCTCATTAAAGAGTAACATTACACTTACACTAGCGACAGTAACACACTACTGAGGTACTTCATTAAAGAGTAACATTACACTTACACTAGCGACAGTAACACACTACTCAGGTACCTCATTAAAGAGTAACATTACACTTACACTAACGACAGTAACACACTACTCAGGTACTTCATTAAAGAGTAACATTACACTTACACTAGCGGCAGTAACACACTACTCAGGTACCTCATTAAAGAGTAACATTACACTTACACTAACGACAGTAACACACTACTGAGGTACCTCATTAAAGAGTAACATTACACTTACACTAACGACAGTAACACACTACTCAGGTACCTAATAAAGAGTAACATTACACTTACACTACGCAGTAACACACTACTGAGGTACCTATTAAAGAGTAACATTACACTTACACAAGCGCAGTAACACACTACTCAGGTACCTCATTAAAGAGTAACATTACACTTACACTAGCGACAGTAACACACTACTGAGGTACTTCATTAAAGAGTAACATTACACTTACACAAGCGACAGTAACACACTACTGAGGTACCTCATTAAAGAGTAACATTACACTTACACTAGCGGCAGTAACACACTACTGAGGTACCTTATTAAAGAGTAACATTACACTTACACAAGCGACAGTAACACACTACTGAGGTACCTCATTAAAGAGTAACATTACACTTACACTAACGACAGTAACACACTACTCAGGTACCTCATTAAAGAGTAACATTACACTTACACTAACGACAGTAACACACTACTCAGGTACCTCATTAAAGAGTAACATTACACTTACACTAGCGGCAGTAACACACTACTGAGGTACCTTATTAAAGAGTAACATTACACTTACACTAACGACAGTAACACACTACTGAGGTACCTTATTAAAGAGTAACATTACACTTACACAACGGCAGTAACACACTACTGAGGTACCTCATTAAAGAGTAACATTACTTACACTAGCGGCAGTAACACACTACTGAGGTACCTATTAAAGAGTAACATTACACTTACACAAGCGACAGTAACACACTACTGAGGTACCTCATTAAAGAGTAACATTACACTTACACAAGCGACAGTAACACACTACTGAGGTACCTTCATTAAAAGTAACATTACACTTACACTAGCGACAGTAACACACTACTGAGGTACCTTATTAATAATGGACATTACATTCACACTATAGGTGCACTGTTACACACTACTGAGGTACATAAGTAACAATGATATACTTGTCGCTCCAATGGTTCACAATACCAGTGAAGTCTATTCAGGTAGATTACCAAGACAGTGACGAGGCTGGTAAGTACATCTTATGTTGCTCTTGCAATAGCAACATAAATCCCATGAATGAGACACTTGTGCAACATTTGGGTACCTTACTATTTTTATTGTGGAAACGTTTCGACAGCCAGTGGCTTCCTCATTCCAATACAGAGAAGAATGCTTGAAGATGGGGAGGAGTTTGAGGTAATCAGTCCCTCAGTCTGGAGTCGATGCATTCAAACAGATCTGTTTGTGACTTGATAAAGCCACTGCGTGGGCGAAACGTTGTCAATAAAGGATCACATTATACTGCTTAAGTGTTTATATTTCCAGAATATAGGTTAGGTGGCCAAAGACTGCAAACCTCACTCAAGGAGAAAGATCTTGGGGTGAGTATAACACCGAGCACATCTCCGGAAGCACACATCAACCAGATAACTGCTGCAGCATATGGGCGCCTGGTAAACCTGAGAATAGCGTTCCGATTCCTCAGTAAGGAATCGTTCAAGACACTGTACACCGTGTACGTCAGGCCCATACTGGAGTATGCAGCACCAGTTTGGAACCCACACCTGGTCAAGCACGTCAAGAAATTAGAGAAAGTGCAAAGGTTTGCAACAAGGCTAGTTCCAGAGCTAAGGGGAATGTCCTACGAAGAAAGCTTAAGGGAAATCGGCCTGACGACACTGGAGGACAGGAGGGTTAGGGGAGACATGATAACGACATACAAAATACTGCTAGGAATAGATAAGTTGGACAGAGACAGGATGTTCCAGAGATGGGACACAGAAACAAGGGTCACAATTGGAAACTGAAGACTCAGATGAGTCAAAGGGATGTTAGGAAGTATTTCCTCAGTCACAGAGTTGTCAGGAAGTGGAATAGTCTGGCAAGTGATGTAGTGCAGACAGGAAACATACATAGCTTTAAGACGAGGTATGATAATGCTCATGGAGCAGGGATAGATAGGACCTAGTAGCGATCAGTGAAGAGGTGGGGTCAGGAACTGAGTCTCGACCCCTTCATCCACAAATAGGAGTGTATATATATATATATATATATATATATATATATATATATATATATATATATATATATATATATATATATATATATATATATATACGTATACACTGGTGTTCCTGAAGATCTAACCTACATTGTTTACATCTCTTCGCAAAAACTGGTCACCCTTCCCTTCTCCCTTCCCCTCCGCACACGTGCGACATCAGCTGCCGCAATACCGGTTCCCATTTCCCTGGCTGGATCCCACTACTTGTCTCAATCAACACAAACTGCAACACCAGCTAACACTATACACAGTACTGGTTTCCATTTTTATATCTGAATTAGGAGCTTGGTTTTTGTGACAGGAAATAGATCATGCAAAATGAATCACAATTTTAGCTAGTAATAAATATGTCTAGTTACGTTAAAGTTAAGGTTAAGCCACACTAAGTTACGTTAAAGTTGTGACTTGATAATGGTCCAGAGCTGACTGAAGAGTCATCTAATATTTCTATTTCAAATTGCGGGTTAGCTGTGAAATAGGCTAAGTAAACTAGTGCACACCCTAATATACACTGCTATAGTGTTACTTAGACAACAAACACACACACCAAGCTTCTCTGAACTCAACACATACATAGCTGAATATCCTAATACGAATACGCAACGACTGGATCACCATTTTCATTTCAAATTACAAAAATGCGAAGTAATGCAGAAATCTAACTCCCGACAGCAAGATCCAAGTCACACTACTAATCAAGCCATGAACAGGTTCAAAGTGTTGAAACCGGAAGTCCTACTGGATTCCGGTGGGTCCAGTCTTTGGCCACACACTCTCCACTCAACACTCCTAGCCTATACACGGATGTGACAGATGGCAGTCTCTAGAAACGAAGTAAATATATCATCTGATCTAGATTATGCCACCTATTATTATTTATGGAGAAACGCTAAACCCTTACAGGTCATCAGGTCATGGGGGAATGGGAATGAGAAATTATTAGATTGATCCAAAGCGCAGATTATTCCAATGACTGCGTAACGGCATCACATGTGTACAAAACGAGACAATAATGATCTACACTGCCATTTTCATACCAAGTTAATTTTATTACTCAATTTTGAACTTCAGTGCGCGAACGCTTCTAGAAAACTTACAAATACTATTTTCTTGTATTAAGTTAGGCGACGTAAACCTTTAAGAAGTAAATTAAAAAAACATCTCTGGTGGCCGCACAACACCAAATATACGAGTAACATTGTCGTGGTGTGAGAATGTTCAACTCTATACGAATGTCGCTCGTGGTGTGAGAATGTTCAACTCTATACGAATATCACTGGTGGTGTGAGAATGTTCAACTCTATACGAATGTCGCTCGTGGTGTGAGAATGTTCAACTCTGCACGAATATCACTGGTGGTGTGAGAATGTTCAACTCTGCACGAATATCACTGGTGGTGTGAGAATGTTCAACTCTACGAATATTACTGTGTGAGAATGTTCAACTCTGCACGAATATTACTGGTGTGAGAATGTTCAACTCTGCACGAATATCACTGGTGTGAGAATGTTCAACTCTGCACGAATATTACTGGTGGAGAATGTTCAACTGCACGAAATGGTGTGAGAATGTTCAACTCTGCAGAATAATACGTGAATGTTCAACTCTGCACGTATCTGGTGAGAAGGCCGAAATACTGGTGTGGAAGTTCAACCACAATATCACTGGATGAGAATGTTCAACTCTGCACGAATATTACTACGTGAGAATGTTCAACTCTGCACGAATATCACTGGTGGAGAATGTTCAACTCCTGCACGAATATCACTGGTATGAGAATGTTCAACTCTGCACGAATATACTGGTATGAGAATGTTCAACTCTGCACGAATATCACTGGTATGAGAATGTTCAACTCTGCACGAATATCACTGGTGTGAGAATGTTCAACTCTGCACGAATATTACTGGTGTGAGAATGTTCAACTCTGCACGAATATTACTGGTGTGAGAATGTTCAACTCTGCACGAATATACTGGTGTGAGAATGTTCAACTCTGCACGAATATTACTGTGTGAGAATGTTCAACTCTGCACGAATATCACTGGTTGAGAATGTTCAACTCTGCACGAATATCACTGGTGTGAGAATGTTCAACTCTGCACGAATATCACTGGTGTGAGAATGTTCAACTCTGCACGAATATCACTGGTATGAGAATGTTCAACTCTGCACGAATATCACTGGTGTGAGAATGTTCAACTCTGCACGAATATCACTGGTATGAGAATGTTCAACTCTGCACGAATATTACTAGTGTGAGAATGTTCAACTCTGCACGAATATCACTGGTATGAGAATGTTCAACTCTGCACGAATATCACTGGTGTGAGAATGTTCAACTCTGCACGAATATCACTGGTGTGAGAATGTTCAACTCTGCACGAATATCACTGGTGTGAGAATGTTCAACTCTGCACGAATATCACTGGTGTGAGAATGTTCAACTCTGCACGAATATCACTGGTATGAGAATGTTCAACTCTGCACGAATATCACTGGTGTGAGAATGTTCAACTCTGCACGAATATTACTGGTGTGAGAATGTTCAACTCTGCACGAATATTACTGGTGTGAGAATGTTCAACTCTGCACGAATATCACTGGTGTGAGAATGTTCAACTCTGCACGAATATTACTGGTGTGAGAATGTTCAACTCTGCACGAATATCACTGGTGTGAGAATGTTCAACTCTGCACGAATATCACTGGTGTGAGAATGTTCAACTCTGCACGAATATTACTGGTGTGAGAATGTTCAACTCTGCACGAATATTACTGGTGTGAGAATGTTCAACTCTGCACGAATATCACTGGTGTGAGAATGGCTTGACTCAAGCTAACATGTGTACAAGAGAGAGAGAAACAGAAGTCTAAGGTGCCGCCCACTGTCTAATTTAGGAACAAAATCTTTCAACATTCCACTGCCGAAGAGCATAGCGAGTGTATTTATAAAGCGCACCAAGTTAAAAGAGAAAAGTCATTGGAGCGACATTATCTTAGGACTCTCATTTTTACTCTGAGAGAGGAGGACGTTTAAGTGTGGCTGAGTTTTCTTGGAAGTTTCTTTAACGAGCTCCCTCTGTATGCAGCAGCAGGTGCATAACAACAACAGCAATAATTCTACTCTGATATATGTACAACTCTTTATGCCTTTCATCTATTTCTGAAACTACGATCATGCCACCTCTCATTCTTTCCCTTTGACAAAATATAGCTTCAGTTATCTTTGAATAGTAAGAAAGATTTTGACAAAAATAGTTCTTACCACTCTTCGTGTGTGTTCAAAAGATTTCACGTAATTACTGTACAGCAGTATATGTCTGATGCAATAACTACGCTTGACTTCAAGTTTTTTATATATATATATATATATATATATATATATATATATATATATATATATATATATATATATATATATATATATATATATATATATATATATATATATATATACAAAATACTAATCTTGGTTCCTCAACCTAACATTGTTCCTCCTTTGACCTCCATCATGTGACTTTCAGATGGCCTGTGTATATATTATGTATCTCTCGTACATTGATTATTCTGCCGAGAACTTTAAATATATATAACAATGCTTCAGAGCGTGTCAGGGAAGGATACAGCCTGCCTCCTGGCAGTGAGAGCTCCTCATGCAGGGGACTTTCTGTTGGCTGTTCCCAACTCCAGCCTTGGCACACGCCTCGACCCACAGACCATCCGCATTGGTGTTGCCCTTCGACTTGCCTTCCCTATTCTCGCCGAACACAGGTGTATTTGTGGCAGTGAAGCAGCAGACCGATTCGGGTACCATGGTCTTGTGTGTTGTAAATCCGAGGGAAAGATTGCAAGGCATGAAGAGGTTAATAACATTATCAAGAGGAGCCTTACAACAGCCGGATGCCCAGCAGTAAGGGAGCCACCCCAACTATGCAGATCTGATGGCAGCCAAAAGCGTCCAGATGGTATCACCCTTCAAGCCTGGACAGACGGCAAGCAGGTGGTGTGGGACTACACATGTGCTTCTACCTTGGCTGATACCTATCTCCAATACACCAGGGAGGAAGGAGGGGCAGCTGCCAGCTTCAGGGAGTCCCAAAAGTCGAGAAAATACAGAGAACTTGCCCATCATTATGTTTGTTCCCATAGGCTTGGAGACCCTTGGCTCATGGGGAAAGAGTGCATCTAAGTTCCTCAAGGAGCTGGGCAAAAGACTCAAACAGGGTAACTAGGGATCCCAGAGCAGCCAGTTTTATATTCCAGTGACTCAGCGCTGCTGTTCAGAGGGGTAATGCCTGCTGTATTTTGGGCACGCGCCACAGCTCTGAGGAGCTGGATGAGATTTTTGCATTATAATCAGTGACAAACACATAACAATATAAATAACAAAAAAGGCACAATACCGTGACTGGAACAATACACAACAACCCGCAATTGAAGAAAGTAGCTTACGACGACGTTTCGGTCTGACTTGGTCGAAGTCAGACCGAAACGTCGTCGTAAGCTCTTTTCTTCAATTGCGGGTTATTTGTGTACATAACAATATGTATTAGACATGTATCTCTCACACCTCATGTACCATATTATGTAATAAAATAAACCTATTCGTAAAAAAAGAATGAAAAGATGAGGTGGTAGGGAAAATGGAATATTCAAATGTCTTCAGGAAGAAATCCAAATATTCTTCCTTGAAGCCTTTTATCCACACACACACACACACACACACACACACACACACACACACACACACACACACACACACACACACACACACACACACACACACACATATATATATATATATATATTATGCAAAATCGTGAACAGCATAGACGCTCCCCGTGATCGTATTTGCTTGGACCTCGTCTTCTTTCTGCAACACTGGTTGCTTTTATATATATATATATATATATATATATATATATATATATATATATATATATATATATATATATAAACACTGATCTCTGGCCGAAGGAGACCGAACCTACGAACCTTGCAACAAGGTTCGCAGTGCTTTACCGACCGTACCACACTGGACCAATACCTTGGCGTCCAGCTCACACTAGACGTTGATCCAAGGCAACCAGCTTTCAGACAGGTGGCTTACATCTTTTCATCTCATCCCCTGCATGCCAGAGATCAGTGTTGGTGAATATTTCGCCTGCTCTTGCGATAGTCCATAGCAGGCGACGTCAGCAGCAGCGTCAGCTAGCTTACCGGTGATGGACTCAGTGGTCTGAGCGTGTAGGGGTTATGAGGTGGGGGGGAAGATGTTATCATGCCCCCTGTGATGCATGGGGCTTACCTGCCACACCTCCACTCCATCTTCACCTGGCTGTGAGTCAATGCCCAGACTCCGTGCTGGGAATTACTCAGTGGCTGGCCAAGGCTGCCCCTCACATCACATCCTACTTTCACCTGTGCAAAATCAACAGCTAAAAACACCAACCGATCCCGATTATGACGACTTATAATTATGTGAATCATTCGTTGATAAGTGCTCCTCTAATGTGTGGATCTGGATGAGATACAAATCTATGGTCGGTATAGTAAGGAGAAGCAAAAATGCAACACCCACAACTCAAGATTCCACTCACCACCAGTATCAACACATGCATGTTTTACACCAGTTACACAGCTGCTTCGTCCTTAGGTGTCTGGTGTCGGCTGATAACTGCCACAGTGGCAGGCAAGAGAGTAAAAACATAAAAGAGGTTTATCAATAGCCTGGCTTGCCAAAGAAGTGTGACAACACCTGAAACCGATAAAATGTACAATATGCCACAAGAAATACTGTATATAGGTTTAACATGTCTACGTGTACAAAACACACTTGTGGTAAAGTGTGTAGGCATTGTAGTGGATTTCCAAGGAATTTCCACTAACCCGTGACCTTAGCGTACTTAACCTAGAGGTGACATTACGTCTCCAGTGTCTGTTGTAAACCTGATGATGGTTCCAGGAATCATCGCTTCCGTGGACTGCTCGCACACCAAACCTCTTGGTTGATGCCCGTTAATTAAGATATCTGCCTACCGGTAATCTACCTGTAGTCGATGCCGGGGGATCATCGCCCCCCGTTGCCCGTTCCTAGACCAGGGTTCTGGGTTGATAACCTGATCAATCAATCAGGCTGTTGGTGCTAACAGTATGCAATCTAATGTAAATATCATAACCCGCCTGGTCAGGAACTTAAGTTACTTATTATGTTCCCTCTTGAAGTCAACTAGAGGTTTGTTGATAATTCCCTCACATATAATGAGGGAGAGTGTTCAAGTTCTGGACCCTTTACACTTAGTGCTCTCTCTCCGGCGTGGCACCACAGCTCGGCCCATCAAATGGCTCAGATCAATGTATCAAGTTCTCTCTTGAAGACAGCTATCGGTGTATTTAAAAAAAAAAAAGATCCCTTTTTGCTTTTACAGGTATCTCTTACTGCGTTTATTTACACCGCCAGCCGTGCTTTTCACTTTTATGGGAAGAATTACACGTTCAGATTTATAACTGGTTTTCCTAAATGGTCTAAAATTGCTCTAAAATTGTATATGGTTTATAAACATGAATAATACTAAATTGTGACTTTTGATTTTCACTGCCAGCTCTTTGACTACACTGTTTGCGGCACGTCAACTACAATACAGACACTGCCGAGTTTTTCTTATTCTGGTGCTTGCCTGGTCAACTAGGCTGTTGCTGCTGGTGACCCGCTATTGTACCCCATATTTTTGTCTGCTCATCGGGTCACATTTGCTACGACTGTTTATCTGATTCATGAAAAAAAAAACCGCTAAATCAGTTGAAAATTTGAAGAACGAGGAAATGACCTAGTCACTTAAAATAAAAAAAAATGGGCTCTTCGTCTATGGATTGTGCTAGGGTCACCTAAGCTGAATTAAGGAATTATTATTAAATCATGGGGAACGCTAAACCTGTAGGAATTATATAGCGCCTGTGGAGGGGGGATGGAAGGCATTCAGGCTCAATTCAGGGAACTGGAGCACAGATCCAATTTCCTAGATGAAGATCCCCTCACCAGCATCATGGAACCTCCCTGGAGGGGTGAATGATGGAAATCCTTCCTTCGTGTAGAGGGAAACCAGCTTTATCGACACCATTGTATTCCGGTATTCAGTCTTTCTTGTTATAAAAGCTCTTGGTAAGTAAGACACATAGGCAACAGTTAGGCATCTTTATTCCGAAACGTTTCGCCTACACAGTAGGCTTCTTCAGTCTAGTATAGAAAGTAGGAAGGAGCGATAGAGAAGTGAAGACGATGTAATCAGTCCATCACCCTTGAAGACGTAGATTTGAGGTTGTCAGTCCCTCACCCTGGAGTCGATGTTTTCTGGTCATCAATCTTGATGACCTGAATACATCGACTCCATTCTGAGGGACTAATTACCTCACTCTACTAGTCATCTTTCACCGTTCTTCTCTGTATTGGACCGAAGAAGCCACTGGCTGGCGAAACGTTTCCACAATAAAGGTTTTCAAATGTTGCACAAGTGCCTCTTTCTTCAAAAAAAAAGTATTACTTTTGTCTATCGAGTTAGTGTTGTGTTGAACATAATTCCGAGGTGGTGGTAGTCTTGTCTTTAAGGGGCACGTAAGTTCCCCCGGTAGAGGTGTGAGCAAAGCTCAACAACAACAAGATTTGTTAAGTTATACCATGAATTAAGGAAAGATCCTGGACTTCACCTTACGAAACGGATAAAGCAAATGCGATAGTAATTATGGACAAGGTAGATTATAGTGGAAAAATAAACATGAAATTAAGACACATGTGCAACATCTGGGTATCTTTATAGTAGACGTTTCGCCATCCAGTGGCTTTATCAATACAAAATTCTAGGACATAATTTGAAGAGAGTAGAACTATATACAAAAGATGAGGTAATCAGTCCCTCGGCCTTGGGACTGATTACTTTATTAGAAGACGGGGGAAGTTAGGTGCCCTTAACATTGTCCTTGACAGACAAAGTCGTCTCATAAAGTGTAAAAAAGTTCACTAGTCCTCACGGTTGTAATTATGGTGGTCACTTGTACATTTATGTGGCTTGACTCGCCTGGTTCCTGCATGTGGAAAGAAGGCACAATCTGCGTCATATGTCTTATTTGTCATCTTAAAGAGCAATTTTGGTGGTAACGTTTACACTCAGTGATGAGTGTTTCTTTTTTTTGAAGAGATTGTATGAATGCTCCAGTAATTTTTCTAAACTGCACAAAGTGTATATCTTAACAAAGCAGATAAAGGCTCTTGATCAGCTGGGCAGTGGTGCATAGGTTCCACTGAGTGCTGCTAGCAGCAACAGCCTCATTGACCTGGTTATCAACTAGGAGGCCTGATCTAAGGTGACCCCCGACACCGTCTTCAGGTAAACTTCTGGTAAAGCAGAATACTGTCAGCGGAAATCCATTTTCTGCCTAATCAGTTTCCTAATGCGTTTACCTGCGTCTATTTCTGAACGATTCACGACGCTACACAATCTCTCTTAAGTCCATTTCTTTTATGTTGAAATATGGTATTCAACGTTAAAGTTAGTAACATAAATGTGTACATACATGTACATAAACGCTGTTAATTAGAATTCAAAACTGGGAAGGTGGCGGTGGCAGAGTAAACGTGTGTCATACACCAGCGTTGTAGAATTCGTTGGAAATCAAGCGTTACGAGGAAGTCAGCCTCGCGAGGAGTGTGCAGAGGTAATGTGGATGGAGTGTCGGCCACAACTGGCACTGTGCCTCACACGACCAAACACACAACTTCCTTCCCCTAACAAGAATGTTGGCAACACAGCCTCGCCCAAGCGTTCACGCACATAAGGTACAAACACAGATAACTACAAGCACATTCACAAACCTTCAAGTGTCATTACGTACGCATATATTAAAGTGCATTCAAGCGCACTCAGTCACATATATACATACACGGCCATGAACGCTCAAGCATGAACACAACACACATCCGAACAATGACAAATTTAATATATCATCTGCGCACATAGCTGAGCTAAGAGATGATAAACACAGCAAGAACAGTCTCACTTAACAGACAAATACAATGTGGAGAAGATGAGAGACAGCCTTCACGTGTTACAGTCATTATCCTTCTCTCCTCCATCAGGTCAAAGCCTCGTGACGCGGGTCACCATCATAAGCTGACCCGCTCAATGACTCTTTAATTAGGTTTAAAGCCTATCGACTGCACGATGGTTATTAAGGCTGCCTTTCACCTATACGAAACTGGTCAAGAACACTTTAATTTCTAAAATAAGGGAAGAAAATAAGTGTGTATGTACACAGATATATACGCCTTCCCGTGTACCTCTCATCACACACTTGTATTCTGCCATAGTCATAAATCACAGGTGCTTTTAAACGTTCCTTATTTTATTGAATATAAATTATTATATATTATTCGGAATGATAAACTACTTGACGTCATACAGCGCCTGAAAAATAGAGGCAATCAGGTTCGATTCAAGGAAAGGGAGGACAGGTCCAATTCCTTGCATCAAGAGCCCCTTGGCAGCATCTAGGACCCTTCCTCAAGGTTCCTAGATGCTGCCGAGGAGTATTATGGACAACACAATTATCATTAAATAAGGTTACATGAAATTTATACATCGCCAGTCAAGGATGCGTTAATTTTTAAGCTAGGAAATAGCGTAAACTCTTAGCATACTATGAAATATATACATCTCAAGGTATATAACTGTAATGCTGGTTGGTTGCTTCTTTAATTGGGTTTAAAGCCAATCGACTACACAAGGGTCATTAAGGCTACATATCACTCGTTCACCACCGGTCAGGAATATTTTAATCCTTAAAATAAAAAATAAATTAGAATCTCAGCAAATACACACTTGGAGACATACCTCTCGGTTCATAAAGCTCTGTGTAACGCTGTATTTATCGTCTAACTCTAATGTGACCCGAATGATGACTCAAGGGTACCAACCAGTCCTCGTATTATATTTCTGTGTTATTAATAGTTCTTAACTCACCCACCACCACATGAACTGTCACAACTTCCTAGCTACAAGTTTATTTATATATTTTACAGGCTTAAAAGCCTTTTGCTGAATTAAGAATAAGTCAGTGCCAAACTTTCATGAGACTTCACCTTCACGAAATACTGTAGCTCATTTACGCAAACACACACGACTTAAGTTAGTTGCTAATAATAATGATGATGGTGATGATGATGATGATGATATAATAATAAAAATAATAATAATAATAATAATAACTACCACTACTACTTATGTAGCATCTGTTTATACAGCCAGTAAAGCATTTAAATTGCTGGGAACGCCTTAAAGTCGGAAAGTACTCGAGGGTCTGCTCCCAAATCTACACACTGCCATAACAACATCCTGGAGAGATACGAGACAAAGTACAAAATAAACCCAGTAAAAAGCAGGGGTGCGGTGGGCACAATACGGGAACACTGTATCAACATCCTGGCCCCAGATTATTCAACATCTTACCAGAAGATATCAAAAACACTGCTGGAACAAGTGTAGAATTCTTCAAGAGGAAACTGGACAAGTATCTTCACCAGGTGCCAGATTAATCAGGCTGTGATGGATATGTGTGGCGGCGGGCATCCAGCAGCAACAGCCTGAGTGACCAGGCTAACACCAGACGAGCCTGGCCCATGGCCGGGCTCCGGGAGTAGAAAGACTCTCGGAACTCGTCAAAGGTATAAAAGGTACTGTGCTACATATTTTGAAATTAAGTTCTAATCGATTTATTGAAAATACTATTACTATGACGACGACTTTTACTACTAAAACTACTACTTTTATTGCTGCTAAAACTACTTATAATACTTCTTCTACAAGACCCTAGTTTCTTTTACTCCAAATTGCTAAAAAACCACAATAATAATGATAAAAACAAAAATTTTAGTAACATATTTGGCAAATGTGGATCCACGTTCAGAATGACGAGAGTAACCGAGAACCAATGCAACACAGCAGAGAGGAAAAACATTGTCAAAGGGGTGGTGGCTGAACTAGCTGCCTTCACTGAGAACGGAAGAGGGGTGAATTACTGTGATTCTCCCGCCATTATCATCAGCTTTACAGCGGAATCCACAAAACAACACCGAAGGACGTCTAAACAACTGTTATGATGGGGTTAAATTTTCTAAAAAAAAGTTTCAGAAAATAGAAAAACCTTTCCCATGGCTAGCTGCTATAACCAAGATGTCGTGGCATGATGTGATAAATCAAAATTATATTGATCTATATAGCAGGACTGTGGAGTCGGCACATAAAACCTTCGACTCCAACTTCTTTATTATGGCACTTCCGACTCCGATTCCAACTCCTTTAATTATATATCGATATAGGGAATAAATTATAAATATACTAATTATATATTTGCTATATGGATTGCAATCATGCAACATACAAGCTCAGTAACCTGTTAAAGCTTGGCTCTAAATGCTATAGCTATGCCATTCTGGATTTTTTATTTTATTTATTAAAGAAATTACAAACATTCAATAACCTTATAATTAAACAAAGAACAAAACTTAAAAATGGAAACACTGAGGCTATATTTTTATAAAAAGATTATCAAAACTAAAGTAATAGGATGTAAACGAAAGAAAGAAAGAAACTACGAAAGAAACATATTTCTCTACTAGTTCAAAAATCTGAAGTACATCCTTTGATATTACTAAAAAGAATTAAAAGTTAAAACTACAAAAAAGTAAAAAGCAACTGAACATTTAAATAATCATTTTAAAACAAATAAACTCAATTAGGTACATAACCCTTAATTTTCCATATTAAAGTATTGTTTAATTTATATTCTATACAATTTAAATTTATTAGGAGTCGGAGTCAGTACATTTTTACTAACTCCGACTCCTACTCCACAGCCCTGCTATACAGTAACATCGGATGATCCATTAAATAAAGTCTTAGTCATACATGGCTCTATGTTATTTTCACAGATAAAAATGGAAAACAGAAGAGCGACATGGGCTTAAGACAGCACTGTTGAGGCAAAGGAGATGATAATGAGTTCCAAGAGTTTGTTTTTACTCCCGGAGCCCGGCCATGGGCAAGTTCGGAATGGTTGGCAGATGTTGTAAATGTATGGAACAGGAGGTAGGTTACTAAAAGTAGTGAAGAGTTTTTACGAGGATAGTGAGGCTCAGGTTAGAGTATGTAGGAGAGAGGGAGATTACTTCCCAGTAAATGTAGGCCTTAGACAAGGATGTGATGTCACGATGGTTGTTCAATATATTTCATATGGCGTTGTAAGAGAAGTGAATGCTCGGGTGTTGGCAAGAGATGTGGGGTTAAAAGATAAAGAATCTAACACAAAGTGGGAGTTGTCACAGTTGCTCTTTGCTGATGACACTGATTTTGGGAGATTCTGAAGAGAAGTTGCAGAGGTTGGTGGATGAGTCTGGTAGAGAATGTGACAAAGAACTTTGTCCATGGACGCTCTTATATGGGTGTGAAACATGGGTGGTGAATGTTGCAACAAGGAGAAGGCTGGAGGCAGTGGAGATGTCATGTCTGAGAGCAATGTGTGGTGTGAATATAATGAGATAATCCGTAGTTTGGAAATTAGGAGGAGGTGCGAGATTACCAAAACTATTATCCAGAGGGATGAGGAGGGGTTGTTGAGGTGGTTCGGACATGTAGAGAGAAAGGAACAAAATAGAATGACTTCTAGAGTGTGTAAATCTGTAGTGGAGGAAGACGGGTAGGGATCGCCGTAGGAAAGGTTGGAGGGAGGGGGTAAAGGAGGTTTTGCGTGCAAGGGGCTTGGACTTCCAGCAAGCATGCATGAGCGTGTTAGATAGGAACGAATGGAGACAAATGGTTTTTAGGATTTGACATGCTGTTGGAGTGTGAGCAAGATAACATTTATGAAGGAATTCAGGGAAACCGGCAGGCAGGACTTGAGTCCTGGAGATGGGAAGTAGTGTCTACACTCTGAAGGAGGGGTGTTAATGTTACAGTTTTATAACTGGAGTGTAAGCGCACCTTTGGCAAGACAGTGATGGAGTGAATGATGATGAAAGTTTTTCTTTTTCGGGCCACCCTGCCTTGGTGGGAGACGGCCGATGTGTTAGTAATAAATAATAAAAAAAATGAAAGAAGCAAATGTACCTAAGAAGTGGCAAGCAGCAAACCTAGTCTTTTTATATAAGGGGAGCAAGAGACAAGATTAATTAAGAATTATAGCAGAAAAAGTGACAGAAAAGACTGGAGAATACTAAGACGTCTTTAGGAAGGGAAGGAGACGCGTGGCTCAAGTACACTGGCATCACTTGGATAAGAAAAAAAATGCTGGCATTAGTAGGTTCAAGTATATTGAAAGCAGGATGTGGATCAGGGACCCGAATTTGTAGGTACATGAAATATTGGTAATATCACATTGCCGGAAGAAAGGCAAAGGTTTCCAGGATCAAACCAGGATCAACAAGTACCAGCTCAGCCAGGTCGTAATAGCTACATGAACTTGTGGGTCGCTGGTAGCTACAGCCTGGTTGATCAGGTAGTCAACAAAGTCAACGCCAGATTTCGAGGATAAATCCTCTAAACTCGTAACAGGTAAACCCGAAAGAAGAATCTAAAGTCATATTATGCCATTCAAGAGCAAACTTTCTAAACTGGCACACAATACCAACAAGCAGACAGACTAATAGTTTAATAAATCATCCTCAGCAAAGGCATTAAAGCAGCAATACAATGGTTTCCTTTAGTAATGAAAATACAAAAGACTGAAAATCAGACTAGGAAAATTCCACCTCATGAAAGTCATTAAATGCGTAGTCACAATTTGTGTTAACAATTGTGCTCAACCAAATTTCAATATTGAGATTTTTTTCCGAACTAGAAAGAAAGGCTGTTATTTGAGGTTAGAACTAAGACGGAAGTATTTAACTTCGTTGCTGACACTATATCCACAAGAGACCTAAGTTTACTTGAGTGCTTCCTGTAGGAAGTGATCAACTAGGGTGTTCCCTGCGGGAAATTATCAACTAGGGTGCTCCCTGCAGGACGTTATCAACTAGGGTGCTCCTTGCAGGAAGTTATCAACTAGGGTGCTCCTTGCAGGAAGTTATCAACTAGGGTGCTCCTTGCAGGACGTTATCAACTAGGGTGCTCCTTGCAGGAAGTTATCAACTAGGGTGCTCCTTGCAGGAAGTTATCAACTAGGGTGCTCCTTGCAGGAAGTTATCAACTAGGGTGCTCCTTGCAGGAAGTTATCAACTAGGGTGCTCCTTGTAGGTAGTTATCAACTAGGGTGCTCCCTGCAGGAAGTTATCAACTAGGGTGCTCCTTGCAGGTAGTTATAAACTAGGGTGCTCCTTGTAGGAAGTGATCAACTAGGGTGCTCCTTGCAGGAAGTTATCAACTAGGGTGCTCCTTGCAGGAAGTTATCAACTAGGGTGCTCCCTGCAGGTAGTTATCAACTAGGGTGCTCCTTGCAGGACGTTATCAACTAGGGTGCTCCCTGCAGGTAGTTATCAACTAGGGTGCTCCCTGCAGGAAGGTATCAACTAGGGTGCTCCTTGCAGGAAGTTATCAACTAGGGTGCTCCTTGCAGGTAGTTATCAACTAGGGTGCTCCTTGCAGGAAGTTATCAACTAGGGTGCTCCTTGCAGGAAGTTATCAACTAGGGTGCTCCTTGCAGGTAGTTATCAACTAGGGTGCTCCTTGCAGGTAGTTATCAACTAGGGTGCTCCCTGCAGGAAGTTATCAACTAGGGTGCTCCTTGCAGGAAGTTATCAACTAGGGTGCTCCTTGCAGGTAGTTATCAACTAGGGTGCTCCTTGCAGGACGTTATCAACTAGGGTGCTCCCTGCAGGTAGTTATCAACTAGGGTGCTCCCTGCAGGAAGGTATCAACTAGGGTGCTCCTTGCAGGTAGTTATCAACTAGGGTGCTCCTTGCAGGTAGTTATCAACTAGGGTGCTCCTTGCAGGAAGTTATCAACTAGGGTGCTCCTTGCAGGAAGTTATCAACTAGGGTGCTCCTTGCAGGAAGTTATCAACTAGGGTCCTCCTTGCAGGTAGTTATCAACTAGGGTGCTCCCTGCAGGAAGGTATCACCTAGGGTGCTCCTTGCAGGTAGTTATCAACTAGGGTGCTCCCTGCAGGAAGTTATCAACTAGGGTGCTCCTTGCAGGAAGTTATCAACTATGGTGCTCCTTGCAGGTAGTTATCAACTAGGGTGCTCCCTGAAGGAAGTTATCAACTAGGGTGCTCCTTGCAGGAAGTTATCAACTAGGGTGCTCCTTGCAGGAAGTTATCAACTAGGGTATTCCTTGCAGGAAGTTATCAACTAGGGTGCTCCTTGCCGGAAGTTATCAACTAGGGTGCTCCTTGCCGGAAGTTATCAACTAGGGTGCTCCTTGCAGGTAGTTATCAACTAGGGTGCTCCCTGCAGGAATTTATCAACTAGGGAGCTCCTTGCAGGAAGTTATCAACTAGGGTGCTCCTTGCAGGAAGTTATCAACTAGGGTGCTCCTTGCAGGAAGTTATCAACTAGGGTGTTCCCTGCAGGAAGTTATCAACTAGGGTGCTCCTTGCAGGAAGTTATCAACTAGGGTGCTCCTTGCAGGAAGTTATCAACTAGGGTGCTCCTTGCAGGTAGTTATCAACTAGGGTGCTCCCTGCAGGTAGTTATCAACTAGGGTGCTCCCTGCAGGATTATCAACTAGGGTGCTCCCTTCAGGAAGTTATCAACTAGGGTGCTCCCTGCAGGAAGTTATCAACTAGGGTGCTCTCTGCAGGAAGTTATCAACTGGGGTGGTCCCTGCAGGAAGTTATCAACTAGTGTCCTCCCTGCAGGAAGTTATCAACTAGGGTGCTCCCTGCAGGAAGTTATCAACTAGGGTGCTCCCTGCAGGTAGTGATCAGAAGATACATCACCGCAACTATCTTAAGATCTTTTTTTTTTTAAGCCTTTGACCTTAATCATCTTAGGTAATACATACTTCATGTGTTGAACACCGGGGTTCGTAGGCTTATATGAGTTGGTTACATCTTGCTTCATCTCATTTTCAGCTTCATCATTAGGCTGACATGCATGATTATAAAAAAGGCTTTTAGAACAGTAATAAAACGATTAATCTGAACTTCCCATCCATCAATGATAGAATGGGACAGTCAAATATCATTTTATCACTAAATTTTGACGAAGTTGTTGACGATTACAATTGCATTTGGCAAAGATCGAAAATAATGTAAGTTGAATAACAACCTCCATCTTAGCAGGAAGAATATAAAAATTAGTTCTTCCTTAGAAGAAAGTGAAATGAGAAGGTGAGAAGGTCAGATATATCGCCGAATGCATTGAAGAGTGAATACTTAGATTATTATCTAAATTCAGTCGTGGTGAAGGTCTTTATCAGATATTCACCTACAACTCACTGGATCCTGAAAGTTTTGCCGGGTCTGGAGTTCTGGTCTGGAGGCCTGGTCTGGAGGCCTGGTCTGGAGTTCTGGTCTGGGACAGGGAGCGGGAACGACGATCCCGGAACCATCTTCAGGTTAACTTCAGATATGTGATGGCGTCGATAATGTTAATGATTTTCTTGTGAGGAAAGTATGTTTTTTAATCCTTCCCAAAACTTTCAGAATTTCTTTAGGCTAGTTTTGGTTAACCACTGATCTAATTATAATACCCTCTCACTATTTTTATAACGTTACCGTCTGGTGATATTATCTGGCTCCTGTACTAGGCTTATTCTTGCTAGTCAGGAATCTCCTTACAACGATTGTTACAAAAAAAAAAAAACTATTTTGGTCCTTAAAATTAGCTGCATATTTACTTCAAACTAGTCAGACCACTGTCCCTTACAAGTGTAAGGGTGTAAACGGCTTGCTTTACCGCAGTCATAACAACACTAAGCTGAAAGCCTCTTTGTTTATGGCATGACACTTGGTTACAAGATATGGCTGAGGCTCGATTATGACTCTCATCTAGGCCGATATCTGTAATGAGGTTTAAGATCTTGCAATATCATCTTGCATGGCTTTTTCCAAACGATGCACTTTAATTAAAAGTATTTTGAAGGCATCAATAAACTGCATTATTACAAAAATGTTCAAGAAAAGTTAAAGCCGTGATATATAAACATTCAGCAGCATAAGCTACATTATCCAAGACTAAGTTACAATAGTGTGAGGTGCAACAATTCAACTAAATTAAATTTGGAAAAGAAGCGTTAGACGACGGGCAGTTCCATCCTAAACCATTACCAAGTTGCAGAAGTTGCACTTAATATTTGATATATAATGATCCAGGGCAGACCATAACATCATCCACATTGTAGGGTAGTTGTGAAAAGCTAAATTATTATTATTTTAATTTATTCTAATTGTTAATGGTTTCAAGGACCATGGCTTCCGTGGCCCAGTATCAGACCATAACTGCTAAATTGCAAACTAATTATTGCAAGAATAAGCTGCTTCGAAATATACAATAAAAATAAAGTATGTAGACTACCGAATGTAAATAAAAATTTGCAGGATTTACCCGTCATGTTAGGTGTTCTTGCCAGCCAGGGTGGATTATTATTATAATCAAAAGAAGCGCTAAACCACAAGGGTTATACAGCAGCCAGGGTGGAAAACAATTCATGAACAAGTTTGTTTCACTCACCCGAGAGAATAGTAGAACTTTCACTGGACATTTAATGTCTACCAACCTACTACTTATCGTCCCTTTATTCCGGCGTAGAGCTTTTGATCCAAGGCACTGGACACAGTAATGAAATGTAGCTAGTCTTTACTTCCCTGATTCAAGCCTAATTACCTCCAGTTGCTCAGGTTCTGATGACCACTGCGGGTTTAGTGCTTCGCCGCCAATAATAACAATATACCTACCTATCATGATGATGTTTCTTAAGAGCACTAAACCCGTGGGAGACATTCGGCATCATGAAGGTACAGAATGTAATAAGCTCCCCGGGCCAAATACAAGGTCACTTCACAATGAGCAAAACACTTAACAATTCTTGACTCGACTAGTTTTTACAATACTAAACCAGTATGGGTCATACAGCGCCTGGGCAATCAAGTTGACACTAGCAACGGGAGGGTATTTGATCACGCAAGTGACTAAGATGAAGTGACAAGTAGTGGCTGCGCCTTGGTCTGCCTCACACACACTGTCACTTTGTCGCACCTAATAGGCTTAACCAGTAGTTTGTGGTATATTATACAAAGACTTCTGAGATTAGCCACCACGACGCAGACTACTGAGGCTGACAGGTAAGTCAGCAAGTGTTGGCTCTGCCATGGTTTGTCATGAAGCCAACAGTCACCACAGTCGTATCTGTTAGAAGACACCATAGTGTATAGCAGTGCAAGTTACAAGTTGCTTTTTACCACGTCTTCATTACAGGCTCTTATTATATAAACAATTATACCAGTAAATATTCAAAACGTACCTTCAACAAATAACTAGTTATTATCAGTCTCAAATGATGTAGTACAATATACAAAATCAACAAATTTTAGTGTAGCAGCAAAGGTTATTTGCTGGAAGTTCACCAAACTCAACACAACTCATAAATGTAAAGAAAAATGTGTCGAAAACTGCTACTAAAAATAAATCTTGCACATACACACACCCAGTCACTGAATTAAACACGAGAACATGCAGTAGAAAGATAAAATCTGTAGGTGATTGATCAAGAACACCAGTGGGCAGGGCGTGGCGACCACAGGTAAAACTACGCGCATTTGAGGTGACATAACACCGCTACTTGGATTCAAATACTTTTACACCCCGAGTTTTACTAAGCAGACTAAGCAAGATTATCACATTCTTACTTTTACATTATTAAAAGAACGCCAGTCTAGTTTACAGTACATCTTGCAATACTCCAGAACCTATTCTATAGTCATCAGAGTGCAACTGTACTATCCTAAAAATCTGGCTACCAATCATGGGATTAGAAATAAACCTCTAAGAAAGCAAGAGCCTCGACAGATAGTGTAAAATATCCCCAATGGAAAGCAGAGGAGTACACTGAGAGAAAACTCAATAAGGATGAAAGAACCAAAACGTTTCAAGACCCCTAGCTGTATACAAGGACGGTGAAAAGTTCATTAAAATTATTCCTGATCAGCCGGGCTGTGGTGCCCACAGAGGACTGATTGATGAGGCTAGGAACGGGCCGCAAGGGTTAAGACTCAGAATCGTCTACAGGTAATCTATAAGTATTGTGCCCTCGAGCAGAAACACTGAAGACGGAACACCATGAGCTTACCTCTTCTTCAGTAGCTAAAAAATAATAAAAAAGAAAATGTAAAGGTAGGAAGGTATATACAGATATCCACCTTACTACAGAAAAATAGTAAAGGTGGATACGTAGAGTTAAAAAAAAATAGGTAATGGTAGAAGAGAAGTTATCAGAGAATCGTTTAAAGTTTGCCTGTCAGATATAAAATCTTCAGAACTAGACCCACCGCAAAGAGTATTGACTTTTAACATACCAAATATTTTAACGAACCTTCTGCCATTCGAAAATTACTTATACATAACATATCCAGCCATATACAGTATATGGATGGCATTTTGCTTCAAGGTACAGACAGATTAAATATGCTGATTGCACTGAATGAATCTGGTAATTTGTACCAACGGATAGGATGGGTTTTGTAATTAATGAAGAGTAAGTAAATTTAAATGTAGAAATCAGTATAATACTTATAACTTTATATATATATATATATATATATATATATATATATATATATATATATATATAATATATATATGTCTGCCGATTAGGTAAAACTTGCTATTTTGGCTTAAATAGCAACGCTCACCTGCCATATAAGACAAGTGAAAATTTGTGTATGCAATAATTTCGCCAAATTCATTCTGAACATAACGAAAAAAATATATTTCATTGTACTTGTTTATTATTAAATTAATGTTAACGTATTTAAAATATATTTAGTTGGGTTAGGCTAAATTAAATTGCGCTTGTTGTAATAAGGTTAGGTAGGTTTTTCAAAGTTTCTCTTGGTACAAAATTATAAATTCTTACATTAACATAAATGAAAAAAATATATATTTAAACGTATAAGAGAAAATTTTAGAAAGGACTTAATTTTAGATGAGTTCTTGCTAATTGACCAGTTTTACCTAATCGGCACGACATATATATATGCAAGACAAGCCACGGGGGGTGGAAATCTTTAGCTCAAGTACAGGAGTGTTTCTGAGATGTCAAGTATGAAATTACAAGATACAATAGCCAGCCCCAAGCTTTTTCTAGCCGCTTATAACAGGTCATGTGATTTGAGAAAATACTTTTCCCATTGGATACTATGTATATGGATTGCTATTATTTTGTGTTACATTTTTAATTAATAAAAGAATAGAATGTGCTCTTTGTCCGTTTAAATGTCCTCCTCTGGGGTACTCGAATGTTCTCAGGGGTACTCAGAAGTGTCTCTTCCTAAATATTGTCTACTATCCTTCTCAGTGTCGGTTAATATTCCTTACTTGGGAATCTTCTATACCTTTCCGATAATATTTATATGATCCAAATTTCTACTAATACCCTTTAACCCCTACCTATGTTATCGTGTAATCTTGTGAGCCTGTCACTGTATGGTACAGTAACAGCTAAACACGTTATATAACCATTCACAACTGACGTAGTATGAAGTTTTGGTGCGTACACACTGGTCGAGCCTCACCACTCCATCATGAAACCACCTGGCATAATGAGCAATCCTGTGATTTTGTATAACATTGTTGTTTAAGATTGTGTACAATAGACTCTACTAAATAGTTATCGAGCTTGTATAACCCATAATTTGAGTTATATACTGTATTCCTTTCATGTTTCAAGAGAGAAGATTCAACTATTTTTCTTTCCATGACAGAACTGTTTGGTACAATAATCTGGGCAGCATCCCACTCCGGTGGGTGATTACAGGAACTAACGTGGTTAAAGATAGCGTTCGACTCCTGCCTTGTCCTGACAGAGTATTTATGTTGGGCTATTCTGGTTTCCAGAAATTCACATGTTTGACCAATATATGAGAGAGGACACTGAGTACATGGGATCTTGTAAACCCCACCGACTTTGTTGGAGGGTGTGTTGGAGGGTATGTTGGAGGGTGTTTTTAATCAGTCTTTGTTTCACAGTCCCTGTGTTTTTGAAAGCAATGTTTATATTGATATTTTTAATGCCTCACGTAGGCAAACCAGATTCTCATTGTATGGTAAAACTAGTACATTTTTCCTGGCCATCACTTCCTAAGGTTCATTCGTGTAGACAGTCTTCCTTGCTGACATTGCTGCCTTCTCGACAACATCCCTGGGATATCTGTTTTGTGGCTATGTTGAATATCTTGCTGATTTCGTCCTCTAGGTACTCTGGACTGCAGATGCGCAAGACTCTCAAGAACATTGTGAGGAACACACTACTGTTTACCCTGGTGTCGTGGTTGTAATAGTAGTGAATGTATGACGTCACATTGTGAGGAACACACTCCTGTTTACCCTGGTGTCGTGGTTGTAATAGTAGTGAATGTATGACGTCACATTGGTGGACTTCCTATAAACTGTGAATTTGAATTTTCTATCAACACGATGGATTAAAACATCTAGGACCGGCAGTGTTGTTTGTTTCATGTTCTGAGGTGAACTTAATGGAAGGTATTAAGCCATTGAGTCTGGGTAGGAACTCATCAATGTTGTGATCTTTAGGCCACAGGCAAAGAACATTATCTACGTATCTGAAGTAACTAGCTTTATCTGGAAGAATATAAATATCTGGGCTTGTACAGTACATTGGATATAGTCAGGATAGCAAAAATAGTAAATAAAATACCTGTTAAATGACTGCTTCAAGAGATTACAACGTTTTTCAATTCTGGCCTTTCATAGAAAAGGTGTACCTGTATTAGAAATGATATACGCAATTGCAGTACTATTTGATCACTTACTGACTATGGTGCACCTGTTATCACTTATTGAAGGGAAAACAGAATAAGTAGGAAAAGTTACGTAATGAAGCTCTGTATGTAATTGTAGGACGTCAGAGAAATGCAATGATTGAAATAATGAAAATGGATCTAAACTTAGTGTTTGAAATAATATCATAACTAAATCTAACATTTGTAATTAGATTAATGAGAGAGGAAAACGCAATTGTTTAAGCTAAATCCAATGGATGATTCCTAAGGCAGAAAAAAGTGAGAATATCTTAAGACCCTAGTACATGATAGCAAGAAATATATAAAACGTACGAAGAGATAGTTTACTGTTAAAGTAGAAGAAATGATAACCACCATAAAATAGTGTAATGTAAAGGTAAAAATAATTCCCTGCCAAAAAACAGGTTTATGTACGATTCACGACAGTTGGACGCACAGCATGGTAATAACAATAATGAACTCCCTAACATTATAATGTTACACGTAGAACGAACTGGATCTTTTGGAATCCAGACGATGGTGTTGCCATGACAACTTGTATCATTGACAAGATTAGGGCACTAATTATTCGTTTTCCCCTTTAATGAACAAAAAGGCACAATACCATGACTGAAACAATACACAAATAATCCGGACATAGGAGAAAGGAGACTGTGACAAGGTTTCAGTCTGACTTGGACCATTGACTAATAACAATAACACACGAAGATGAGGGAGCCATCATATACAGGAATGAAGGACAGGGACACAACAAAGAGAGGAAGAAGGAAGTGGAGAAGTAGTGGTAGAGGTAATGCTGGTAGTGCAAGTAGTAGTAGAATTAGTAGTGGTGGTTGTGCGTAGTGGTAGTGGCATAAGACAGAAAGGGGAGTGAAAAGTGAGGCAAACGGTAGTAGTAGCAATTGTAGTAGTAGTAGTGGTAGCAATAGTAGTAGTAGTGGTAGCAATAGTAACAGTAGTGGTAGCAATAGTAGTAGTAGTGGTAGCAATAGTAGCAATAGTGGTAACAATAGTAGTAGTAGTGGTGGTAGTAGAAGTGAAGTAAGTCTAAGGGCAAGAAAAAGGAGCACTGTAGGACAGCTAATGGCCCACGAGGATGAGACCAAAAACACAGGGGATAAACTGAAGGACAGAACACACCTAGACAGAAGAAAAGCAGACAAAGAAAATATAGGAAAGGAGAAGAAAATAAGAAGTCGTGTGTTAGTGTGACTAGTTAATGGTCCAACGTCGCCATCAGCTCGATTTCTCCTATGTGAGGGCTATTTTGTCCCCTTTAATATTAGCTTTATAGTTTACTTATGTTTCCAGGTGACCGTCTAAGTGTTACCTGGAAACATCTTACACATCTGGACGTCATAAGTATACACCACTTAATGAAGTTTCTCTCTGCTAAGTTGGGGAAACTTGACGGCATGTAAAAATACAAATGATGCTGAAGAATAACAAGTGTTACAATTAAATAGAAAGGAACGTCAATAAAAGAACACCAGTGAAGCAGAGATTTGCCCAAACAATACAATTGTGGTGTCTCTCGCTATTAAAAAGTATAATAAACCTTGATAATTTTTCAACTACAGTGGACTGAAGAAAGTTTTTTTAACTGGTTGATATCCCAAGTAGTGTTATTGACAAGTATCGATACTTCCTCATCCATTTAAGTTAATAAAGATAGGTTATTTGTGTTGAACTGGTTCCACAGTTCAGTTATTTTACGTTCATATGATTTGTACTTTTATTTTTGCATGTAAGATTTTGCACATAATATAAACATACAACGATAACAAGTGATGATGATCAGCTAACCAAACAAAACTATATATATCACTGATAAAGAATTCTTCACCATTAGAGACAAATAAACAACACATCAAATTTTCAAGATTATTTTCAAAGTAATTTTCTTATTTTTCGTGTAGCCTTCAAAAATGCAGTTTCTTTTAATCTACTTAAGTTTGTTGTTGTTCTTCTTCTTGCTCTTGTTAATTCACCAGATAACTTAGTGAGTCGACGAACCCCAAATATTAAAAAAATACATATCTTGAGCAACAAGAATACACTAATTAGGTAGCGGAACAAAAACAGTAAATCAAGACAAATTTAAACAAATGTATAATAACAACATCAATGTAAACAAAAAATAACATGAGTTGCATTTTAAATATAAATCAACATTCATAAGACTGTTCATTAAAAGTATCCTTTGACAATTATAATTAAAGCACATAAATAACTTTTATACACCACAATACGAAGATTCATACTACTTCCAAAAGACATTATACACGCTGGTGGTATTTTATTCGTCAGGAAACAGGACAAATGTTTCTTGACACGGGTCTTACTTACATGACGACTTGCTATCTGAAGCATTTGGTCAGAAACCTTCCACTGGTTTACCGATTCATCCTTTTAAAAATTAAAGATCACATGTGAATCTGTTTGTGGTGTTGGTGGTATATTCGTTTGTGGTTGTGGTGGTGGTATATTCGTCAGGAAGGGGACGAGTGTCTCCTGACACGGGTCAAGAGACACTGGGACTTTCGGTCGTATGCCAAGGAGGCCTTCTGTTGGTTTGCCGGTCTTCAAGCTATGTGGGATTATAGTTTTAAGCATCAAATGACAAATTTTGGTCTTCTTAATGCGAAGTTCAAACAAGATTCTCTAGTCTATATGATAGTCAATGAAACGCGAGACCACGTGCAGATTTTTTTTTTTTTAATTCATGTTAAGAGCTAAACCCGTGTGGGTCATCCAGCGCAAGACATGGCGGAGGCTTGATCCTCCGTCTGCTAATTGCGAGACAGACGCTCTTCCTCTCTGTACTCACCTATTTGTTGACCACGTGCAGAGCAACCAGTATTGACAAGTATTACCTGGAGTTTACCTGGAGAGGGTTTCGGGGGTCAACGCCCCCGCGGCTCGGTCTGAGACCAGGCCTCATGGTGGATCAGGGTCTGATCAACCAGGCTGATACTGCCGGCCGCACGCAAACTGACGTACGAACCACAGCCCGGTTGGTCAGGTACTGACTTTAGGTGCCTGTCCAGTCCCTTCTTGAAGACAACTAGGGGTCTATTGGTAATCCCCCTAATATATGCTGGGAGGCAGTTGAACAGTCTTGGGCCCCGGACACTATAGTGTTGTCTCTCAGTGTACTCGTGGCGCCTCTGCTTTTCATCGGGGGAATGTTGCATCTCCTGCCTAGTCTTTTGCTTTCATAGGGAGTGATTTTCGTGTGCAGGTTTGGTACCAATCCCTCCAGGACCTTCCAAGTGTATATTATCATGTATCTCTCTTGACTGCGTTCCAGGGAATACAGATCAAGGACCTTCAACCGTTCCCAGTAATTTAGGTGCTTTATCGTACTTATGTGTGCTGTGAAAGTTCTTTGTAAACTCTCCAGGTCTGCAATGTCGCCAGCCTTGAAGGGGGCCGTTAGTGTACAGCAGTATTCCAGCCGAGAGAGATAAAAGTGATTTGAAGAGTGTCATCATGGGCTTGGCGTCCCTAGTTTTGAAGGTTCTCATTATCCATCCTATCATTTTCCTAGCCGATGAGGTAGATACATTGTTGTGGTCTTTAAAGGCGAGATCCTCAGACATTATCACTCACAAGTCCTTCACATTTCTTTTTCACTTTATTGTATGGTTAGAATTTGTCGTATACCTTGATACATATTTTATTTCCTCAAGTTTTCCATATCTGAGTAGTTGAAATTTCTCCTCGTTGAACTTTATATTGTTTTGAGTGGCCCATTTGAAGATTTGGTTGATATCCGCTTGGAGTTTTGCAGTCTTCAATGGAGGTCACTGACATGGCAATCCGGGTGTCATCCGCAAAGGAAGACACTGAGTTATGGCTTATATCTCTGTCTATGTCAGAAATGAGGATGAGGAATAGAATGGGAGCGAGTACTGTGCCTTGAAGAACAGAGCTTTTCACCGTGGCTGCCTGGGACTTTACTCTGTTTACTATTACTCTTTGTGTTCTATTTGTCAGGAAGTTATAGATCCATCTACCAACTTTTCCTGTTATTCCTTTATCACGCATTTTGTGTGCTATTACGCCATGGTCACACTTGTCGAAAGCTTTTGCAAAGTCTGTGTATACTACATCTGTATTTTGTTTATCCTCAACAGCATCCAGGACCCTGTCATAGTGGTCCAGGAGCTGGGACAGGCAGGAGCGACCTGCTCTAAACCAGTGTTGCCCTGGGTTGTGTAATTGATGGATATCTAGGTGGTTGGCGATCTTGCTTCTTAGACCCCTCTCAAAGATTTTTATGATATGGGATGTTAGTGCTATCGGTCTGTAGTTCTTTGCAATTGCTTTACTGCCACTCTTTTGGAGTGGGGCAATGTCTGTTCTTTTTAGTGTGTGTGGGATGACCCCTGTGTCCATGCTCCCTCTCCATAGAATGCTGAAGGCACGCGATAGGGGTTTCTTGCAATTCTTGATGAACACGGAGTTCCATGAGTCTGGGCCTGGGGCAGAGTGCATAGGCATGTCATTTATTGCCTTTTCAAAGTCTTGTGGAGTTAAAATAATATCTGAGATTTTTGAGATGACCAGATTTTGCGTTTCGTTCATAAATAATTCATTTGGATTGTCGACCCTTAGTCTGGGCAGCGGCTCGCTGAACACTGAGCCGTATTGGGACATTAATATCTCACTCATTTCTTGGCTGTCATCTGTGTATGTCCCATCCCGCCTAAGCAGAGGCTCAATACTGGATGTTTTTTCCTTAGATTTGGCATAAGAGAAGAAGTATTTTTTTTTTCAATTTCCTTTTTGACTTTTAGTTCTTCCTGTGATTCTTGTCTCCTGTAAGATTCCTTCAGTTTAAGTTCGATATTTTCAATTTCATTGACAAGTGCCTCTCTACGTATTTCAGATATATTATCCCCTCTCAGCAGCTCTGTGACTCTTCGCCTTCGTCTGTATAGGGAGCGTCTCTCTCTTTCTAGTTTACATTTTCTCTTTCTTTTTCTTAATGGAATGTGTCTTGAGCAGATCTCAAGAACCACAGAGTTCATTTTTTCTAGGGAACTGTTCGGATCCGTGTTGTTTAGGATATCTTCCCAGCATGTTTCATTTAGGACATGGTTGACTTGATCCCATTGTATGTTTTTGTTATTAAAATTGAATTTTGTGAAGAGACCTTCCTGACTGATCACATTTTTCTGGTCAGGAGCCCTGTGCATACATGTCTGTACCTCTATTATGTTGTGATCTGAGTGTATTCTTTGATACGGTTATATTCCGTATCAGATCACCTAAAGAATATTTTTTTACCCAAAGAAAAAGTCAAATATATAGGTATGTCACTTTTTTATGTTTTGCACCAAACCTACATAACAACCTAACCTAAGCTTCCTTAAAATTTACGTAACATAAAATAGCTTAATTTATCTTACCCATCAAAGAATTTGCATAACTATATTTGTTTTCCTCGAAAAGTGGATATTCTTCAAGTCATCCCAAGCTGGGAATGACTTAGAAAAAGTTATCAATTATATAATTCCTGTTTCCCAAACTCGCATGTGAAGGCACTAGTTTTCTATGTGCAACATATATTCTAGAAAACGTTAAAAGTGCAAGTTGATGCAGGTCAGTAAAAGGTTATACGGCCAGAGCAGAATTACATTTAAAAGATCACAGTGAATATATCCCGTCACTAAGATATCTGCTCTGCTCTTCGCATTTACCTGCATTTACACAGTGTTCCATGTAACATACAAATTATCCTAGAATATATCTTGTTCCACACAACATAAATAATTTTAAAATACATTTTGATGAATACAATACGTATACAGTACTAAATTCTATAACTTATTAACAAAAAAGGCACAATACCGTGACTGGAACAATATACACAACCCGGGTTTTGTGTATTCTATAACTTATTATTCTACGCATCATTCTATCGTTTGACCTCATACAATATGACATTCTAAGACATTCATACAATATACACCATTCTTTTCCAATACAACATAAAAGACAATACAATACAATGAATAGCAGTTTGCTTGTGTGCAGATTTGATACAGTTCTAAGGTTACATATTCTGTATGTTCTAATGAAATCACTTTATTATGCAAAGAATTTCAAGCACACTAAAACTAGTACTTACAAACAACTTAATACTAGTAGCAACATATATTTAGGTTTTGTGTGATAAATCACCATGTTTTCTATACGTTATACTGTGCTTTAAATTATATTGCGTGGTTTTGTTTACAATAGGGGATAGTACATGAGTAAGCTAGCAATTTAAGATACAGCTGGCATAGTGGATGATTATATATTACATTGTTGTATTTATGGCCATTACCTGGAGTATACCTGTAGATGGTTTCGGGGGTCAACGCCCCCGTGGCCCGGTCTGTGACCAGGCCTCATTACATGAATTATTTGCATCAAATTCAAGAGATATTTTTTATATTGATTTTGAATCAATTTGGAGATAAAACCGTTTTTATTCTTCACGTAGGTTCCAATTATTTGGTCCTTTGATTTACATGGAGTGTTTACTCATTGTAAGTTTTACACGTGGAATATCAACCAGGCATCTTAAGCATCAGCTGAAATTCTGACTGCTTATGAAGTCAGTTTCCTCACATACAATTTTAAAGCAAATTCCTCTTTTACATTATTTAGGGTTAGGTTAACCTTACTTGGATTAGACTGTTATCTTGCAACTAAATTTACCACTTATATATGAAACAGCAATAAATGAAACCGTAATGTAGATGGAAAAAACAAGACGGTGGCCTTTGGTCGGTCCTTGTTTCTACTTACCCACGTCCTTTTTTTTCCTACTGTATTGCAATTTCATTTATTGGCCTTCGGAAGATCATAATTGGTTTATTTTGACTGCTAGACAACAATCTCAGCTAACCAAAGTTAAACATTAAATTTGATGTTAAGAAGGAATGCTAAAAATTCTTTGTGACAAATATGTTTAAAAACAGTCAGATTTACGACTAATGCTTAGGAGGAAAAGGTATTTACTTTAGTGTTGTCTGTGTGTCTTGTTCCAGGCCTTCAAAAAATTATTAAACTTGATGTTAATATTTGCATTCAGTGTTCCGTATATATAATTCTCACAGTACTGTGTCAATACTTTGTATGTTAAGTAGGTTCGAATATTTGAATAATTGAGAAGGGATTGACGTCTGGAATCAGACAGAGTGATTACACTAGTGGCAGATGTTCACTGCGTTATGATTGTGTTTTAGGTGACTTGATGCTATACGTCCTCGTGAATATACACCATAGGTGAGGCATGGATAGATTAAATAGCACAAAGTATTATTATAATTAATATAATCAAGTTAAGCACTAAAGTCGAACGAAGTAGTGTTGACTGTGGTACATAGCGTTTCTCGAAAGAATTTCCACTGTTTTGGAAGCTCTTAGATATATCGTGGATATGTTTGTTAAATTTAAGTTTGTAAATGTGAATACTCAAAAAAATTTCTTCTCTTTCAATGTGTGAATTGCCTTTATATTTAGCTGAATGTTGCAGTATACACTTTGTTAGAAACAGCATACATATATCTAGAATATATCGTGTTCCATACAGCACTTGTCATTCAATAACACATAGTTTCATAAATTATAGCGTATATTTCGCCCCTTATATGCTGGAAACAAAACTTATAACATACATCATTCTATACTATATCATGCTCCATACAACGATCATTGTAGAAAGCAGGTAAAGAGCATGAGTGTATTAATTAAGCAGCGCCAGAACCAACAGGTGGGTCCGAGGCTGCTGCTAACTTTCTACAGACTTTGAAGTTGAGCCGAGACTCCTGTAGCAGCTAACTCACCTGTGTGATCAAGGTAGACATGACGCACAGACACAATATGATCCTCGCTCGACCAATGAGATCCATTTTCCCGTGTTGTCTTGTACAACGAAGGACGATAAAGAAGAAACCCACCACTGGTCCCCTGATGGCAAGTATGCACATTACCAACCTAGCTGATTTGGGGTCAAATTTTTTTCGAAATTCAACGGGTACAGAGCGGTTCTAGTGACATTTTGATTGCTCACTCAACGCAGCAACACTTTTTCTACGTATGAGCACATTAAAAATATACTATCTAATTAAGAACAACATAATGGATAGATCCATGCCGCGGCGGCGTGCAGCACATCCACACTCCACAGAGTCTACAGGTGAACTGAGGCTGGCTGAGGTGAAACTCTGAGTGGGATCTCACGTTACCCACAATCCTCGCGGGAAAACAACTGACGATCGCCTTCCCTCCATTCTCACACATACACACTTATTAATAACTTATTCTCAGTTTTTATAACCTTTCTGTAAGCTTTATGATTCAGTGAAATAAGTTATAAATAATAATCATTCTTCACGTGGTTATTAAATGCTGGCAGAATTCACAGCCAACTTGTGACTACAACGCCAAACTAACAATGAAAAGAAACCCCTGTGGTACACACATTCCTTAATATTATTACTGATGCACACAACACATTACTAGTGCACACAACACATCATCACTGGTGCACACAACACATTACTAGTACACACAACACATTAAAAGTACACACAAAACATCATCACTGGTACACAACACATTACTAGTGCACACAACACATCATCACTGGTGCACACAACACATTACTAGTACACACAACACATCATCACTGGTGCACACAACACATCATCACTGGTGCACACAACACATTACTAGTACACGCAACACATTACAAGTGCACACAGACATCATCACTGGTACACACAACACATTACTAGTGCACACAACACATCATCACTGGTACACACAGCCCATTACTAGTACACACAACATATTACAAGTGCAAAACAACACATCACTGGTACACACAACACATTACTAGTGCACACAACACCATCACTGGTGCACATAACACAGCATCACTGGTGCACACAGCACATTACTAGTGCACACAACGCATCATCATTGGTGCACATAGCAAATTACTAGTGCACACAACACATTACAAGTGCACACAACACATCATCATTGGTGCACACAGCACATTACTAGTACACGCAACACATTACAAGTGCACACAACACATCATCACTGGTACACACAGACACATTACTAGTGCACACAACACATCATCACTGGTACACACAGCACATTACTAGTGCACACAACACCATCACTGGTGCACACAACACAGCAGCACTGGTGCACACAGCACATTATTAGTGCACACAACACATCATCATTGGTGCACATAGCACATTACTAGTACACACACCATCACTGGTGCACACAACACCATCACTGGTGCACACAGCACATTACTAGTGCACACAGCACATTACTAGTGCACACTACACATCATCACTGGTGCACACAACACATTACTAGTATACACAACACATCATCACTGGTGCACACAACACATTACTAGTGCACACAACACATCATCACTGATGCACACAGCACATTACTAGTGCACACAACACATTACTAGTGCACACAACACATCATCACTGGTGCACACAACACATTACTAGTGCACACAACACCATACTAGGTGCACACAACACATCATCACTGGTGCACACAACACATTACTAGTGCACACAACACATCATCACTGGTGCACACAACACATCATCACTGGTGCACACAACACATTACTAGTGCACACAACACATCATCACTGATGCACACAACACAGCATCACTGGTGCACACAACACATTACTAGTACACAACACACTAGTCACAACACATCATCACTGTGCACACAACACAGCATCACTGGTGCACACAACACATTACTGGTACACACAGCACATTACTAGTGCACACAACACAGCATCACTGGTGCACACAACACATCATCAATGATGCACACAACACAGCATCACTGGTGCACACAACACATCATCAATGATGCACACAACACATCATCAATGATGCACACAACACTGGTGCACACAGCACATTACTAGTGCACACAACACAGCATCACTGATCCAGACATCACTTGTGTACACAACACAGCATCACTGGTGCACGTAAGAACATCACTAGTGCACATCCGTGTCCTCCACAACACAGCATTTGTGATGCACTTAACAGCTGTGCCATACATGTGAGCACAATGCCTATGCCTATACAAAACACACAACACTTCAAGACACTGACATTTCAGTGCAGAATGATAGAACAATTGCATTCTTCTTAGGTCATTTAGGGCTTATAAAACTTACCCATGCATCCCAGTGAGACACTTGGTATATATGCTGATGAGTATCCCGTAGACGTGTGTATATAAGTGAGGCGAAATATCAGCCTTATAAGTTTTCTGTTCTATTATTTTTTTTACTGTTCCTTGATAATGTGAGAAATCACGAAAGCACATGGAATTTCACAATTTTTTCGCTTGTTATTTTGCATATTGTGATATCACCTGTTTACTGTGATCTTTTTATATCGTAGTATATATTCATTTAGTGTTTACTTTAATAGGTACCTATATTAGGGAGTAAAGTATCCTGGACTGATGGTGACCAGGTTACTTGCAACCCTCAGTGTAGTTGATAACATGACTGTTACACCCAGGCTGCTGACACTGGCCGTCACACAGCTTCACCTCGTCGTTCCCGTGCACATGTATAACATATATATCATATAGCGACCTACGCAACAATATGTACCCATGATATGACACACCAAGTAAGTCTTCCTGTGAAACCTAATTCTATCAAAAATATTTTGGAAAAAAAAAAATTTGAAGCATCCCCCTTCCATTTTGTTATCTGAAAATTTCTACCTCCAAAATCTATCATAGAATAATAGATTTTGGAAAAGCAGTCACCATATATGAGCTATATTATATGTTTATTTTAAAATGTTTCAAACATATCATTGATTCTCTGTTGGGCTACTATATAGAATTTTTTTTTTTTATATTTTATATATATAGAAATCTACTGTGCAGGTTAACGTATGTTGTGCCGACTCCACCGCCTCATGACAACCACTTCAATGTTAATAAGATATTCAATATGTTGAAGTGTATCAGACAAAACAAACAACTTTATTTATATAAAGTTTAGTACGGTACACAACTGACATTGGAGTAATTCGTTTGTGAAAGCTATAGAAAAACCCCTTGAATTAGATAACATGGTAATGTGATCTTTGCTCCTGGACCCAGAGCAAAACTTCCCTACACTGTGTGGAAAATTTTATAATTTTCCTAAATTCAGCATGTGTAATTATGAATATACTATAATAATTGTGTATTAAAATGTGATGCTAATTTGACCCTTCAAGAAATTTAGCGTGAAGGAGGGTGTGCAGCGGCCGCGGAGTGATACAGGGGGAGACGCTATAATGGAATAATCTGGGAACACTGGTTGTGACATTTTGTGTATTGTAATCAGGCATCATCGAGTCAAATTGGTGTATATTGGCCTTAATCAGTAATTTAGAAATTGCTGAAACGTTCCTCACTGAAGAATTGGGATAAATAGTGTGGAAAACCCTTACAATTCGGCAACAATGATGGAAAAATAGAGGAATCCGATTCTTCCCAGCAACATACCTTAGCTAAGTGAAGCTTACCCATAATGTACAGTAGTTTTGCAATGGCCATCGTAAATTCTAGCTGTTAGGGTAGTGTTAGGGTGTTCCACAAATAATAATTGTGATTCAGTAATTAAATGGCGAGTGCTCAGGTTAAATTTTCCTTTGTTTATATTTATATAATATGCATATATTTTTAGTAAAATGCTGTATACTCAACTCCCCCCCCCTTCTCCTTTCAAGTCTCAAACCATCATACAGTCCATTCACTATCTTTTAATTTACCAACATTATTGGTATTAATTTTTATGTTGTAATATTTGATAGGCTCAACTTTGTGGGTGGGAAAGAGTGTATGTGGGTCTCGGAGGAGAGGCATAGTGCAGCCTAGTGTCTGTAAAATCCCACCTGGCTCTGAGGTACAACTAACATTGGTGAGTACAATAAATCGTTGCCCACCTCAAATTATGTGGATGAAGTATTTCAGGAATGTACCTGTGAACCTTATCTCCATAATTTCCCACACACTGGATCTAATTCGGGCTCTTTCATTATTCCATAGATATTCATGAATCTCGGATTCATTATTATTCATTTCATTTTATTAAATAAATGAACTACAATATGATGAAATTTTAATCTATTAAATGCTTCACTCTGTAATATTTAAATTTGTATATATCAAATGGGGTCTGAAAAAAACAAATTAACCTCAACATCGTCTATATTCTAATGGATCTCAGCCTGCAATGTGCATACAAGCGATTTGAAGAGAATCATCATGGGCTTGGCGTCCCTAGTTTTGAAGGTTCTCATTATCCATCCTATCATCCTAGCAGACCACTGTTGTGGTCTTTGAAGGCGAGATCCTCTGACATTATCACTCCCAGGTCCTTTACATTACTTTTTCGCTCTATTGTATGGTTGGAATTTGTCGTATACCCTGATACAGTTTTAATTTCCTCAAGTTTTCCATATCTGAGTAGTTGAAATTTCTCTTCACTGAACTTCATATTGTTTTGAGTGGCCCATTTGAAGATTTGGTTGACGTCCGCTTGGAGTCTTGCGGTGTCTTCGATGGAGGTCACTGTCATGGCAATCCGGGTGTCATCTGCAAAGGAAGACACGGAGCTATAGTTTACAACTCTGTCTATGTCAGATACGAGGATGATGAATAGAATGGGAGCGAGTACTGTGCCTTGTGGAACAGAGCTTTTCACCGTGGCTGCCTCAGACTTTACTCGGTTTACTATTACTCTTTGTGCTCTGTTTGTCAGGAAGTTATAGATCCATCTACCAACTTTTCCGTTTATTCCTTTATCACGCATTTTGTGCGCTATTACACCGTGGTCACACTTGTCGGAAGCTTTTGCAAAGTCTATGTATACTACATCTGTATTTTGTTTATCCTCTACAGCATCCAGGACCCTGTCATAGTGATCCAGGAGCTTGGACAGGCAGGAGCGACCTGCTCTAAACCCGTGTTGCCCTGGGTTGTGTAATTGATGGGTATCTAGGTAATTGGTGATCTTGCTTTTTAGAACCCTCTTAAAGATTTTTATGATATGGGATGTTAGTGCTATCGGTCTATAGTTCTTTGCAAGTGCTTTACTGCCACCTTTGTTGAGTGGGGCAATGTCTGTTGTTTTTAGTGAGTGTGGGATGACCCCTGTGTCCATGCTCCCTCTCCATAGAATGTTGAAGGCACGCGATGAACAGGAGTTCCATGAGTCTGGGCCTGGGGCAAAATGCATGGGCATGTCATTTTTTGCGTTTTCAAAGTCTTGTGGTGTTAGGATAATATCCGAGATTTTTGAGATGACCAAATTTTGGGTCTCGTTCATAAAGAATTCATTTGGATTGTCGACCCTTAGTTTGGACAGCGGCTCGCTGAACACCGAGTCGTATTGGAACTTTAGTATCTCACTCATTTCTTGGCAGTCATCTGTGTATGTCCCATTTCGCCTAAGCAGGGGCCCAATACTGGATGTTGTTTTTTCCTTAGATTTGGCATAAGAGAAGAAGTATTTTGTTTTTGTTTTCATTTCCTTTATGGCTTTTAGTTCTTCCTGCGATTCTTGTCTCCTGTAAGATTCCTTCAGCTTAAATATTTGCAATTTCATTGACCAGTGCCTCCTTCGTATTTCAGATATATTAATCCCTCTCAGCAGCTCTGACTCTTCGCCTTCCCCCTGTGCATAATGTTTGTACCTCTATTATGTTGTGATCTGAGTGTATTGTCTTTAATACAGTTATATTACGTATCAGATCGTCGTTGTTAGTGAAGATCAGGTCCAGCATATTTTCTAGTCTTGTAGGCTCTAATATTTGCTATTTTAAGGTAAATTTGGTGCAGAGATTTAATAGCTCATGTGTGTTAGAATTTTCGTCTGTGCTGCCTCTTGGGGTGATCTCTGCTAAAATATTATTTGCTACACTCCTCTATTTTAGGTGTCTCAAGTTGAAATCTCCCAGTAGCAAGATGTTTGGGGCAGGAGTTGGGAGATTTTCCAGACAGTGGTCAATTTTCAAAAGCTGCTCCCGGAAATGCTGGGAAGTTGCATCTGGAGGCTTGTATACCACCACAATGACAAGATTTTGGTTTTCAATCTTTACTGCCAAAACTTCAACTACATCATTTGAGGTGTTTAGTAGTTCTGAGTAAATGAGCGACTCTGTGACGTACAAGCCAACTTCCCCTTGTTGCCTGTTTAGTCTGTCACATCTGAATAGGTTATAATCTGGGATCCATATTTCGTTGTCAAAATGATCCTTTATGTGTGTCTCTGTGAATGCTGCAAACACTGCATTTGACTCCGTGAGCAGTCCCTTGACTACCTCCCACTCCATGGGTATGTAGTGACTACCTCCCACTCCATGGGTATGTAGTGACTACCACTACATGAGTATGGAATGTGTAATAAAGATTTTAAACTAACTAAATTATTAGAATTTTCAGCATCATAATTCATATTCAAATTCAAATTCTTTATTTCTGATAATATTACAAATTGGGGTTTACATATTTTATGGTATGTATTTGTACATTTTATGAAATACTTATTACTAGATCTTACTCTATATAGTGACACAATAATTATACTGGTATTAAGGTTAGGTAATTGTAGTGATTAACTAGGTTTACAAAATTGAGGTAGTTCAAAATATTTAAGAACTTAACAATTAGTTTATATATTAATGGAAATGGTGCCGTGTTGGCATGATACAGTTTCTATATTGGAATGTCTTAGGTAAGCTTATGACTAGCTTAAGAATTATGAAGCAATTGTTGTATTATAATTTTGTTTACAGTCATGTGCAAATTAAGGGGAGTCACAGATATCAATAAGTGTATTTTGCTGTGGATATGTGCAAGATAAAGTAGTTTTCATGTGGTTAGCTACCGGTTGGGTGCGTAAGTGAGATAAAATGTTTTTTAACGGTGCTTTTGAAAATGGAGGTTGTGTCTGCAGTTCTAGAGTTTTCAGGCAGGGAGTTCCAGATTTTAGGTCCTTTTATGTACATTGAATTTTTGTATAGATTTAGCAGGACACGGGGAATGTCAAAGAGATGGGTTCTGTCACAACTATCAAGAAAGTGTTTTAGTTCAGCGTTAATGTTGGAATTTATGGTTCTATAAATGTAGATTGCAGAGTAGTAAGTGTGGATGTTCTGAACAGGGAGTAAGTTTAGGTATTTGAAGAGTGGGGGGAAGGGGGTTTTGCCTAGCGTTGGATTGCATGATAATTCTTACTGCGGCTTTTTGTTGGGTTATTATTGGCTTTAGGTGGGTAATTGCTGTTGATCCCCAAGCACAAATGGCATATGTGAGGTAGGGATAGATGAGTGAATAGTATAGTGTGAATAGGCCTGATTGTGGTACATAGTAACGTATCTTAGAGAGGATCCTCACAGTTTTGGACACTTTCTTATGTGTTGGATATGAGTGCTGAATTTCAGGTTGCTGTCGAGGTGAAGGCCCAGGAATTTGCCCTCATTATGTTTAGCAATAGGAGTGTTGTTGATCTTAATGTTTAATTGTGCATCACCTGCTCTGTTACCAAACATAATATACAAGGTCTTATCAGTGTTGAGTGTAAGTTTATTTATTGGCTGTCATCCATGTAGATATTTTTAGTAATTCGTCGTTAACAATGGTGTTGAGCGTGGCAAGATTTGGGTGGGAGATGACATAAGTCGTGTCGTCAGCAAAGAGTATTGGTTTCAGGTGTTGTGATACATTGGGAAGATCATTGATGTATAAGAGGAAGAGCAGGGGACCAAGGACACTTCCCTGTGGTACTCCAGTATCAAGTGGTCGTGTCGAGGAGGTTGTGTCTTTAATGGTGACATATTGATACCTATTAGTAAGGTAGGATTTGAAATATGCAAGTGCATGACCTCTTATACCATAGTGGTCAAGTTTGTGGAGTAGGATGCCGTGGTTTACTGTGTCGAAAGCTTTCCATAGGTCAATAAAAAGGCCTAATGGAAATTCCTTATTTTCCAGTGCTGTGTAAAGCAGGTCTATCATTTTTACGATTGCATCGTTAGTGCTTTTATTTTTTCTGAAGCCAAATTGGCAGGGGTTGAGTATGCTTCGTGTTGTAATAAACGAGTATAATCTTTTGTGCACAAGTTTCTCGAAGATTTTGGATAGCAACGGTAAGTTTGATATTGGTCTATAGTTGTTTACGTGTCTTTGTAACTTGTGAGTTCATTATCTTTGTAACTTGTTCAGCTATCAAAACTTTGGGGCCCAGTCCCTGGACCCAATATGTACCTCTGTAATCTTTTGACTACCGCCCACATGATGGGTATGGGGTGCATAATAAAGATATCAAACTAAACTGTGGGGTCACCGCCTTTGTGTATTGGTGTAACCCTCGCTGTTTTGAGTAGTGTCGGGAAAGTGCTAGTTTCTAGTGATTTGTTAAAAAGTAATGAAATAACATGTGAAAGGACATGGGCGGCTCGCTTGTATAATGATGGTGGGACTTGAGACAGATTCCCTGATTTATTTTTAAGTGACTTGATTATCATGGTGACTTCAGTGGGTTCAGTAGGAGCAAGATAGAAGTTTAGTTTTAGTTTGATATCTTTATTATGCACCCCATACCCATCCTGTGGGCGGTAGTCAAAAGATTACAGAGGTACATAATGGGTCCAGGGACTGGGCCCCAAAGTTTTGATAGCTGAGCAAGTTACAAAAGTAATGAACTCACAAGTTACAAAGGTAATGAACTCACAAGTTACAAAGGTAATGAACTCACAAGTTACAAAGGTAATGAACTCACAAGTTACAAAGGTAATGAACTCACAAGCTACAAAGGTAATGAACTCACGTTACAAAGGTAATGAAACATGTAAGTAAATTTACTTACTTACGTTTATACATGGTTACAATCATGAACAAATTATAAAGTAATGAAGAATTCACTAGTCTACACCCGGTCACAACTGTAATGAGTTCTTGGTGCAAATTTTAATTGTTGGGATAGAAGGATGATGGGAAATTCCCATCTAGGTAATCACTTGCTCGGGCGTTGGTACCTGGGATTTTACTGGCAAGATTTGATCCTATGGTTGAGAAGTCATTTATCTTGTTTACTGTATCAATAGGCTGTAGTGGTGTTTCGTTTGGTTTAGTTAGGACAATATCCCTAGTTTTTTTCAGTTTGTGGGTGCCCAGAATCTGTGAGTGTTTTCCAGGTCTTTTTTATAACTCCTCTTGTTTCAGTGAATCTGCTGGAGTAGTACAATTGTTTGGCTTTTTTTTATTAGTTTGGTGAAAACTGATGAATAGTGTTTAATAAAATCTTTGTGTATGAAGATAATATTTTCTTCGGATTTTTAACCCCGGAGGGTTAGCCACCCAGGATAACCCAAGAAAGTCAGTGCGTCATCGAGGACTGTCAATCTTATTTTCATTGGGGGTCCTCAATCTTGTCCCCCAGGATGCGACCCACACCAGTCGACTAACACCCAGGTATCTATTTGCTGCTAGGTGAACATGACAACAGGTGTAAGGAAACACGTCGAAATGTTTTCCCCCCTCCGGGAATCGAACCCGAGCCCTCCGAGTGTGAAGCGAGAGCTCTAGCCACCAGGCCACCGGGCCCTATCTATATTGCTTTTCATATTGATGTTTCTTGTTAATGGATCTTAGTAAGCTGTTAGTTAGCTATGGGCATCCTAGCCGTTTGTTCGTAATCTGTTTCATTTTTATAGGACAATGTTTGTTGTATAGTCTAAGTAATTTATTAAGAAAATTGTCTGTCCAATCATCGATACCCGTGGCATTGGAGAATTCTATAGCCTAGTCAACCGTCTCTAGCTCTGCTGTGAAGTTATTTATTGAGGCCTCGTCATGGAGTCTAAATGAAACGTTGGTGTATTCTAGTTGTGGTTTACTAATGTTTGTTAAGAGGAAGGTGGGGTAGTGGTCTGTAGTGCTGTCTGTTATTATCCCTGATTTGGGCGGTAGTCAAAAGATTACAGAGGTACATAATGGGTCCAGGGACTGGGCCTCAAAGTTTGATAGCTGGGCAAGTTACAAAGGTAATGAACTCAGGTAGATCTGGTCACAATCATGACAAGTTACAAAGGTATTTACAGATTACAGAGGTATATAATGGGTCCAGAGACTGGGCCCCAAAGCTTTGATAGCTGAACAAGGTACAAAGGTAATGAACTCACAAGTTACAAAGGTAATGAATCACACACACACACACACACACACACACACACACACACACACACACACACACACACACACACACACACACACACATGCACACATATACACATATACACGGGGCCAGGAGCTGAGTCTCGACCCCTGCAACCACAATTAGGTGAGTACACATACACACACTCATACACATATATACACACATACACACACGCCAGGAGCTATGACTCGACCCCTGCAACCACAACTAGGTGAGTACATACATACATACGGTTTACTTAGGCGAACATTTGTTGTACACTTCAGTCATTTCATATTATTATTATTATTAGTATTGTTATTGTTGTTAGTGTAGTTTTCTACCTTAAGTGTTAATTTCTGGTGAACGCGGCCTGTGCACACTGGGATATCACCTTTATAAATATTTGCCTAATATATTTTAACATGTCTTTTTTTAAATGAACTTTATGTACAGTTTATTGCAAAGTTAATAATAATAAAGATATTATTAAGGTGTAATAAGAGTGGAGGTGTGGGTGAGCGAACGCGGCCAGTGAGCGCCAAAACTTCCCGCGTTTAAGTTTGTTGCCACAACATCACTCACACTTGTAACACTCACACCTGTAGCACACACCTGCTACTGTATATACCTTCTACTACTGAAGAACAGGTACATACACATGGTTTGAGTTGTTGTTAGTGGTGGTAATAAACTACGTCATTCAGGCTGTTATAGTTTTAGTGTTATGCACATTAAAAGGACCCCAATGGAAATAAGTCACTTTGTCTGACTTTGGGTTATCCTGGGTTCTCTACACATATGCTGCTATGTATGATAATTTATGTAACTGTATTTGTGTATACCTGAATAAACTTACACATCAAAGAACCATTATGAAAATGTTCTTTACTGCTTGGCTTTCTTTGGTTATCCCAGGTTACTAACACTTCTAGTTAACAATCAGAATAAAGCCATCATCTCTCAGGTTTATCCTCTGAGGAAAGGTTCCTTCACGCAAATAATAATAATCTTGATTTATTACAAGTACATGTACAAGGTATACCGGCCTAGCTGACATCAATGACTACTATATAGAAAGCCACTTGTTATGCAGAGCATTTCGGGCAAATTATGTCAAATTTGTCTCCAGGATGGTACCCACACCAGTCGGCTAACACCCAGGTACCTATTTTACTGATAAGTGAACAAGGACAGCAGGTGTCTTAAGGAAACACGTCCTAATGTTTCCACCCGTACCGGGGATCGACCCCTAGACTGATCATGTCAGAGGATCTCACCTTCAAGAGCCATAACATTGTAGCAATCGCATCTGCTAGAAAAATGACAGGATGGATAATGAGAACCTTCAAAACCAGGGATGCCAAGCCCATGATGACACTTTTCAGGTCGCTTGTTCTATCTAGGCTGGAATATTGCTGCACACTAACTGCACCTTTCAAGGCAGGTGAAATTGCTGACCTAGAAAATGTGCAGAGAACCTTCATGGCACACATAACTGCGATAAACCACCTCAATTACTGGGAACGCTTGAAGTTCCTAAACCTGTACTCCCTGGAACGCAGGCGAGAGAGATACATTATTATATACACTTGGAAAATCCTAGAGGAATTAGTACCAAACTTGCACATGAAAATCACTCTACGAAAGCAAAAGACTTGCCAGACGATGCAACATCTCCCCAATGAAAAGCAGGGGTGCCACTAGCACGTTGAGAGACAACATAATAAGTGTCAGGGGCCCAAGACTGTTCAACTGCCTTCTAGCTTACATAAGGGGGATTACCAATAGACCCCTGGCTGTCTTCAAGCAGGCACCTAAAGTCGGTACCTGACCAGCCAGGCTGTGGTTCGTACGTTGGACTGCGTGTGGCCAGCAGTAACAGCCTGGTTGATCAGGCCCTGATCCACCATGAGGCCTGGTCACAGACCGGGCTGTGGGGGTGTTGACCCCTGGAACTCATTCCAGGTAAACTCCCTTTCGGTAGGCAATTCAATGGCCAATATAAATTAACATACCTGTAGTGAAAATTAATACACTGGGAGGCGTACATTACATGTGGTGTGAACTTCATCAATTTCTGACGATACTGCTTCTATTACACCTTAGTTAATTTAATTTGAAGATTCAGCAGATTTCCAATTTCTTGAGAGAGCTAACACACCACCTGTCCGGGCAGTATTGACCTTATGTACACCCCCCTCCAGTCATTTGGAAGTACCCACTCTCTTCCTCATAAGTATGTTGGTAGTTTGCGACTACAGTAGGACCCCACTTATACAGCAGGTTAGGTTCCAGGCTACTGACGGAATGCAGACATCGCAGGAAAGCAGAACGCCATTTTTTTCTGCTTATAAATGCATATAAATGTCAGACAACAAGTTAGTAATAGAACTAGGCATTAAAAACACAATAAAAGTAAAATAATACACAGTATACATTCATTATTTACCTTAAAATATGTGTAGTCTTAATGTAGAATGACAGGTGAGTAGTATTTATTTGTAGGAAGTCAGGTGTAGGTAGCCAGTAGATGTAGCTATGTAGTCTGCCTGGCTACATAGCTGCACCTACATACATAGCTATACGATATTTAATGGGGCCCAGATCCATATTATTACCATCAACATACATACCTTCTTTCACTGAGTTTAATCTTCTCTAACAACTACCTTTAGATGCCATCATAAACGAAGGGAGAAGTAATGAATAATTCATGCCGAGAATTGTAAACAAAAGCGTTGTGTGTTATGGGAAGTGACTGGGCCAGACGCAGATTCATACACATTGTAATGTTTCCCTCCTGGCAACAACACCTCCATAGCATATAAAAATAGCATAATAACATAGCATGTTTATATGCTACGTAACGTGTTTCTTATATAATTTTGAAGAAAATATCATAGATGGATTAATGAAAATGTCTATATTAACATAAAATAAGACATTTAATGTGCCCAAGAGTGATTATTATTACGTACTATTAGTATTATTACTATGGCGTTAAGACTACAGGGACACTCTTAGTGATTTTAATGTGTACCTGTACGCCAGCACAGTGTGTAAGTATATTTAGGTATAGGTACACATAAGTATAATTATCAGAGTACAGCCACTCCTCACTTAGCGACGTACTCGTTTATCAATGCCTTGGACTTATGACGGGCTCTCTGACGAGTATTTATACCTAAATAATGTATATTAGAGCTGATTTTCTCTATTCTGGTTACTTCAATATACAGTACATTTAAAAATATACCAGAAATGTTATAAATGGTGCAAAGATGACATTGAAACAATAACAAAGATGGTTGGCAAACTCACTACCATTACAGTATGCTCCTCACTTAACGACAAATTCATTTAACAGCGTGGTCTTAGGAACAGAACTCCGTCGTTAAGTGAGGAGAGGCTGTACAGTGGACCCTCGGTTTTCGCCGAAAATTCTTTCCAGAATGCTGTTTGAGTGCCGTTACCAAACGAATTTGTTCCCATAAGGACAAATGTAAATTAGATTAGTCATTTCAGAACCCCCAAAAATACACTTACAAAAGCACTTACGAAGGTCCACTGTATATATAAAATACACAATAACTTTAAAACACTTGAAATTTTGGAAAATTTCCAGACATAATAGAGATGTGCTCACGGAGAATGCAAACAAACCGGGTGGCGTGTGCTGTATTTGAAAGATCGCTTGCTGTATAACAAGTTTTGGTCATAATTTGAAATCACCATATTAGAGGAACGCTGTAAGGCGAAACACCATAAAGCAGGCCCCTACTGTACCATTAACACTTCATATTTACATGAAAACTTCATATTTACATTAACACTTCATATTTACAATAACACTTCATATAGCCTTTCCTCACTTAGCGACTTACTTGTTTACCGACGACTCAAACCTATGACGGGGGCTCTGACCAGTATGCATACCTAAATAATGTATATTAAGACTGATTTCCTCTATTCTCTTTATTACAATATGCAGTACACTACTGTATAAAAATTTAAAAATATACCAGTAATGTTATAAATGGTGCAAAGGTGACAGTAAAACAATATCAAAGATGGTTGACACAAATCCACTGACATTATAGTATGCTCCTCACTTAGCGATGCTTTCATTTACCAACGTGGTCTTAGGAACAGAACTCCATCGTTAAGCGAGAAGAGGCTGTATCTTCCGATTTTATTAATTTTTTTATTCTTTGAATAAGAGTGCATACAACATGGTCATATAAAGTTTTACTAAGATTTGGCAGAAAACAGGCACTTACTGGCTCTGCCAGAAGTCTTCTTGGCAACAGCAGCAGCAGCAGTAGTAGTACTGTAATTGTAGTAGTAGTGGTAGTGGTGGGAGGTGGTGGGTCGGAGTGGTTGTGATTTTAATATATTAAAATCAACATTTGGTATTTTACAAAGTGGGATGAGGTTATCGCACAGAAGGGAGAGCTGAGGTGCATTAGTGCTTAAGCCAGTTCATACACGACTGATACGGATACAATATGCATCCAGTGCCACCTCAGCCATACATCTCTGCTGGCACCAACTGTTCATTCATCCCCTCCCCCGTGGTCATGCACTCGCTGTACACCCAGCAGCAACTTCCCTGCCCACAACCCTTATCCATACCACCTGCCAGTATAAATCCCCCATAGCCACACACACACCATTCCAACCAGCAATCTCCACCCACACAACTCCCTCACAGCCACATGCCTTCACCCCCACCATCAGCCCATATAATTCCCCCTCCCTCTATGGCCACATGCTCTTACCTATACCATTCCATTTGTTAAGAAATTATAGATCTATCTACCAACTTTTACAAATGAAGTCATGAAGACAATGGTTGATGTGACAAATTGTTGCTGCATCTGGGCAAAACTTAAGCTGTTATATGGTTCAAAATGTAAAGTGACGAGAATGGATAATTTTAAAGTACTGTACAGTGGACCCCAGACTATCGGCCGGTCTGAGTATCGGCCGACTCGAGTTTCGGTTGTTTTTTTTGGCCCAATTTTTCCCTGACTATCGGCCGTTTCCCCGCACAGGCATTGTGAGCCAGTCTAGCTTTGTTTACCCAGCGTGCTCATTCAAACATTTCACAATAATTTTATTGTGTTTATTGATTGTCACTGTGAAATAAGTCACCATGGGTCCAAAGAAGCTTCCTAGTAGCTCCCCTGTGGCGATAATTTGTGAAAAGGCAAGGTAGTTGCATGCAGATCTTATCAAGAAAATGCCTGGAACCAGTGCTGATGTGAGTGATTTTAAGGCCAGCAAAGGCTGGTTTGACAGATTTAGGAAACGTAGTGGCATACACAGTGGTGTAAGGCATGGTGAGGCAGCAAGTTCAGACAAACGTGTTGCTGAAAATTTTGTGAGTGAATTTAATGTGGAATAAGGTGCAGGAATTTGTTGAAAAATACCACCCTGAGCAAGTTGAAATAAGCCATCTCTGGCAACAAGTTCAGTGACAGAGCCATATTGCACTTCAGGAACATGTTAAAGAGGCGCCAGAAACAGGACTGTGGACAGTTATTTTGTGAGACAGGGGTCCAGTGACTCTCAATCTGGCCCTAGTGGCATTAAAAGACCCAGAAGGGAAGTAACCCCAGATAGGGCTTTGATACCTGAAGTCCTTATGGAGGGGGATTTCCCTTCCAAACACTAAACCCTCCCTTACTATAATAATAATAATAATAATAATAGTTTATTTAGATATGGTACAATGATACATAGTTAGGTAGACATGATACATAGGTATAAATGAGATGTACATGCCAAAAGCCCCTAATATGTTGTGCATTGCAGGCATTCTTAGGACTATTTAATAGTAGACTACATGGTAAAAAATTATGGTTGATAATTTATAAAATAAGTATAATTGTGTATCTAAGTTATAAAATTTGAATATAAGTTGAACATAATCATTTATTAATTGTAGCAATGCAACTAATTGAGTGAGATAACAATTTAAAACAATTAATTGCATTGCAGTTACAGTTTACGTGGTCATTATAATGTAAATGTTATAGAAACAGTTAGCTTAGTATGTATTATTCATATCATGTTTTTACATTTAAGTGATTAATCAGGTTTTTACATTTAAGTGATTAATCAGGTTTTTACATTTAAGTTATTATTCTACTTTGTTGGGAATGTTTGATATTGAGCATTTAGGTTTGGGTGAGAAGGTGGTTTTTTAGCATCGTTTTGAATTGGGGTACAGGCAGGGTTTCTTTGGCAATAACAGGTAATGAATTCCAAATTTCCGTGCCTTTTATATGCATTGAGTTTTTACATAGTGTTAGATGGACACGGGGAACATCAAGGAGTGATGTGTGTTTAGTGTTATGGTCATGTGTCCTGTTAAAATTGGTAATGAGAAGTTTGAGTGGTGGGTTAATATTTGCATAGAGTGTTCTATGTATGTAATAGGCACAGTAAAAAGTATGAATGTATTGTATGGTGAGTAAGTTTAGGTTTTTGAATATTGGTGGAGTATGTTGTCTGGAGTGTCAATTTGTTATCATTCTAACTGCTGCCTTTTGTTGTGTTATTAATGGTCTGAGATGAGTTATTGATGTAGAGCCCCATGCGCAGATTCCATAGGTGAGGTAGGGGTAAATGAGTGAGTGATATAGGGTAAGGAAAGCTGGTTGTGGAACATAGTACTGTATCTTGGATAGTATTCCCACGGTCTTTGAGACTTTCTTGGAAATTTGTTGTATATGTGTCTGAAATTTGAGGCCACTCCTCCCTATCTTCCAGATGCCAGCAATTCTCTTCAATAAAGGTAAGTAAATGTTATTTTAAATGTAAATTTATAAATTTAACATTAATATGTATTGTTATTATGTGTTTTGTGTATGTAAAACTATAGTTATTCTTTAAAAAATGAATTTTTTGTGAATATTTTTGGGTGTGTGGAACGGATTAATTGCATTTACATTATTTCTTATGGGAAATAATGGTTCAACTTTCGGCCAGTTCGAGTTAAGGCCTAGCTCCTGGAACGGATTATGGCAAATATTCGGGGGTCCACTGTACATATTGTGTATACAACAAGGAACCCATCATAATAGTAACTTCTTGTAACATTCTAGGAATATCCTTTAATCCATGCATGTCAGGTGAATAGATAATAATACAGTAAAAAAAAGAAAATAGCATGTTAAAATTGTTCTGTAGACATAGTGAACAAGGGACATTTTACAGTGACTGCAAGACCCTATATCTATTTCTTGTACAACACTTTGTAGATAATTTCCATTCTTCATGGCACAATGCCCTAACAAAAAACTGGAAAACATGATAGATCAATCAGATGGCAAAATTCATCCTTTGCCTGGTGTGGAAAATTTTGAATTTTCCTAAATTCAGCATGTATAAATTTGAATTATATAATAATTTTATATTAAAATGTGATGCTGATTTGACCCTTTGAGAAATTTTGAGTGTGGGGGGATGCAGAACCGAGCCAAATTGGGGGGTTTCAGCCTGAATTTGTAATTAGGAACTGTGTTAATGTCCCCTGCTGAAGAATTGGGACAGGAAATTTGCGGAACTTCAAGAATTACGTGTGGATGGCGGAAGATAAGGGAAACGATGATCACTCACAGGAAATGCGCCATTAGTCCTTGCATTTAGATCTCTAGCTGGCCAGTGTAGGGTCTAGGTGTCAGGCAGGTGTTGTGGTGTGATCCATCTACAGTAATTAAATGGTAAGTAGTAATACGAATTTCTTTCGTGTACCCAGCAAACCTAATCATATACAGTCCACAACTTAATTTACCAGAGTAGCTGGTTTTAATATTGTAATTGTTAATTTAATGTCAGGTCTATCTTTTTGTGAGTGGTAGGGAGTGGTCTTCGAGGAAGTGACAGCTCAGCGACCTGCTGTGACTAAGTCCCACTTACCTCACCCAAATTACTTGCAGGTAATAATTCAGGTAATATCCTGTAAACTTCCTGCAGGTAGTTTGCTCACATAATAATAATTCACGCCTGGGTCCAGAGAACATGTAGGCCATCACAAACTGCAGAAATTGGAAATCTTTTTAAACTGGTAGAGTACAGCGGCTGAATCTTAACAATGTACGTATACACAGATGTTAACAACCAATGTCCAAAATATTTTGCTTCAAACTTTGTAAAGGTTAGGAAACGAAACCAATATTATTCTTGAGAAAGCGAATACAATTTTGTAGGGCTTTACAGTAGGCAGTCAAGCCTCAAACACCTTTAATTCTACAACAATAAGGACTGGAATGTGTTTCTTGATCACATCAAGGTCCAGTCTTAATACATCATTTTAAAAGTAGAACTGAAAAAGACCTTATCAAGGGAGCTGCAGAAAGAGAAGTGACTTCTTTTTTATTATTATTAATATACAGTAACATTTACGTATCTTAAATATTTATAACTGTTTATTGTCAGCAATATTAAGGGTAGAATAAAGATGGCTTATATAAATGCCTGTATTCACCATTGGTCAAGGGCACTTTAATCTCTAAAATATGGATAAAAATAAATTCTGCAAATACACCTATCGGTATATAAAACCATATGTATTAACATAAACCTTAATGTAAAAAAGTTATATTGTGTAACTTTATTTTGTCATCTTAAGTGTATATAGTGTAACACGTGATACTATTATCTTCGTACCATCTTGACAATTGTAAAAATATTTGTGAATGTTACTTATAGCGAATGCTTAAATAAAAACTAACAAAATCTTTGCATAATACTGATCAAAAAAATAATCAGTTACATTTTCTATGTTTCTGACTATAAAAGAAAACTTTATTACGGGGGAACAACTATACAATTCATAAAGGGTCTATTACTGGAAAGACTATTTGGGTTATTAACCCTGTTGGATTAATATCCCAAGAATGCCAAATAACGTGGCTAGTTTCCAATAGGGTCCTTAGGTCTTCTCTTACCTTAGACCTGTTAAAGCGGAATGACTCCTAGGTACCTTAATTACCAGGGACTACAATCACATTATTTGACTATTGGCCTATCCTAGGTTAAATTGTAAATAATGTACCTTTTTGTGCCCATGCCATGTTTATTCTCAAGACCATTGTAAACAAAAATTACATATGCCCCAGGGGTTGCCGGCGACCCTTGCAAGTTGATCATCAGTGCCCTGGTAATTAAGGGCGAGGAAAACTATAAATGTAAAAACTATGTAAGAGAAGATAAGATTTCGTTCAGATTTTTAACCTCGGAGGGTTAGCCACTCAGGATAACCAGAGGAAGGCAGTGTGACATCGAGTGATGGTCTTTCTTATTTCCATTGGGGTTCTCAGTCTTGTCCACCAGGATGCGACCCCCACAACAGTCGACTAACACCCAGGTACATACTTCCTTGCTAGGTTAATGGAACAGCAGATGTAAGGAAACACGCCCAATGTTTCTACCCATGCCGGGGATCGAATCACAGACAGCGTGTGAAGCAAGAGCGTTGCTTATCAGGCCACGGGCCACCGTGTAAGAATAAGTAAGTAAGTAAGTTTATTCAGGTATACACAAATACATTTACATACATTATCATACATAGCAGCATATGTGTAGAGAACCTAGGATAACCCAAAAAAGTCAGACAGAGTGACTTATTTCCATTGGGGTCCTTTAATAAAGTTGTTGTTTTTCTTTACAATATACACGTAACAGAAAGTTCAAACACAACATCAGTTATAAATCTTTCAGTTAATATAACAAATTCACAGTGCAACAGAGAGAATTAATACATTCTTGAGGAGCGCTAAACCAGAGAGCATATCTACATTGCTGGCAATATTTTCTTTAAACATTTTTGTTATAATGCACTGAGAGGTGCATATGTAGTTTGCTGACTGTTGCTTTAGTGTACTTATGGCTAAATTGGTAGCGGCTTCAGCTCATACTGAGGGACCGGAGTTTAATCCCCGAACGAGTGGAAACTAGGCGTTTCCTTATGCCTGCTACCCATGTTCACCCAGCATTGTACAAGCATGTCATTGGGTGTTAGCTAACTGATGTACACCGCATCCTAGGGTAGAAGATTAACCAAATATAAAGATATTCCACGAGAAAATTAAAGACTATCCAGTAATGGATAGAACTGCTAACGTCATCAGTAGATTGCTCGATTGTTAGCGCACTCAACTCACATTGAGGTCTGTGGTTCGATCCCCGATACGGGTGGAAATATTAGGACGTGTTTCCGGCACCTACTGTCCATTTTCATCTTTCCCTAAAATAGGTACCTGGGTGTTAGTCTACTGGTGTAGGTCGTATCCTGGGGACAAAATTGATCTAATTTGCCAGAAATGCTCTGCATAACAAAGGGAGTTCTATGTTAAGCTATGTTTGTATACATTGTGCGTGTACTTTAAGGAATAAAGGTTATTATTAAAGAGACGTGGTGGGTAAAGCAAGGAGGGACAAAGTGCCTACTCATGACGATAAATAGAAAAGAAAAGAAAGATTTATTTCCACGTCACTAGGTTAAACAGGTTCCTAGGTGGCGCTGACGTTCTTACACCACCAAGTGATATGGGAAGTACAGAGACTCAACCATCACTGACCCTTGTAGGTTTAGCGCTTCTTTTTTATTATAATAATAATCATCGACCATCACTACTAACAACAATGCATATCTGTAGGAACTTTTCCTTCACGCTTTATCGTAACTAAAACACTTTGTATCTTGCCAATAGATCGGCAATGTTTTCATATCACTTTCCATCTCTCTTTTCACAAGGTTATTTTCTATAAACAAAATTACTGAAGAATTTAATATTTCCTGTCTCACAGATTACCTTAAATATGTCTTTATAAGCTTTAGTTTACTAAAACGTGTCTTTCCCGTGAAAATAGTGACAGGTATCATAAGTATTATTCATAATGTAACCTACAGATTTGTCATGACATCCTCTAACTTATTACTTTGATGAATCTTACTGCTTTTATTGGGGTTATTATAATCAAAACTAAGCGCTAAACACACGCTTTTACTGGGAGCTTTACATATCCATGATATATTTATTTTGTAATATCTAGTTGAGTCAGAGGCCATCTGTTATATTACTATTGTCTCAATACCTTAATTAACTTATCCTCCAAATCATGGTTTGTTAATCTCAGTTTATTTTGATCTGGCAATTTTTTTATGTACTAATTTAAATATCCACATGAGCTGCGGAAACTTTGTATTATTAATATTATAATCAAAGAAAGCTAGAGAAGGTGGTGACAGCACGCCCAGAGTACTACCGTCCCAATGAGTGTAAAAGAAAGCTGTATTTGTTAATGATGGTAGGATTCTGGTGTCTTTTTCTGTTCATAAACATGCAAGATTTCAGGTACATCTTGCTACTTCTACTTACATAGGTCACACTAACATTCATGTACAAGCATATATACACACCCTCTGGGTTTTCTTTATTTTCTTACTAGTTCTTGTTCTTATTTCCTCTTATCTCCATGGGAAGTGGAACAGAATTCTTCCTCCGTGAGCACGTGTCGTAAGAGCGCCTAAAATGCCTGGAGCAAGGCTTGTAACCCTCTCCTGAATAATTACTAAATGTAAAGGAGACTTTCGTTTTTCCTTTTGGGCCACCACCTCGGTGGGAAACGGCTGACTGTTGAAGAAGAATCAAAGAAAGCGCTAAACCGAAGGAAACTTTGCAACTGCTCACTTCTGCCGGATAAAGAAATAATAGTTGTGTCTATTATTTAACACTCGATTTTTTAATATTCTTATTGTGTTATCTTTATTTGGAGAGACATCATTACACTCAACACTGAACCTGTCTTTTGTAACTTATTAAAATAAAAAGGAAGCGCTAAACCTACTAGGGTCATATAGCAGGACTCCACATCTAGATCTGCAGCTAATTATTTTGTCAATATTAGTGCCCTTTCTTATCCATTTGTAAATAATTGATGAATTAGACACATGGCAACATCTGGGTATGTTTATTTACAGCGTTTCGCCACCCAGAGGCTTTATTAATACAATACAGGGACATCAAAGTTGGCGTCTTTGATCTATCAAGCTGTTGGTGTTCACCCCTCAGGGAGGTCCCTTGATGTCGGTGAGGGGTTCTTGATCCATGGAATTGTACTTGTCTTCCATTTCCTTGTATTGAATCTGACTGCCTATTCCCCTACGGTTTTAGTGTTTCCCCATAAATAAAACAAATATATGTTGGTGTTGGCATATACTAACAGTCAGCAAATACACTACTGACCTTGGTAGAGTGTCCTTGTAACAACTGCACCAAGCTTACCTTCTCTTCTAGTCTCACTGCTATAATTATTGTAATGCACATCTGAGTTTTGTGCCATAAATTTTAAGAATGTTCATTAAAGTGATCTCTATCCTCCCATAAGTTCTATTAATCCCTTACCGATTAAGGCTACTCACTGCGTTTATACATGTAATGAGGACAATAAAACACTAAACTTGTTGATGATTTTAATTAATGTTATAGACAGAAGATGCAAACCTTCTTCATTACCAGATATATCCAGGATCAGGTTCAAATACTCGACCCCAAGCACAGATTCACTAGCTTGTTACCAAACGATTTTGCTCTGGGTCACTCCAGTTATATCTCGCCCAAAATAATAGAGATGTCCAACACAACGAAGATTTTTCAACAAGACATGTGCAATAGTATTATATATATATAGACTGATGAGCACGTTCTTGTTCATTAGACTTTCAAGTTATCTGTGTGATCACTTGCTTACCCACTGTGGTCGACACACTGTACAATGAGTATATGTGACCAATATAGCTTAATGCACCAGAAAAACAACTTAGCTTATAATATATGCATAAACTTCTTAATAATTTGGTCATATTTATCTATGAATTTACTTTTCACTTAGAATTAATATGTATATATATATATATATATATATATATATATATATATATATATATATATATATATATATATATATATATATATATATATATATAACTATAAATAATATATATATATATAATTAAATGTCGTGCCGAATAGGTAAAACTAGTCAATTAGCAAGAACTCATTTAAAATTAAGTCCTTTCTAAAATTTTCTCTTATACGTTTAAATAATATATATATATATATATATATATATATATATATATATATATATATATATATATATATATATATATATATATATAATTTATGTTAATGTAAAATTAATAATTTTGTACCAAAAGAACCTTAGAAAACTTACCTAACCTTATTATAACAAGCGCAATTTAATTTAGCCTAATCCAACTAAATATATTTTAGATAAGTTTACAATAATTTAATAATAAACAAACACAATGAAATATATTTTTTTCGCTAGGTTCAGAATGATTTGCGAAATTATTGCATACACAAATTTTCGCTTGCCTTATTCGGCAAGAAGAGCGTTGCTATTTCAGCCAAATAGCAGTTTTTACCTATTCGGTGATATATATCATATATATATATATATATATATATATATATATATATATATATATATATATATATATATATATATATATATATATATATATATATATATATATAATAATCTGAATTTTTTTCTGGAGTTAGTTTGCATGTGTATCGATGATGATGGGCGGTGTAAGGGCTAAGGCACCGTGTTACTGACAACTCGCCCTGGCTGAATGTGAGTAGTGTGGCTTCGAATCATTCACGTAGGTTCCCATTCAAGTATTTATTTTATCATTCTATTATAGCTGATGTAATTCAATATTTTTAGTGCCCTAGTTCCGTTGGAGTTAGGTGTGGTGCTCCTGAGCAGATGTCCTGCCTCCTAGTAACACCTGACTACATGCTGCTATTATTACACCTCTATTAAGTCTCGCCTTCCCCACTAACCTAATGTTTGAGGTAATCCTCATCGTCCTATTAAGTCTTGGAACTAGGGTGACATTTTATTACCTTATATACTCACCTAGTTGTGGTTGCAGGGGTCGAGTCACAGCTCCTGGCCCATCTTGTGCGATGGAGTATGACAAGGAAATGTTACTAGCTTTCGTCCACATAATTTAACTTTAATAAATAATGTAGTAGCCACATCTGCGGTTGCTTCCATAATGTAACCATCTTACACTTAAGGTGTTCCCATAATGCATCTATCAAAGAGAATAGTGTATCCTCACACTTCCGGTTTTCCCATAACTGTCATACATAACAGGGCAGCATCACACAGCAGGAGTTCCCACAATGCACTTTTCATACACAATAGGAAAGTTGCAAAGTACGGTTGCATATATTACTGTTAAGAACACTTCCCTCCTCCAGAGCTTGCTGGTTCACCTTGACACAATCCCTTCCCTCACCTCTGCCTTTCGTCTCGCTGTTAGTTGACTCCAGCATCACAAAGTAAGACTTGCTATAATATGAACTTGAAAAAAATAACTTCAATTGAGTGTCGTCGTTTCCATGTTCCACGAACTCTATAGTACATAACAGCAGAATGACCGTAGCCTAGGAGACTCCCTGACTCAGAGAAGTGTAACTTATATATATATATATATATATATATATATATATATATATATATATATATATATATATATATATAATATATATATTAATCCGTGATACTTCACACTGACACACGCAACATCAGTCATTATCCACCCACATTACACTCCAAACAATGCATTAATTACATTGTATAAATTAAGTAGCGCACTTAGCACACCTAATGTTTCATGTTACTGGTGAAATGTATAATTTGCATCAACAAAGCCTTGTTCCTACCTTGGAAACATCTGTCTCTCCTTGGTATATTGTTTATATAGTGAGTTTATATGAAGAGAAGAATTATTAAGGCCTTGCTACTAGTGCAGTATTAGACCGATTTTCTTAAACATTAACACCTATTATACATAATACTGTAGGTATGATTCAGTATGAATTGTGTTGAGGAGGGGGAAGAGTATGATGCAAGCTGTCAGTGTTGCTGAGGGTCGTGGTTGTTGCAAATTATAGTGTTGTCATTGTGGGTAGTTCTTGTTGTAGTAATAGTGGTGTTGTCGTCGGTAGTGGTGGTGGTGATTGTTGTGACAGTGGTGATGGTAGTGGTGGTGGGAGTGGTAGTGGTGGTGGTGGTGATGACAGTGGTGGTGGTAGTGGCACCAGTGATGGCGGTTGTGATGACAGTAGTGGTGGTTGTAATAATGTTGTTTTTAGTGGTTGTGGTAGTTGTGGTAGTGGTGGTGGTGGCAGGCACTCTGACGTTCCCCATCAGTGCTGCTGGTTCCTTCAGAAAGTTGCAGGGGTGTCCAAGACAAACTTCCACACTCGGTTGGGACCAATCTCAGCCACGTAGATGGCGACACCGTCTTGACTTACAGAGATGGCATGGGGGTTGTGGAAGCCCTGTGCACCAACACCAGAAACACACACTTAACATTGTGAAGCACTAAAGCATGCAGGAACAAATGATATACATATACAATAACGTCCCGAATGTAGACATAGAATAATCCGTCAACATCCAGGTGAACTCGACTGCGTGAATATCAGTGGTAAAATATATCGATAAGTATGTGAATGAGACACAATATGCAGTTAGCCAGTAAATGCAACTGTTAAAAATTGAGGAAAATAGGTGTAAGTTTACCAACTGGCTAACCTGGCTTCGAACCCATATAAAGCCTGGCTTCGAACCCATATAAGGCCTGGCTTCGAACCCATATAAGGCCTGGCTTCGAACCCATATAAGGCCTGGCTTCGAACCCATATAAGGTCTGGCTTCGAACCCATATAAGGCCTGGCTTCGAACCCATATAAGGCCTGGCTTCGAACCCATATAAGGCCTGGCTTCGAACCCATATAAGGCCTGGCTTCGAACCCATATAACGCCTGGCTTCGAACCCATATAACGCCTGGCTTCGAACCCATATAGCCGCTTCGAACCTATAACGCCTGGCTTCGAACCCATATAACGCCTGGCTTCGAACCCATATAACGCCTGGCTTCGAACCCATATAACGCCTGGCTTCGAACCCATATAACGCCTGGCTTCGAACCCATATAACGCCTGGCTTCGAACTCATATAACGTCTGGCTTCGAACCCATATAACGCCTGGCTTCGAACTCATATAACGCCTGGCTTCGAACCCATACAACGCCTGGCTTCGAACCCATATAACGCCTGGCTTCGAACCCATACAACGCCTGGCTTCGAACCCATACAACGCCTGGCTTCGATCTCGGATAATGCCCCTGGTTTGAACCCATATAACACCCGAGTTCGAACCCTCTTATCGCCTTGTTTACACCATCACCATGAGAAAGGATGTTGGTGGTGACCTACCGTGAGAGGTGCCCAGGCGTCCAGCAGGTCGCCAGTGTCCATATCAGCCGTGAAACCTGTTGCCACGCCCTCGTCCTCGCTGCCGCCCACGCCCACTAGCATGCCATCTGTCGGCGAGAACATTAATTACCCAGCTGACTAAATGAGTTATCCTGCGGTAAATGATTATAATAAATGGGAAGCGTGAAACCCGTGAGGGTCCTACGGCTCTTGAGGAATGGGATGTAATTAGGTTAGATACGAGAAAGAGAAGGTTAAAAATCGTAGAATCAAGAGTCTTCCCAGGCATCAAGGTATCAAGAGTCCCGCCCCTCAAGGAAGGTTCCTTGAAGCTGGTGAGGAGCTCTTGATCTAGGGAATTGGATCTGTACTTAAGTTCCCTGAATTAAGCCTGAATACCTTCCACATTTCCCCCACAGGCGATGTATAATCCTACGGGTTTAGCGCTTCCCCCTTTATAATAATAATTGAAGTCCCGTTGTAAAACTTTCATCTGACCGTATATTATGTCTGTATATCATCTGTCTGTATATCATCTGTCTGTATATCATCTGTCCGTATATCATGTCTGTATATCATCTGTCCGTATATCATGTCTGTATATCATCTGTCCGTATATCATGTCTGTATATCATCTGTCCGTATATCATGTCTGTATATCATCTGTCCGTATATCATGTCTGTATATCATCTGTCCGTATATCATGTCTGTATATCATCTGTCCGTATATCATGTCTGTATATCATCTGTCCGTATATCATGTCTGTATATCATCTGTCCGTATATCATGTCTGTATATCATCTGTCCGTATATCATGTCTGTATATCATCTGTCCGTATATCATGTCTGTATATCATCTGTCCGTATATCATGTCTGTATATCATCTGTCCGTATATCATGTCTGTATATCATGTCCGTATATCATGTCTGTATATCATCTGTCCGTATATCATATATGTATATCATCTGTCCGTATATCATGTCTGTATATCATCTGTCCGTATTGCAAAGAATTACAGACCGATAGCACTAACGTCCCACATCATTAAAATCTTTGAAAGAGTTCTGAGAAGCAGGATCGCCAACCATCTGGACACTCAACAGTTGCACAACCCAGGGCAGCACGGGTTTACAGCAGGTCGCTCCTGCCTCTCACAATTACTATGACATGGTCTTGGATGCACTGGAGGACAAACAAAATGCGGATGTAGTATACACAGACTATGTGAAAGTTTTCAACAAGTGCGATCATGGTGTAACAGCACACAAAATGCGTGATAAAGGAATAACAGGGAAATAGGGTAGATGGATCTATAATTTCTTAACCAGTAAAACACAAAGAGTAATAGTAAACAGAGTAAAGTCAAAGGTGGCTGCAGTGAAAAGCTCTGTTTCATAAGGTACAGTACTCGCTCCTATCCTTTTCCTCATCCTCATATCTGACATAGAGATGTATGTCACAACAGTGTTACCCATTGAGGATACTGAAAATCTCCAAGCGGACATTAACAAAGTCTTTAAATGAGCCTCAGAATACAATATGAAGTTCAATGAGGAGAAATTTCAATTTCTCCTATGGAAAACTCGAGGAAATAAAAACTTGGTCGGAATATAAAACAAATTTCAAATACACAATAGAGCGAAAAACTAATGTGAATGACCTGGGAATGATAATATCAGAGAATCTCACTTTCAAAGATCACAACAATGTCTCTACCACATATGTTAGGAAAATGATAGGATGGATAATGAGAACCTTCAAAACTAGGGATGCCAAGCCAATAATGATTCTTTTCAAATCGTTTGTTCTCTCTAGGCTGGAGTACTGCTGTACACTAACGGCCCCTTTCAAGGTAGGCGAAACTGCAGACCTGGAGAATGTACAGAGAGCTTTTACTGCACATATACATACAATAAAACAGTTACTGGGAATGGTTGAAGTCTCTTGCCCTATACACCTTGGAATGCAGGCGAGAAAGATATATAATATACACTTGAAAAATCCTAGAGGGACTAGTCCCAATTTTGCACACGGAAATCACTCCATACGAAAGCAAAAGACTCGGCAAGCAGTGCAACATCCCCCATTGAAAAGCAGGGGTGCCATAGGTACACTAAGAGACAACACAATAAGTGTCAGGGACCCAAGACTGTTCAACTTCCTCCAGAACAGGGGGCCATGGACCTAAAAAGAAAAACGACAGCACCAAAATGTATAGACCCAAGACTAGTTTCCAGACGTTCCACCTTTCACAACCTAAAATAAGATAAAACCTGACCAGCCGGGCTTGTGGCTCTGCTATCGTCGGTTTCGCAGTGCTGCGCGAGCAGTATACTCTAGTCTCTGGTTGATCCGAGGTCCCTGAGATCCCTACGCCGAGGCCCTGGGTTATAGACCGGGCCGCGGAGGAGTGCGTATCGAGCTCCCGAGAACCACCCCCTCCAGAGTATACTGCGAGTCGTATAATCTGCCCGTACATCCTCTGCCTCGCAGGTATATCTGATGTAAAATAAAGATACATTAACCATTACTAAAGTTAAGAGCCATGTGACGGCTGCTCCTCGACAAACAAACATTTCACAACCTAAAAATCGAAGATGAAAACACGACGTTTCGGATCCTTCTGAGCCACGTATCAACTCTGAGCCAAGTATTAACTCGCTGTGAGTCAAGTATTAACTCGCTGTGAGTCAAGTATCAACTGGTAACTTAACAATGGTTCAGGAAAGACCCATAGTCATCGTCCAGTTTTAATCACCAATATGATGGTTATTTGTGGATTGTTCTAGCCAGAATTTAGCAACTTTTATTGAAAATTAAAATTCCTGTTGCAATACGGCTCTCGACGTGACCATTGAGACAGTTACAGGTGATACCTGGTGTTGCCTGGGAGACCACTTGACCACTGCATCGCAACACACATGACTTGAGAGTCGGGCCATGAGGAAATACTTCCCAAGTAACACAGTAACTTTACCTCCTTAGGTTTGGTAGTGACATCTTAACTTTGAAGGGAGTGTCTTGTTGCCCGTGAAGGGCTCCTCATCTACGGTACTGGAGCTGCTTTTCTCTTCCTTGGGTCAAACAATAAACTCCCATTACCGACTCTTAGGAATTAAGTGATTAGACATGGATATAATAATAATAATAATAATAATAATATCTGATCAAATACACTTCATCCTCTGTGTAACCCATACGTGTTTAACTTTTTGTTTTTACTATTACAGAAATACGAATCATTGCATCAGGCGTGGAAGGACCAATTCAATATCCTCACTTGCTTGAGGCTTATAGACAAAGCTTGGGGGAATGTGTCTTCCAGGACCATGCAGTCATCATGGAAGAAACTGTGACCTGACTTTGTGGCAGCCAGGGATTTTGAAGGCTTTGAAGATGAGCCTGAGCTGGTAGAGGATACTGTGTCCCTGGGGAAGACCTTGGGCCTAGAGGTGGCTGAAGATGATGTGGAGGAGCATAGAACTGAACTCACCACAGAAAACTTGTAGACCTTCAGAAAGTGCAGCAACAGATTGCAGCAGAGATGTCATCAGTGGAAGAGGGTAAGGAAGATGTGTTCACTGCACTTGTCAAGGAAATGTGTACTAAATGGCATGAAGTGCAGGAGTTTGCTGAAAAATACCATCCAGACAAAGCAGTGGCCATCCGTTTCTCAAACATGTGCAATTTAAAAATAATAATACTATGTACTTTATTTACTACAAGTACATGTACAAGGTATACAGGCCTAGCTGACATCAATGACATACTACTATACAGAAAGCCGCTTGTTATGCAAATTTCAGGCAAATTAGGTCAGTTTTGTCCCAGGATGCGACCTACACCAGTCCACTAACACCCAGGTGCCCATTTTACACTGATGGGTGAACAAAGACAGTTGGTGTAAGGAAACACGTCCGATGTTTCAACCCCTTCGCCGGGAATTGAACCCGGACCCTCACCGTGTGAAGCGGTGTAATGTCTCAATTTAGACAACTGTTAAAACGGAGCCTGAAACAAACCTCACTGGATGGTTTTTAGTGAGACAAAGAACCAGTGAGAAAGAATAAGTGGTAAAGTTTCTCAGTATTCATTTTTAGTTTAATGTAGCACTTAGTACATTTTTAATAAATTATTATATTGTCATTCGGGCTCTGGAACGGATTAATTCTATTTACATTATTCTTCATGGGAACAATTGCTTTGGTTGTCGTCCATTTTGGTTGTCAAATCGACATCTGGAACGAATTAAGTTCGAAAACTGAGGTTCCACTCTTCTTGCTCTCTATGTATATTTCAGTTTCAGTCTTATGTTCATTATTTTATACATGCTTGTTTAATAATTCATATATGTCGTGCCGAATAGGTAAAACTTGCGATTTTGCCTTAAACAGCAACGCTCTTCTTGCCTATGAATAAGGCAAGCGAAAATTTGTGTATGAAATAATTTCGCAAAAATCATTCTGTACCTAACGAAAAAAAATATTTCATTGTGTTTGTTTATTATTAAATTATATTAAACTTATCTAAAATATATTTAGTTGGATTAGGCATATATTTTAATTGCGCTTGTTATAATAAGGTTAGGTAAGTTTTCTAAGGCTCTTTTGATACAAAATTATTAATTTTTACATTAACGTATTTAAACGTATAAAATATAATTTTAGAAAGGACTTAATTTTAAATGAGTTTTTGCCAATTGACCAATTTTACCTATTCGGTACGTATATATATATATATATATGTATGTATGTGTGTCGTGCCTAATAGGTAAAACTGGTCAATTAGCAAGAACTCATTTAAAATTAAGTCCTTTCTAAAATTTTCTCTTATACGTTTAAAGATATATATTTTTCATTTATGGTAATGTAAAAATTTATAATTTTGTACCAAGAGAAACTTTGAAAACTTACCTAACCTTATTATAACAAGAGCAATTTAATTTAGCCTAACCCAACTAAATATATTTTAGACAAGTTTACAATAATTTAATAATAAACAAACATAATTAAATATATTTTTTCGTTAGGTTCAGAATGATTTTTGAAATTATTGAATACACAAATTTTCACTTGTCTTATTGGCAAAAGAGCGTTGCTATTTAACCAAAATAGCAAGTTTTACCTAATCACGACATATATATATATATATACATATATATATAATATATATATATATATATATATATATATATATATATATATATATATATATATATATATATATATATATATATATATATATATATTATTTTTTTCAACAAGTCGGCCGTCTCCCACCGAGGCAGGGTGACCCAAAAAGAAAGAAAATCCCCAAAAAGAAAATACTTTCATCATCATTCAACACTTTCACCACACTCATACATAATCACTGTCTTTGCAGAGGCGCTCAGCTACGACAGCTGAGAATAGTCCCTCCCAGCTGTCACTATCCCAGACCCTCCTTTAAAGTGCAGGCACTGTACTTCCCATTTCCAGGACTCAAGTCCAACTAAATCAATTAACTGGTTTCCTGAATCCCTTCACAAAATGTTACCCTGCTCACACTCCAACAGATCGTCATGTCCCAAAACCATTCGTCTCCATTCATTCCTATCTAACACGCTCACACATGCTTGCTGGAAGTCCAAGCCCTCGCCCACAAAACCTCCTTTACCCCTCCCTCCAACCCTTTCTAGGACGACCCTACCCCGCCTTCCTTCCCCAACAGATTTATACGCTCTCCAAGTCATTCTATTTTGATCCATTCTCTCTAAATGACCAAACCACCTCAACAACCCCTCTTCAGCCCTCTGACAAATACTTTTAGTAACTCCACACCTCCTAATTTCCACATTCCGAACTTTCTGCATAATATTTACACCACACATTGCCCTTAGACAGGACATCTCCACTGCCTCCAGCCTCCTACACGCTGCAGCATTTGCAACCCATGGTACCACTATACTTTCGTACATTCCCTTCTTTGCCTCCACAGATACCTCAACGCACCACTCACCTTTTTTCCTTCATCAATTCTATGGTTAACCTCATCCTTCATAAACCCATCCGCTGACACGTCAACTCCCAAATATCTGAAAACATTTACTTCTTCCATAATCCCTCTCTCCATTGTGATATCCAATTTTTCTTTATTTAAATCGTTTGATACCCTCATCACCTTACTCTTATCTATGTTCACTTTCAACTTTCTACCTTTACACACTCTCCCAAACTCGTCCACTAACCTTTGCAACTTTTCTTTAGAATCTCCCATAAGCACAGTATCATCAGCAAAAAGTAACTGTGTCAACTCCCAGTTTGCATTTAATTCCCCATAATTTAATCCCACCCCTCTCCCCAACACCCTAGCATTTACTTATTTTACAACCCCATCTATAAATATATTAAACACCCATGGTGACATTACACATCCCTGTCTAAGACCTACTTTTACCGGGAAGTAATCTCCCTCTATCCTACACACCCTAACCTGAGCCTCACTATCCTCATAAAAACTCTTTACAGCCTTCAGTAACTTACTACCTATTCCATACATTTGCAACATTTGCCACATTGCTCCCCTATCCACTCTATCATATGCCTTTTCTAAATCCATAAATGCAATGAAAACTTCTCTACCTTTATCTAAATACTGTTCACATATATGCTTCACTGTAAACACTTGATCTACACATCCCCTACCCACTCTAAAGCCTCCTTGCTCATCCGCAATCCTACTCTCCGTCTTACCTCTAATTCTTTCAATAATAACCCTGCCATACACTTTACCTGGTATACTCAGTAAACTTATTCCCCTATAATTTTTACACTCTCTTTATCCCCCTTCCTTTATATAAAGATACTATACATGCTCTCTGCCAATCCCTAGGTACCTTCCCTCTTTCATACATTTATTAAACAAAAATACCAACCACTCCAGCACTATATCCCCCCCTGCTTTTAACATTTCTGTCATGATCCCGTCAGTTCCAGCTGCTTCACCCCCTTTCATTCTACGTAATGCCTCACGCACCTCCCCCACACTCACATCCTGCTCTTCTTCACTCCTAAACGATGTTGTACCTCCCTGGCCAGTACATGAAATTACGCCTCCTTTTTCATCGAAATTTAAAAGTTCCTCAAAATATTCCGCCATCTACCCAATACCTCCAGCTCCCAATCTACTAACTCCCCTACTCTGTTTTTAACTGACAAATCCATTCGTTCCCTAGGCTTTCTTACCTTGTTTATCTCGCTCCAAAAATTTTTCTTGTTTTCAGCAAAATTTCTTGACAGAGCTCTCCCATTCTTTCATCCGCTCTTCTTTTGCACTCTCTCACCACTCTCTTCACCTTTCTTTTTACTCTCCATATACTCTGCTCTTCTATTAACACTTCTGTTTTGTAAAAACCTCTCATAAGCTACCTTTTTTCTTTATCACACCCTTTACTTCTTCATTCCACCACTCACTCCTCTTCCTCCTGCACCCACCCTCCTATAGCCACAAACTTCTGCCCCACATTCTAATACTGCATTTTTAAAACTATCCCAACTCTCTTCAACCCCCACTACTCCTACTTGCACTAGCCCACCTTTCTGCCAATAGTTCCTTATATCTCACCCTAACTTCCTCCTCCCTTAGTTTATACACTTTTACCCTCTCTTACTTGCTGTTGCCATTTTCTTTTGTCCCATCTACCTTTTACTCTAATTGTAGCTACAACCAAATAATGATCCGATATATCCGTTGCCCCTCTATAAACATGTACATCCTGAAACCTACCCATCAACCTTTAATCCACCAATACATAATCCAACAAACTTACATGCTATATCATACCTTGTATATTTATTTATCCTCTTTTTCATAAAATATGTATTACTTATTACCAAACCTCTTTCTACACATAGCTCAATTAATGGTTCCCCATTTACATTTACCCCTGGACCCCAAATTTACCTACTACTCCCTCCATAACATTTTTACCCACTTTAGCATTAAGATCCCCAACCACAATTACTCTCTCACTTGGTTCAAAACTCCCCACACACTCAATCAATATTTCCCAAAATCTCTCTTTCTCCTCTACACTTCTCTCTTCTCCAGGTGCATAAACACTTACTATAACCCACTTTTCACATCCAACCTTTATTTTACTCCACATAATCCTTGAATTTATACATTTATATTCCCTCTTTACCTGCCATAACTGATTATTCAACATTATTGCCACTCCTTCTTTAGCTCTAACTCTATTTGAAACCCCTGACCTAATCCCATTTATTTCTCCCCACTGAAACTCTCCTACCCCTTTCAGCTTTGTCTCACTTAAAGCCAGGACATCCAGCTTCTTTTCATTCATAACATCTACAATCATCTCTTTCTTATCATTCGCACAACATCCATGCACATTCAAACATCCCACTTTGACGGTTTTCTTCTTTTCTTTTTAGTAAGCTATACAGGAAAAGGGGTTACTAGCCAATTGTTCCCGGCATTTTAGTTGACTTTTACAACACGCATGGCTTACGGAGGAAAGATTCTTATTCCACTTCCCCATGGATATGAAAGGAAAAGCAATAAGAACAAGAACTATTAAGATAAAATCAAAGAAAACTCAGATGAGTGTGTATACATAAACGTGTACATGTTTGCGTAGCGTGACCTAAGTGTAAGTAGAAGTAGCAAGACGTACCTGAAATCTTGCATGTTTATGAGACAGAAAAAAGACACCAGCAATCCTTCCATCATGTAAAACAAATACAGGCTTTTGTTTTACACTCACTTGGCAGGACAGTAGTACCTTATGGGTGGTTGCTGACTACCAACCTACTACGTACAATATATATATATATATATATATATATATATATATATATATATATATATATATATATATATATATATATTGTTTATTTAATAGTGAATATTTAATTATTCATGTTTATTTATTTCTGTTCGACCTAACATTTCGAGAGCAGAATAAATCAACAGTAGCCTCAGTGAGGTAAATCATCACATACATAATGAGCACCATCAAAACAAACACTTAGACCAATAATAGTACTACTTTAGGCACTTTAGCTCACAGTCCTTTTCAAGAAAGGCAGCCTAGCCTTGCTGATTCAGAAAGGCACTTCCACACCAACTAGCTTAACCTAGCTGATTCCTATACGCATATATTCACAACACCACCACCTAGCTGATTCAGAGAGACATATCATCCACAATACCACAGTATATTAACACCATAGTCCCAAGATTATTCTTCTTCCAGTAGACATAAGAAAAATTATTATAATAAAATTAGAAGTCTTCAAGAGGGAACTAGTCAAGGTTGTTCACGAGGCGCCTGATCAGTTAGGTTATACTAGCAATATAGGCCTATAGACCAGAAGCAAGAAAGCTGAAAACTCTTGAATCCAGCTACAAGTTAATTAGTTAGTTGTCTCTGAGAGGAAAAGTAAAATCAAGGAGAAATAAATTCGATTACTTTAACTGACCGCCATATTACTTTGTTGCAACCTCAGCCATTATCAGCTTGCTTCTAACTTAAGCAGAGAACAATATATACCACTCACTGAGAAAAGCAACGTCAAACACCCTGCTGCGGTTAGGGTCCTGAAGAGTCATGACGGGTTGACCAAACTGTTGTTGGTGCTGGAGTCCTGCCTTGAGACATACCACTCTATGGTTCTCCCGGTCAGCCACACACAGGGCGTCGCGAGTCTCATCAAGTGCTAACCCGTGGGGAACATACAGTGCTCCAGCGCTACCCTCGCTTCCTGTATACACCAAATACACACATTAAAAAAATGACAATTTTATTATTCACAAAATTTTTCATAAGTAAAATGCTAAAAGAAGGTGCCAGGTCAGTGTGGGGTTCCTGATCCAAGGAACTACACCTATCTCAACTTTCCTCGGATCGAACCTGATTTCTTCTCATTGACTCTATGGGTTTAGTGCTCCCCTATAAGCATAATACTAATAATAGTGCAGACTCTAAAGTGCTGATAAATTATCATATATTACATTATATTTTGTCTGAAATAAAACAATTACAAAGAAAAAATGATGCACAAATAAATGGATGTAAAAGAACACAAACAAACAAATATGAATGTCAACCAGACATAAAAAAGGGAAAGACAAGAATTGTGAATTTGGGCAACAAAACAAGTCATCCACGCAAACACACACACACACTCCAGGGCCAGGAGCTATGAATCGACCCTTGCAACCACATTTAGGTGAGTACACACACAGGTGGACAGAGACAGAATGTTCCAGAGATGGGACACAGCAACAAGGGGACACAGTTGGAAGTTGAAGACTCAGATGAATCACAGGAATGTTAGGAAGTATTTCTTCAGTCACAGAGTGGTCAGGAAGTGGAATAGTTTGGGAAGCGATGAAGTGGAGGCAGGATCCATTCATAGCTTTAAGAAGAGGTATGATAAAGCTCATGGCGCAGGAAGTGACCCAGTAGCGGCCAGTGAAGAGGCGGGGCCAGGAGCTATGAATCGACCCCTGCAACCACAACTAGGTGAGTACACACACACACTACAAACGGTTGAGTTATAGGGGAAAATAACGAAAATCCAACAGTGAATGAGTAAATGCAGAATGTGTGATGAGACTCTGAGACTGAAGAAGTGTAGAAAATGAATTATTCTGCCTTATGTGACTTACATAATATAGAAGTCACAAATAGTGACAAAACATAAAGTAAACCAGTTAAGAAGAAAATAATAATGTTATAAATAGTCACATAAGAAGTGAGGAAAGTAAACATAGAGATGACTAACAACAAAGATCAAGTCAAGGCTAAAGTGAAATTCAGGAAATAATTTGAAATAATAAGCTTTAAACCTAACAAACCAGTCTCTCAGATGTAGGATTCAACACTGATAGCAACGTGAAGCTCCGACACAATCAGTGATTAACTAATTCATCCTCTCACCAGTCAACGAATAAAAAACAAAATACAAAATCCAGCAACATATCACAATATATCGCTCGGCTGCAATAGTGATCCCGCGAGAGAAGACTTGTAAAACTGTCATTCATAATTTAACACCGTTAATGAAGACGTCTTCTGTTCTGCCAGCTTATGCAAATCAGTTACTGGCAATCACCTATATTTAAACATAAGTTAATTAAAGTTAAGGTAAAATATACTAATTTACAATAACTTATTTAATATGTTGGTCCCTACCTGGAGTATACCTGGAGAAGGTTTCGGGGGTCAACGTCCCCGCGGCCCGGTGTGACCAGGCCTCATAGTGGATCAGGGCCTGATCAACCAGGCTGTTACTGTTGGCCGCACGCAAAATGACGTACGAACCACAGCCCGGCTGGTCAGGTACTGACTTTACCTGTCCAGCGCCTTCTTGAAGACAGTCAGGGGTCTATTGGTAATAACCCTTATGTATGCTGGGAATCAGTTAAACAGTCTTGGGCCCTGCACACTTACTGTGTTGTCTCTTATCGTGCTAGTTGCACCCCTGCTTTTCATTGGGGGGATGTTGCATCGTCTGCAGAGTCTTTTGCTTTCATAGGGAGTGATTTTCGTGTGCAAGTTTGGTACAAATCCCTGACCAGCCAGGCTGTGGTTCGTACGTTGGACTGCGTGCGGCCAGCAGTAACAGCCTGGTTGATCAGGCTCTGGTCCAACATGAGGCCTGGTCACAGACCGGGCCGCAGGGGCGTTGACCCCAGGAATTCTCTCCAGGTAAACTCCAGGTAATAGGATTTTCCAAGTGTATACAATCATATATCTCTCCCGCCTACGTTCTAGGGAGTACAGGTTGAGGAACTTCAAGCGTTACCAGTAATTGAGGTGTTTTATCGCAGTTATGTGTACCGTGAAGGGTCTCTGTACATTTTTCTAGGTCAGCAATTTCACCTGCCTTGAAAGGTGCTGTTAGTGGGTAGCAATATTCCAGCCTAGATAGAACAAGCGACCTGAAGAGTGCCATTATGGGCTTGGCATCCCTAGTTTTGAAGGTTCTCATTATCCATCCTGTCATTTTTCTAGCAGATGCAATTTATACAATGTTTGGTCTTTGAAAGTGAGATCCTCTGACATTATCACTCCCAGGTCTTTTACATTAGTTTTTTGCTCTATTGTGTAGTTGGAATTTGTTTTATACTCCGAAGTTTTAATTTCCTCACGTTTTTCATATCGGAGTAATTGAAATTTCTCATCATTGGACTTCATATTGTTTTCTGCGGCCCATTTAAAGATTTGGTTGATATCCGCCTGGAGTCTTGCAGTCTTTTCAGTGGAGGATACTGTCATGCAAATTCGGGTGTCATCTGCAAAGGAAGACAGGGTGCTGTGGCTTACATCTCTGTCTATGTCAGATATGAGGATGAGGAACAGGATGAGAGCGAGTACTGTGCCTTGTGGAACAGCTTTTCACAGTAACCACCTCAGACTTTACTCTGTTTACTACTACTCTTTGTGTTTTATTTGTTAGGAAATTATGGATCCATCTACCAACTTTTCCTGTTATTCCTTTATCACGCATTTTGTGGGCTATTACACCACTTTTCAAAGGCTTTTGCAAAGTCTGTGTATACTACATCTGCGTTTTGTTTGTCTTCTAGAGCATCCATGACCTTGTCATAGTGGTCCAGTAGTTGGGACAGGCAGGAGTGACCTGCTCTAAACCCATGTTGCCCTGGGTTGTGTAACTGATGGGTATCTAGATGAGTGACTTAGATCGTATAGAAACTGACGCAGTGTGTGTAGTAATGATTCGGAAAACGAACGTGTTATTTGGAGGACCCGTGGCAGAGACTTACCCTGGTGTCCGAACTGGTCCTTCAGAGTTCCGTCAGCAGCGAAGCGGAGGATGCGAGCGTTGCAGTAGCCGTCGGCGACGAAGAAATCTCCTGAGGAGGTGACAGCGACACTGGTAGGCTTGCACAGGTGATGGTCGTCACTGCCAGGTACTCCAGCCTCTCCAACACTCAACTCTGACTCTTCACTCTCACCACCGAACTGATACACAAACATTATCATTGTTATTATTATTATTATTAGTAGTAGTAGTAGTAGTAATTATTATTAGTAGTAGTAATTATTATTATTATTAGTAGTAGTAATTATTATAATTTGTATTATTAGTAGAAGTAGTAATTATTATTATCAGTAGTAGTAATTATTTTTATTATTATTATTATTAGTAGTAGTAGTAGTAGTAGTAGAGGTAGTAATTATTACTGTTGGGTTTAGTCCTGACTCTTTCTCTTCTACTTAAGCTCTTCCTCTCACCGGCTATTCTTCTTCTGTCCCCACTTCCCCCTCGCCCCTAGTGGGTCCTTACCTGAGAGTCTGAACTGAACTGAACTAGTAATTATTATTATTAATAGTAGTAGTAAATATTATTATCATGATTGTGAGGAAACGCTAAACATGTAGGGGCTATGCAGTTTGACGCAAGGGAAGGATAGCTTCAATTGCGTGAATGAAAATCCCATTAGAGGCATTAATTAAGGCAACCAACCAGCTTCCTGCTTGAAAGACAACACAAACATAATGTCGAACCAGACTCCAATTATAAAATATGGTGAAGGTTACAATATGATAACCAAGGGACTGAAGTGCTCCATATTTAATATAATGCTCAGGGTTGGTCGATCCAGTTCTTTAGAAAGTAAGTTTATTTAGATACAGTTATATAAACTGTCATACATGGTAACATATGTGTAAATTACATAGGATAACACCCCCCAAAAATCAGACAAAGTGACTTATTTCCAATGGGGGTCCTTGTGTTTCCATAACTATTTCTTGTGAATAATTATGACCACTAACATTATTTATTAAGTAATGGAGGACGATTACTCAAAGCCTAAAACACCTGCAGCTTAGTAGTGAAGCGGTAATCTTACAACTGAGAGGACCCTGAATGCAATTCATTGGAAGATGTAGGGACTAGGCTCATTTCATCTGCTGATTATGTTCTCCTAGTAGTAAATAGGTACCTGAGTCCTAGTCGACTGATATGGGTCTCAGTAGTAATACTACGGATAGAATCGGAGGTTTAATTTAACTGAGACAGACTGACAGCTTAGCAGGTGGAAGTGAACCAAGTCGTCAAGAAACTTACACAAGAGGCCGGTAGCAAGGAGAACACAGGCTGTCTATATTATACTGCCTGCCACTACAACAATATTATACTGCCTGCCACTACAACAATATTATACTGCCTGTCACTACAACATTATTATACTGCCTGCCACTACAACAATATTATACTGCCTGCCACTACAACAATATTATACTGCCTGCCACTACAACAATATTATACTGCCTGCCACTACAACAATATTATACTGCCTGCCACTACAACAATATTATACTGCCTGTAACTACAACAATATTATACTGCCTGCCACTACAACAATATTATACTGCCTGCCACTACAACAATATTATACTGCCTGCCACTACAACAATATTATACTGCCTGCCACTACAACAATATTATACTGCCACTACAACAATATTATACTGCCACTACAACAATATTATACTGCCACTACAACAATATTATACTGCCTGCCACTACAACAATATTATACTGCCTGCCACTATAACAATATTATACTGCCTGCCACTACAACAATATTATACTGCCTGCCACTACAACAATATTATACTGCCTGCCACTACAACAATATTATACTGCCACAACAACATTATACTGCCACTACAACAATATACTGCCACTACAACAATATTATACTGCCTGCCACTACAACAATATTATACTGCCTGCCACTAAACAATATTATACTGCCTGCCACTACAACAATATTATATCCTGCCACTACAACAATATTATATGCCTGCCACTACAACAATATTATACTGCCACTACAACAATATTATACTGCCTGCCACTACAACAATATTATACTGCCTGCCACTACAACAATATTATACTGCCTGCCACTACAACAATATTATACTGCCTGCCACTACAACAATATTATACTGCCACTACAACAATATTATACTCTGCCACTACAACATTATACTGCTGCCACTACAACAATATTATACTGCCTGCCACTACAACAATATTATACCCGCCACTAACAATATTATACTGCCTGCCACTACAACAATATTATACTGCCACTACAACAATATACTGCCACTACAACAATATTATACTGTCACTACAACAATATTATACTGTCACTACAACAATATTATACTGCCACTACAACAATATTATACTGCCACTACAACAATATTATACTTGCCACTACAACAATATTATACTGCCTGCCACTACAACATATTATATGCTGCCACTACAACAATATTATACTGTGCACTACAACAATATTATACTGTCCACTACAACAATACTTATATTCTGCCACTACAACAATATTATACTGCCTGCCACTACAACAATATTATACCTTGTTCTTGTACTGTACCTTCCCTAGGTACAGTACAAGAACACTGACAATTTGAAGCTGATCGGATGAGATCTTAAGTTATAAGCACGAAAACCTTTTGAGGAAGAACAAAAAACAATTCCAGCAGCCACGTCAAGGTACCCCTTCAAGGTACGTTGAGGTGGAAACCTAACAGTGATCGTCTCTATGAGGGTAGAAGATCGAGCCTCCACCAAGCCTTACGTTGAATAACTCACATAGGTTTAGCGCTTTGTAAAATACGTCATTATTATTCGTAAAATACGTCATTATAATTCTTCTTCTAATGTACAATTACCCACCTTAAACACCTGATGGAGGGCGACGTCTGTGAGCCAGGTGTTACCCTTGGAGTCAACAGTTATACCGTGAGGCAAGACAAAGCGTCCGCGGCCCCAAGAACGCACAACTTCTCCAGTGTCTGGGTCCAGCACCACCACCACGTCTTCCTCCAGAGGTCCTCCCTCCTGGTAGTGATGTGACGAGTTGAATGACCTGCACAAACCCACCGTCAGAATGCAGGTAATCATCAGTATAATCATAATAATTATATTCATAATATAATACAAATAATAATAATAATCATATACTATTCTGAAAGGAGCAAGGTTATATACACTGAGAAGTGCGTATTTCATTGTATATAATGCACTGAGTTATATTTTATTTCTATTCAGAGAATTAAAGTATCCATGACTGGTGGTGTACAGGTTACATGCATCTTAATCAAGGGAGACATTCTCTACTTACTGTACGGAAACCAATATACCAATTTGTTTAATAAAACTGGCAGATCAGGGCTTACACAACCCAGCAAATATTCAACCTTTCCTTTGAGCACAATAAACCAGCACTTTAAAGTTCAGCTCTCAACTTATTGCACTGAAAAAAGTGCCCTCTCGCCCGTTTTTTAAAATAAAGTTGTCCCCTACACTCACAAATAATGTTCTGAGTACGATACATTTATGTTAAAAGTTACAAGGAGATCGGATGCAGCATTCTCAAGCTATAAGTAAACCACTGCATTATTTGCATGTATAAAATTAATAAAATGGCATCAATATATCCTAATACCAGTCTGAGACTTTCTCTGAGTAAGATGTACTAACGCTGAAAGTTTAAAGCCAATCAGAAGAGTCGTTCTCGAGTCATCGTGTGGAAAAAGTGGATTAAGAAAACTGTACCCTAGTTTATAACCATTTTATCGATAAAGCAATATGAAAAATAATATTTTTGAAAGGCCCATTATATTTCTGAAAATTTAAAATGCCATAGAAACGCGAATTTTCAATATACTTTTTTTCATTGTTTTTAAATGTTTAAGAAACTAGCATTATCATGTCATTAGATAAGGACACTCCATTAACAATCAAAAGGTTTGAAGCAAATCGGATGAAACATTCACAAGTTATCGCATGGAAACTAATATTTAAATTTTCCTAATTTCCATAACAGAATTAACAAATTTACATCTACACTGCCCAAGATCAATCCAAATCTTTCACTAAGATACACCCGTGTTTAAGATACACCCGTGTTTAAGATACACCCGTGTTTAAGATACACCCGTGTTTAAGATACACCCGTGTTTAAGATACACCCGTGTTTAAGATACTCCCGTGTTTAAGATACTCCCGTGTTTAAGATACACCCGTGTTTAAGATTTAAGGCAGATCAAGAAAGGGAAAGAAGCAAATTTGTTTAATAAAGTTACCAGATTCAAATGAACACAGTGTAATAACAACGTGGAGCTTCGAGCAACAACTACCAGAGCTACGATCACTAGAGACAACCTCCAGTTATTGCACTTTGAACAACAACTACCAGAGCTACGATCACTAGAGACAACCTCCAGTTATTGCACAAAAACCAATAATCTCAATTTCTTAAAGTATGTTAATAAATAACTTTGAGCTTACATATCCCAAACTATCTTTATTCCCTTCATTTATGTCTACCGTCTTTTAAAACCTGAAGCTGTTATCTCACTCAAAATAATACTGCAATTGTTTTAATAAAATTGAGAAATATGTACTTATACAGTCCAAGGCAATAACTATCCGAAATTTTTCTTTATATGAAACATCTGTGTTGAAAGTTTGAAGCCAAGTTAGAGTTATAGCAGAGAAACGAACACATCAATAATAACATGAATCTTCCTTTATATACTATACACCAGCGTTAAAGGTTTAAAGCCGATCGGACGAGACGTTCTAAAGTTATCAAATCACAGTACGGGTGGGAATTGAACTCGCGGCTAGTCATAAAATTCCAGACCGGCGCGTTAGCCACAGGGCCAGTTGGCTACAATAAGATTCATCTATGTATATTTATACATCATAGGAAGGTTAGCATAGGCATCACTGTGACCACAAATGCAAGTTCAATTTCCGACCGTACCCTGGTTTGTTTACAATCGTCATTACGATCTCGCGAGGTGTAAATAAAAACCTCGGAAGAAAGAAAAAAAATTCCAACAACAATTATAGTTTTTCCTGACGCAAAATACCGAATAATACCCATTGTATATATTCTGATGGGTGTGTTTTGTTTATGAAGTGCGCTAAGAATACCAGTGTAGATATACAACAAGTGGTATATATATGAGAGATAATTTTAATTTCATTTTAATAATTAAAGTATTTTTGACGTGTGTACAGATGAAAAGCAGTCTTAGTGACCTTCAAGCAATCAACAGTCTTTAAAATTATCTATCAGGCTAGCTAATACTGTGTTAAATCTTCGTTAATATAAGATAATATCATTTTCTTTGTCATACGATCTTGATCTGAACAACTCAGGAAATTGGTGATTATGTCATTATTATCTGTTTAAATAGAAGTTATAATGACGTGAATCTCAGAAAGTGTTTATACATTTATTTTATGATTCCCGCTGTGACATTTTAAAATTCCTTAACATTTTCCCTCAACCAGTTGTTCTGGATAATAACTATTGACTGCACGAGGGCCACTAAGGTACACGGTAACCTTTTTTTACCACCAGACAAGACTATTTTAATATTTACAAACATTATCTCTCAGTCCACACCAGGATTCGAACGTGTACACTCTAAATCAAATTACTCAGTATGGGCAGGTTTGAATCCTGCTGTGGACTGAGAGATAATGTTTGTAAATAATTTCGCCTGTTTGAGAACTGTTAAGCATCCCTTAATATACTGCTACCTCGCACCCACAAACTAACCACATTAAAGTGTAGGAAAAGTGGAAAGTGTATAAAGCTGCTGCCTTCCTGTAATCATACTCTCATGAAAAACTTCATCCAGTATGGCTATTTATGATGAGAATGTTTTCATTGTATCTGACATGCCCACATGTAAGATAAGATAAGATAAGATTTCTTCGGATTTTTAACCCCGGAGGGTTAGCCACCCAGGATAACCCAAGAAAGTCAGTGCGTCATCGAGGATGTCTGTCTTATTCCATTGGGGTCCTAATCTTGTCCCCAGGATGCGACCCACACCAGTCGACTAACAACCCAGGTACCTACTTGCTCTAGTAACATGACAACAGGTGTAAGGAAACACGTCGAAATGTTTTCACCCGCCGGGAATCGAACCCGGGCCCTCCGTGTGTGAAGCGAGAGCTCTAGCCACCAGACCACCGTAAAGATTATTTTTTTATTTACACAGTTGCATTTACATGCAACTTAGGTCCACTACAGAGCTCAGCCCTATCCAAGGTATAATAACACTCCCTGGGATGTACCTACTTACTGGTATGTGACAGGGGTAACAACCTTTTCACTAGTGCCGGGACCAAACCCTAGTCCTTCAGTTATGAGCCAAGAACGCTACCACTCAAGCCATCTATTCTTCCGTGCATCTGCCATACCCACACATAAGTACTCCTTAGAGTACGTAGCATACTCACAGGTAGTCCCAAGTGCGTGTGCCCCTGTGGAAGAGCACAGGTCTACCTAGGGGGTCTACAGAGACCCCAGCAACCTGCCCCAGCACCAGACCCGGCGTCCAGCCTCTCTCCTCCCGCGGGTGACCCACTCCACCGCCACCCTCCTGAAAAATATACACATATTTACACACTTCAGTCTGTGGAGAAGAATCCTTCCTCCGTAAGCCATGCGTGTCGTAAGAGGCGACTAAAATGCCGGGAGCAAGGGGCTAATAACCCCTTCTCCTGTATACATTAGTAAATGTAAAAAATAAGAAACACTTTCATTTCTTCTGCGGGTCACTCTGCCTCGGTGGGAAACGACCGGGGTCTTAAAAAAAATTACACAGTAGTATCTATTTTTGAAAGTAAACGGCCGATTCCCATCAAGACAGGATGACCCAAAGAAGAAAACACATTAACTATCATTCATTCAATAAAAGTCAATTTAGGATATTTCAAGACTTACTCAAGTGGATGTTTCCATGGTGGTCTCTATGGTGCGATTCCCATTTCCAGATATATGTATATTATTCTTACTATACATAAATTACTGGGAACGGTTGAAGGTCCTTGATCTGTATTCCCTGAAACTCAGGCGAGATAATATACACTTGGAAGGTCCTGGAGGGATTGGTACCAAACCTGCACACGAAAATCACTCCCTATGAAAGCAAAAGACTCAGCAGGAGATGCAACATTCCCCCGATGAAAAGCAGGGGCGCCACGAGTACATTGAAGACAACACCATTAGTGTCCGGGGCCCAAGACTGTTCATCTGCCTTCCAGCATACATAACGGGGATTACCAATAGACCCCTGGCTGTTTTCAAGAAGGCACTGGACAGGCACCTAAAGTCAATACCTGACCACCCGGGCTGTGGTTCGTACGTCAGTTTGCGTGCGGCCAACAGTAATAGCCTGGTTGATCAGACCCTGATCCACCATGAGGCCTGTTCTCAGACCGAGCCGCGGGGGCGTTGACCCCCGAAACCCTCTCCAGGTAAACTCCAGGTACATGGGTAATAATATCTTACCATGCACAAGTAATACAATAAGACATTGTGCATGACTTACAAAAACATGTCTGCCTACATACGTGTGATCAAGTTGAGTTTAGAAATACTCTTATAAGTAAACAAGTCCAGGTCACCTGTGTCCATAATTCAAAGACTGTTTATAATGCATCTTGTCATTATTAAGAGGTTGTTTATAATGGATCTTGTCATTATTCAGAGGTTGTTTATAATGGATCTTGTCATTATTAAGAGGTTGTTTATAATGGATCTTGTCATTATTAAGAGGTTGTTTATAATGCATCTCATCATTATTCAAAGGTTGTTTATAATGCATCTTCATATTCAGGTGTTAAATTCTGTCAAGTTCAGGTTGTTTATAATGCATCTATCATTATTCAAGGTTGTTTATAATGCATCTCATCATTATTCAGAGGTTGTTTATAATGCATCTTTAGTCATTATTCAGAGGTTGTTTATAATGCATCTCATCATTATTCAGAGGTTGTTTATAATGCATCTTCATTATTAGACTTGTCTTATAATTGTTGTGAAAATTAAAGTTCGACTGTATGTGCACCTGCATATTATTCTGCTTGTTTATCAAGTCATGACTTTGCATCATCTTGGCGAACGTTTCTATAATCATCTAGTACAACTTCTCTGTTTGAATGTACTTCTCACTTTCGAGCTTCTTATGTGCACATGATTTCTGCAGCTTCACCTGCTATATGCACTGACTTCTGCACTTCACTGTATGCACTGAACTTTCTGCAGCTTCACCTGCTATTGCTGCACCTGAACTTTCTGCTTTCACCTGTTTGCAGAACTTTCTCGCTTCTACGTATTGCACTGACTTCAGCTTCACTTGCTATGTCACTGACTTTCTGCAGCTTCTGCTATGTGCACTGAACTTTGCACTTCACTGCTATGGCAGCTACTTTCTATTGCAATCTGGCTTATGTTGCACCTGAACTTTCTGCACTTCACTGCTTCTGACTTCACCTGACTTTCTGCCTACCTTGCAGTCCTTTATGCACTGATTCTGCTTCACCTGCTATTGACTGATTTCTGCAGCTTCACTCAGTGACCTGACTTTCTGCAGCTACCTGTGCACCTGACTTCTGCGCTTCACCTGCTTGTCACTGACTTCTGCAGCTTCACCTGGACCTGAACTTTCTGCAGCTTCACCTCATGCACTACTTTGCACTTACTGTTGCACTGAACTTTCTGCACTACCTTTGTCACTGACTTTTGCACTTCACTTTTGTCACCTGAACTTTCTGACCCTGGAACTCTGCACTTTCCGCTTCACTGCATGGCTCTGAACTTTCTGCAGCTTCACTGCTATGTGCACCTGAACTTTCTGCAGCTTCACCTGCTATGTGCACCTGAACTTTCTGCAGCTTCACCTGCTATGTGCACCTGAACTTTCTGCAGCTTCACCTGCTATGTGCACCTGAACTTTCTGCAGCTTCACCTGCTATGTGCACCTAAACTTTCTGCAGCTTCATCTATGTGCACCTGAACTTTCTGCAGCTTCACCTATGTGCACCTGAACTTTCTGCAGCTTCACCTGCTATGTGCACCTGAACTTTCTGCAGCTTCATCTGCTATGTGCACCTGAACTTTCTGCAGCTTCACTTGCTATGTGCACCTGAACTTTCTGCAGCTTCACCTGCTATGTGCACCTTACCTTTTTGCAGCTTCACCTGCTATGTGCACCTAAACTTTCTGCAGCTTCATCTATGTGCACCTGAACTTTCTGCAGCTTCACCTGCTATGTGCACCTAAACTTTCTGCAGCTTCACCTGCTATGTGCACCTTAACTTTCTGCAGCTTCACCTATGTGCACCTTAACTTTCTGCAGCTTCACCTGCTATGTGCACCTTAACTTTCTGCAGCTTCACCTGCTATGTGCACCTGAACTTTCTGCAGCTTCACCTGCTATGTGCACCTTAACTTTAACTTGCACCTTCTCGATGTCACTCCTGGCTCTGTCATAGTTCAGTGTCTTTCCAATTCTTTATTGCTGTATAAAAAACAAGGTTTAAGTTTTCTTACAATATCCGTCACTTTCAAGAATCTAAATTTTTCAATTTCCACAGCAATGAGTAAACAGTAAGAATTTTCATGCCTTTAATCTTGGGGGCTGAGAGCCCATGAGGTGACTACGGAATGTTTAATAGAGTTATTGAATTACGGTTCCCACATCGCATTAGCAATAGTCATACAATGTTTAAATCCAATAAACATATTACTAAAGTGTAGGTGTGTAGCTTACCTGTGGACCGCTGGTGTAGTCAGGTGTAACAGTTGTAACAACACTCACCTCCTGAGCTGAGGACTACCACAGTAAACAAAATATATCAAGTGACCCCTTGTTATCATGGATCTTTTTAAGTTAAACACTTGAATTTTTTTTCTATGAAGTTGTAATGTGCCACTGAGCGTATCATTATTTGAACAAGAGTCTCGTTATGTGATATCCCTCGACGAATATGAAAAAGAGCTGGGTGTGTCCGCCTCTCTCAACTGTCTGAGGAGAAGTTGCAGTGAGCGCCTTGGGCTGCCGTGGGTGGGGTTAGGCCTAGTACCATTACACGCCATCTACATTCCACTGTCATTCCTTCGCTAGTGGGCGGCTGAAGCACTTTTTACTTTATTTTATCTTTAAAGTCTCTTATCCTACCTGCATATATTAAAGCCTGAGTTTAGCTATGTTACACAACTCCCTGCTTCTTACCTCATGCTATGTTGTGCTTGTATTCAACTGCTTGCGTTGTAAATGAGCGCAAGTAGTATATATCACAGTGTTGCCCCTGACATTGATGCTCAGATCATGGTCAGGCTGAAACCTTCATAATAAAAACTATCGACCTTGATGGTGACTGAGGCCCAACCTCACCCCCGTAACATCAGAGACCTAACAGTATTTACATTTTGTAAGCCAAGAGATGCTGTATGATGACCCACACTGTGTCATGATGTGGCTGTTAACAGTATCTTGTAAAAGCAGTCTGTTCCATGAACTCATTAAAGAGTGACTCGTAACTCAGTGGTAGCGCCTTCAGTTCACACCCAAAGGTTACAAGGGTTCAAGTCATAGGGACTCGAGGTGAAAAATGTCTTTACACCTATTCAACAATCAGGTGTTAGCAGACTTGTGGATCGCATCACAGGTTTTGACATGAGCTGAGGTAAAATTTCAGTCTCTCAGACTTATATTCAACTGTTTAAAACAAGATCTTCCAACGGAATATAAAAAAAAACTACCTCAAGAAAGGTAATCACTAAGAACTGACCTTTTGTTTTCTTAAGAGAGAGTTTAAAGTTTGTGTTTTGAGCGTCACCTGTAGGTAGAAAAATCGATTAAATGACCTTAGCAGTCTTTAACAAGCCTAGTGAACGATGGTGACTGAGATACAGCCCATAACATCTTATAAAAGGGTATTGGTAATAACAATCCTCTACAATTTGCTGTCCCCTTGCACGTATAAACCTTTTTTCATAATTGCCAAGAATTTTATAATTATATTTAGGAGGGAAGCGATAAACCCGTGAGGATCATGAAGTGCCTGGGGAATGGGAGGTAATGAGGTTCGATCCAAGAAAGAGGACAAGTCCAATTCCTTTAATCAAGAGCCAAGTCCTCACCAGCATGAAGGAAGCTTGCTTCAGGGTCACAGGAATTTATACTACGCGGGTTTTGAACTCTTGTGTCTGATGTTTCTCAAGACCACTTCAGCTGCTGCTGGCCCGTCCTTGTGACCTTCATTACCAAGTTTGTATTTTCTACTTCTCTCCCAGAAGCTTCGAGCCCACAGTGATAAACTTAAACTCATTTATAACTCATGGCGTGACCGATTAGCAGATTGGATTTTGTTTTCAGTTTAAGCACTAAAACATGGAAGCAATCATTGTTACCCAGCGCTCAGGAAGAAAAAATAAGACAATGAAGTGAAATTTCAGAAGAATGAAGAACACGTTGCTAAAATTCATTAATTTAAAAAAATCTACGCTAAAGTCTCAGAAAGTGTAGAAAAAAGTTATTATTTAATATTAATATCAGGTATGGATGAATGACAATTGCAAAATGAGTGAATGAGTTGATCCACACAGCTGAGGAAGCCAGTGAGGCAGCAGACAACCGTCCTAACCAAATCAACAATAAGCAATATTTAGTTTACTTATATGATATAAAATACGTCATTGCATTAGTTTATATAGTGTACATGTATTCCTACTGTTTCACATTATTATTACATTCATGGGGGAGCGCTAAACCTCAGAGGTAAAAATTCAAAGAAAGGGAAAATTATGATTTTGAAGGGACGCAACGATTCAGTGGTGAAAATTGTTGCTGGAGCTTTCGAAGCAATATATAAATTATAATGTATATGTATGTGTGTGGTACATGACTCACCTTCGAGCCCTGACGGTCGTCTAGAAGACTCCGCAGCTCAGTGTAGATGTTGTCTTCTAAGTAATCATAAGTAGGAATCTTACGAGCCAATAAACACGTGAAGCAACATATGGCAGCACACACCTTCAGCCAAAACATGGTAGGCCTACTCTTCCTCGGCCTTTCACAATCTACAAAAAAGTTGTGGTCTTTAGCGACTGTAATTTTACTTTAAATAGATTCTGGTTACCGTGCAGGAATTTCAGTTTAAGCTGTGGGTTTGCGTACTAAACTGGAGGGAGGTGAGGGGGCGCGAGGTGCCTTTGCAAGGTGTCTGCTCTCAATGAAGCATCGACCGTGTTGCCATGGGACACTCACGTCATACTATAATCAATGGGACGCATGCGTGAAAATTTCTCCTTGCTCAGGGCCCGGAGGATAACATACCTGTTCTTCGTTATCTCAAAAGAGCCCCTCCTCTTTTGTATTTTCTGAACATGTTATGCCGTCAGTCAGCAAGTGTTTCTGTGGTTCAAAGTTATAATGACGTTTAATGAGTGTTGTATGATGATGTCCCAAGTTTAATAACACTTTGTAACAGTATTATTGTGCACCACGGTGTCCGCGCATTAACAGCCTATTCAATGATTCAGCAATATTCGCTATTCATGCGCTAACAGTTTAATTTTATCCCTAATTTTGGGGTTAAATTACTCCTGATGTTAGTGTACCAAAATGGCCATACTCTCTTATTAACCCTGCAGATATGTTTTATTTTTAGGTTAGATAACCGTACCAATGAGTGATACCTGCATTTACACCATTAAACAACGAATTGCTTTACGTGTCACTGAATCCACTAACATGTACAAACAAGGAAGCCAATTGCACTACTACAGTTGTACTGCATCTACTACTACCCTCCGCTGCTTTACACTTCAATCTCTGGCCGAAGGAGACTCGAACCTACGAACCTTGCAACAAGGTTCGCGGTGCTTTACCGACCGTACCACACTGGACCAATACCTTGGCGTCAGCTCACGCTAGACGTTGATCCAAGGCAGCCAGCTTTCAGACAGGTGGCTTACAGCTTTTCATCTCATCCCCTGCATGCATCGACACAACTAGAGATTTTTACAATGCTAGGAATTTGCAAGAGCAGGGTTGCAAGGTTGTGTGGATGCATGCAGGGGATGAGATGAAAAGTCTGTAAGCCACCTGCCTGAAAGCTGGGTGCCTTGGATCAACGTCTAGTGTGAGCTGGACGCCAAGGTATTGGTCCAGTGTGGTACGGTCGGTAAAGCACCGCGAACCTTGTTGCAAGGTTCGTAGGTTCGAGTCTCCTTCGGTCACTAGTGGCGAAAGTTTCCTCTAATAAATGTCCAGTGTACATAAGTGTGTTTTTCACAAGGAAGACAATGAAAGAGGTGTGACTTACAGCCTTAATGATGTGCACTCTGTAAACTTTAAGAAACTGACACTTAACACACAAATGACTGACTCACAACTGACACTTAACACACAAATGACTGACTCACAACTGACACTTAACACACAAATGACTGACTCACATCTCCAGTTTATTTGGCATATAACTGCATCCGTTTTATTAAGTTTAATATTAAAAAAATAATATCAGCTTAAATTTTGCTAAGGCAATACAAAAAGTTAACTGATTCTCATCAGCATATAATGCCATTAAGTTAATGATTAAAAGTAATATCGCTAAATTTGTGTAAACGAATTACTGTTCTCTCAGTAAGCTAGATGTGTGTGACTGTATTTGTCTTCAACTAGATGTGTGACTGTATTTGTCTTCAACTAGATGTGTGTGACTGTATTTGTCTTCAACTAGATGTGTGTGACTGTATTTGTCTTCAACTAGATGTGTGTGACTGTATTTGTCTTCAACTAGATGTGTGTGACTGTATTTGTCTTCAACTAGATGTGTGTGGTTACACGAGAACAACAACACTTGCCTTGTACCATCTCTGTTAATAATATCACCATTTGAACATTGTCTCCCAAATATTACCCAATCCTCCATGAATATAATAATAATAATAATAATAATAATAATAATTAGATGTATTTCGGTCGCTGCGCTATTCGAAAAGGTATCCCCGTATTGCATAACCCCAGTCCCTTTTACCTCAGTGCACGCGACTGGAATAGTGCAGAGTGCGGCATAAGTTGATGATGCATGAGAATATTAAGGTTGAAAATTTCAAGGGAAATCACAAGAGGCATTCACGAGTCATCATGGAAACTAACATCCAAGTTTCTTAACTAAAAATGGTAAATAGGAGTCTATTCTCAATAAACTTTAAAATGCCACAATTAAGATACACAAGCATTTAAGGTTTTAAGTCGATCGGAAGAGACATTCTCTAGTTATTACACGGGAAACAATTTCCTTAATAAAACTGGCAAATTGAAATTTACACAGCTTAGAGTGACAAGCTTCCTTTTAATAAAGCCCACCAATGGTAAAAGTTTAAAGCCAATCAGAAAAAGGCATTCTCCAACAACTTATCTGATTCCAACAATTTTTTTTTTTGAACAGTTTCGTAAAATTTCAAATTTGCACCAACTCGGAGTTAACTTATGGGTTATCATCCTTCTTGCTCAATACATCGTCAGTAATATTTTGAGGCCAGTCAGAAGAAGCATTCTTTATTTACTGAATAAAAAAAATCATTATGTATTCGATAACATTGCCAAACTGGGACAAATGCCAGCTAGCCTATCTAATTTATTAACCTTCTTCACTAAAGCTTTTGAGGCTGTTGATCACGATAAAGAATTCGATATTGTTTATTTAGACTTTAGTAAGGCTTTTGATAGAGTACCGCACCAGAGACTGTTAAAGAAAGTGGCAGCTCATGGCATTGGGGAAAAAGTGCTGTCATGGATCGAGTCATGGCTCACCAATAGGAAGCAGAGAGTGTGCATAAATGGAAAAATAAACACATAAGCAGTATAATGTGATCCTTTATTGACAACGTTTCGCCCACGCAGTGGGCTTTATCTAGTCACAGACAGATCTACCTGGAAAATGAGTAACATGAAGATATATATAGGGTATAGTCAGGTGGAGAATGCTGGGTCAGGTGGAGAAAGCTGCATGTGACAGTCTTAAAAGTAGTGTGATAGTTAAAAACATTGTGTGACTTAAAGGACCTGCAGTGTACCATTCTTGAGTTCTAGGTGGGATAGTGTTGAAGAAGTTTCTTGGCAATAGGTTCAGCTATGTTGTAGAAGCCGTTGTTCTGGTTGAAGTTGTTGGATATACAGATGAGTGATGATTCTAGGATTCTTCGGTATTGCGTGTTGTCTTCTCTGGCGATGAGTCTTGCGTTTCTGTAGTTGATTAAATGGTTGTGTAAATTTCGGTGTTGAACACAGGCATTTCTTGAGTCGTCAGATCTGTAACAGACAGGAAAAGCTTCAATCCACGGCAGGGGTATACACAATCCCTTGTAATGGCTGCAGCAAATTATACGTTGGCGAAACATCCAGAGACCTACAAACACGCATTTCAGAACACCAGTACGCGGCAGATCTGACGACTCAAGAAATGCCGTGTTCAACACCGAAATTTACACAACCATTTAATCAACTACAGAAACGCAAGACTCATCGCCAGAGAAGACAACACGCAATACCGAAGAATCCTAGAATCATCACTCATCTGTATATCCAACAACTTCAACCAAAACAACGGCTTCTACAACATAGCTGAACCTATTGCCAAGAAACTCCTTCAACGCTATCCCACCTAGAACTCAAGAATGGTACACTGCAGGTCCTTTAAGTCACACAATGTTTTTAACTATCACACTACTTTTAAGACTGTCACATGCAGCTTTCTCCACCTGACCCAGCATTCTCCACCTGACTATACCCTATATATATCTTCATGTTACTCATTTTCCAGGTAGATCTGTCTGTGACTCGATAAAGCCCACTGCGTGGGCGAAACGTTGTCAATAAAGGATCACATTATACTACTTATGTGTTTATTTTTCCATTGTGTCGGTATTTTATACCATTTATTTCCAACAAGGGTAGCAGGTAGACAGGCAGAAACAACAACTGGACGAACAAGGGTAGCAGGTAGACAGAAAGGAACAACTGGACGAACAAGGGTAGCAGGTAGATATTCAGACACAACAACTGGACGAACAAGGGTAGCAGGTAGATATTCAGAAACAACAACTGGACGAACAAGGGTAGCAGGTAGACAGGCAGGAACAACAACTGAACGAACAAGGGTAGCAGGTAGACAGGCAGGAACAACAACTGAACGAACAAGGGTAGCAGGTAGACAGGCAGGAGCAACAACTGAACGAACAAGGGTAGCAGGTAGACAGACAGTAACAACAACAGGACGAACAAGGGTAGCAGGTAGACAGGCAGGAACAACAACTAAACGAACAAGGGTAGCAGATAGACAGACAGTAACAACAACTGGACGAACAAGGGTAGCAGGTAGACAGACAGTAACAACAACTGGACGAACAAGGGTAGCAGGTAGACAGGCAGGAACAACAACTGGACGAACAAGGGTAGCAGGTAGACAGACAGTAACAACAACTGGACGAACAAGGGTAGCAGGTAGACAGACAGTAACAACAACAGGACGAACAAGGGTAGCAGGTAGACAGGCAGGAATAACAACTGGACGAACAAGGGTAGCAGGTAGAAAGACAGTAACAACAACTGAACGAACAAGGGTAGCAGGTAGACAGACAGTAACAACAACTGGACGAACAAGGGTAGCAGGTAGACAGACAGTAACAACAACTGAACGAACAAGGGTAGCAGGTAGACAGACAGTAACAACAACTGGACGAGCAATGGTAGCAGGTAGACAGACAGTAACAACAACTGGACGAGCAATGGTAGCAGGTAGACAGGCAGGAACAACAACTGGACGAACAAGGGTAGCAGGTAGACAGGCAGGAACAACAACTGGACGAGCAATGGTAACAGGTAGACAGACAGTAACAACAACTGGACGAGCAATGGTAGCAGGTAGACAGGCAGGAACAACAACTGAACGAACAAGGGTAGCAGGTAGACAGACAGGAACAACAACTGGACGAACAAGGGTAGCAGGTAGACAGGCAGGAATAACAACTGGACGAACAAGGGTAGCAGGTAGACAGGCAGGAACAACAACTGGACGAACAAGGGTAGCACGTAGACAGACAGGAACAACAACTGAACGAACAAGGGTAGCAGGTAGACAGGCAGGAACAACAACTGGACGAACAAGGGTAGCAGGTAGACAGACAGGAACAACAACTGAACGAACAATGGTAGCAGGTAGACAGGCAGGAACAACAACTGAACGAACAAGGGTAGCAGGTAGACAGACAGGAACAACAACTGGACGAACAAGGGTAGCAGGTAGACAGGCAGGAACAACAACTGGACGAACAAGGGTAGCAGGTAGACAGGCAGGAACAACAACTGGACGAACAAGGGTAGCAGGTAGACAGACAGGAACAACAACTGAACGAACAAGGGTAGCAGGTAGACAGACAGTAACAACAACTGAACGAACAAGGGTAGCAGGTAGACAGGCAGGAACAACAACTGAATGAACAAGGGTAGCAGGTAGACAGGCAGGAACAACAACTGGACGAACAAGGGTAGCAGGTAGACAGGCAGGAACAACAACTGGACGAACAAGGGTAGCAGGTAGACAGGCAGGAACAACAACTGGACGAACAAGGGTAGCAGGTAGACAGACAGGAACACAACTGACGAACAAGGTAGAGGTAGACAGCGAGGAACAAAACTGGACGACAAGGGTGCAGGTAGACAGAAGAAACAATTAACCAGTAAGAACTACTCGTACTGATGAACCAAAAATAAATGTTCTGTATGGCATTTTAGCTGAATAAACATTTAATTACTGGTCATGATTTGAGGTGAGATAACATTAGTAAACTAGTTTACAATTTGTTAATTAACTTACTCGTGGTGGGTCAGGAAGCCGTTAATAAGATCTCACAAAATCAATTAACTCTCAAAAAGGAGCTCTCTTAACCTCGTTATGTTCAGAAACCTTCACGAGATATTTATTATTATTATTATTATTATTATTATTATTATTATTATTATTAGTAGTAGTAGTAGTAGTAGTAGTAGTAGTAGTAGTAGTAAGTAACAGAAGTAAGGGACTCTGGTGGCCTCTTGGTTAAATCTCTCGCTTCACACGGCGAGGGCCTGGAATCGATTCCCAGCCAGGGTAGAAACATTGGGCGTGTTTCTTTACACCTGTTGTCTATGTTCCCCATCAGTAAAATGGGTACCTGGGTGTTAGTCGACTGGTGTGAGTCGCATCCTCGGACACTGACCTAATTTGCCCCCAATGCTCAGCATAACAAGGGGCTTTCTATGTAGTAGTACTCACTTATGTCAGCTAGGCCTGTATACCATGTACATGTACTGGTAGTAAAATAAAAGAAGATAAACAAAAAAGACAGGCAATGTGTAACCAGGTTTGATCCGACGAAGAGGAGAGCCTCTCAGGAGTCTCAGATGAGGTGCTCTTGAGAATAAAATTTTCTACATAGATTTTATTGTCTGGTTCATTGGGTTTATTGCGTCATTAATTAAGGTTTAATGTAATGTGTTCATCACCAGTCTAGAATAAATTGTGTTGAATCTCTAAGATAGGGATCAAATTAAAGTGTCAGTATATATGCTGAGTGATAGATAGCACCTCTGGTGTGCGTCACTTGATGGTCACCACTGTGACATAGCGTCACATTGATGGTCACCACTGTGACATAGCGTGACCTTGATGGTCACCACTGTGACATAGCGTCACCTGATGGTCACCACTGTGACATAGCGTCACCTTGATGGTCACCACTGTGACATAGCGTCACCTTGATGGTCACCACTGTGACAGCGTCACCTTGGTCACCACTGTGACATAGCGTCACCTTGATGGTCACCACTGTGACATAGCGTCACCTTGATGGTCACCACTGTGACATAGCGTCACCTTGATGGTCACCACTGTGACAGCGTTACCTTGATGGTCACCACTGTGACATAGCGTCACCTTGATGGTCACCACTGTGACATAGCGTCACCTTGATGGTCACCAATGTGACATAGCGTCACCTTGATGGTCACCAATGTGACATAGCGTCACCTTGATGGTCACCACTGTGACATAGCGTCACCTTGATGGTCACCACTGTGACAGCGTCACCTTGATGGTCACCACTGTGACATAGCGTCACCTTGATGGTCACCACTGTGACATAGCGTCACCTTGATGGTCACCACTGTGACATAGCGTCACCTTGATGGTCACCACTGACATAGCGTGACTATGGTCAGTAGCGTCACCTTGATGGTCACCACTGTGACATAGCGTACCCTTGATGGTCACCACTGTGACATAGCGTCACCTTGATGGTCACCACTGTGACATAGCGTCACCTTGATGGTCACCACTGTGACATAGCGTCACCTTGATGGTCACCACTGTGACATAGCGTCACCTTGATGGTCACCACTGTGACATAGCGTCACCTTGATGGTCACCACTGTGACATAGCGTCACCTTGATGGTCACCACTGTGACATAGCGTCACCTTGATGGTCACCACTGTGACATAGCGTCACCTTGATGGTCACCACTGTGACATAGCGTCACCTTGATGGTCACCACTGTGACATACTCATTCTGAAGACGACAGTCAAGAAGTATTAACGTCTTAGTGGTTAATTTTAGCAATGGTTGGGTAGTGATGGTGTTAAGTCAGATACCATAGTAGAGCTTCACGTCCCATGGTTGTATTGTGTATTCCATCTTGTAGGTGGGTGTTAAGATATTTGATCGCGCATAATAGAGCCATGGAGTGACACCCTACATTAACTAAGCAAGTTACTTTACTACTGAGTTATTTACCTACAGTAGTGTGCTCACTCAAAATTAATTGGTGGAAATCATGATTTTTTTAATAAAAGTTTTATTACAAAAGTACGTAATGGGTCCATGGAACTATTATTAGAGCTGTATCATATTAGCTAAGCAAGTAATTATTGTTATAAGAGGGAATGAAGGATCATCACTAAATTAATGGACGGAAGAAACTTTCCATTAATGTTTCGTACATGAACATTTTAAAATGTTCATATATGGTACATTAAGTAGAAAGTAACTTGGAATAAACCAATAATGTGAAACAATGTAACATTTCAAAACTGAGCAGAATGGTCTAAACGAGGCCTCACCAGAAATATATATAAAGCTGAAGTATAACCTGAGGACTCCTGTTAATTATACTTTTTGGCTTATCAAAAAGTATAAATAATAGGAATCCTCAGGTTATACTTCTACTTTGTGTATGTGTAATTTGTTCATGATTGTAACTATATATGATGTGATTATGATTCATTACCTTGTAACTTGTCATGATTGTAACCAGCTCTACCTGGAGCTCATTACCTTTGTAACTTGTCATGATTGTGACCAGCTCTAGTTCATTACCTTTGTAACTTGTCATGAGTGTGACCAGCTCTACCTGGAGCTCATTACCTTTGTAACTTGTCATAATTGTGACCAGATCTAGTTCATTACCGCTGTAACTTGTTCAGCTATCAAAACTTTGGAGTCCAGTCAATGGACCAATTATATACCTCTGTAATCTTTTGACTACCGCCCACAGGATGGGTATGGGGTGCATAATAAAGATATTAAACTAACTAAAAACTATACCCTTGGTAAGGCCTCATTTTGATCACACTGCTCAGTTCTGGTCTCCATATTACAAAATGGACATAACTGCTCTGGACAACATACAGAGAAGGATGCCAAAGTTGAGTCCATGTATCAGAAATCATTCTTTCAAAGATACAGCAAGTGAGGTAAATTTCAGTTACTACGTTTCTCAATAAAGCGTAAGTCATATGTGAGAAACCTAAATGTGATAATATCAGATCTAACTTTCAAGGAAACAGCTATTATTTGCAGCTGCAAGAAAAAAAAATGATAGACTGGATAACTAGAACCTTAAAAAAAAGAGATGACAAACCATTCAGATCACTTGTTTTCTCTAGGCTAGAATTTTTTCATATACTAACCAGCATCCCTTCCAGGCAGGTGAAAGTAGCTTGTATAAACTTAGTTAAGCATCTAAATTACTGGGAACCCTTGAAGTCTTCGAACTGTACTCCTTAGAATATAAGCGAGAATAATACATCGTAATCTACACCTGTAAGATTCTGAAAGGACTGGTCCGAAACCTGCACACCTAGATAATCACTACATTTTACAATAAAATGCTTGTAGGAGACCTCTAGTTAAAAGCAGGAGAGCGAAGAGTACACCGAGGAGTCAGTAAGTGTAAAGGAACCACGATTCTTCAACACCCTCCCTTCATGCATAAGGGGAATTACCATCAAACCCTGGGTGTCTTCAAGAAGAAATTCGACAAATTCTTCAGATCAGTTTCTGATCAGCTGAATTGTAGTGCATACGTTGGACTGCTGGCGGCAGGCACCAACAACTTGATGGAACAAGCCAGCAACCAGGAGGCTTGGTCTAGAGCCGGGTCGCGGGAGTAGTGATCTTCAAAGGTGATTATAGGTAGGCTGAAGGCACTGAGTTAGTGTTCTAGAAAGACGTAGTTATGGGATATATGACATAGGTGAACAAATTTAAAACAGGAATAAATAAAGGGAACAAATTACGTGCTGCAAACATCAAAGACAAGACTCAGAAATGGATGAAAGCTGGATAAATTTAGATTTACAAAAAATATAGGAAAGCTCTGCTTTGGTAGTAAAGTTGTGGAATAATGGAACAAACTTCCAGGTAACGTCATTGAAGCGAGAACTTCAGGTACTAGATTGAAAAAAATAGGTTAAACAGGTATATAAGGTGACGTGAGTGTGAATTAGACGTGCTATTAGGTCTGTCTGCTACAGTGCCTCATTGTTTTTATTTCCAATGAAAACAATGATTACAGTAATAGCGCTACCACAGTCGTACATATGGGATGGAAACATTATTTGTATAGTAATAGTGGATGTAGTGAGGGCACTGTTAAGTGCTGCTGGTTGACGCACCTTCCACTATCTATCACAGTGAGGTCATTGTTAAGTGCTGCTGGTTGGCGCACCTTCCACTATCTATCACAGTGAGGTCATTGTTAAGTGCTGCTGGTTGACGCACCTTCCACCATCATAGTAAGGTCACTGGTAAGTGCTGCTGGTTAACGCACCTTCCATCATCTATCATAGTAAGGTCACTGGCAAGTGCTGCTGGTTAACGGACCTTCCACCATCATAGTAAGGTCACTGGTAAGTGCTGCTGGTTAACGCACTTTCCACCATCATAGTAAGGTCACTGGTAAGTGCTGCTGGTTAACGCACTTTCCACCATCATAGAAAGGTCACTGGTAAGTGCTGCTGGTTAACGCACTTTCCACCATCATAGTAAGGTCACTGGTAAGTGCTGCTGGTTAACGCACTTTCCACCATCATAGTAAGGTCACTGGTAAGTGCTGCTGGTTAACGCACTTTCCACCATCATAGAAAGGTCACTGGTAAGTGCTGCTGGTTAACGCACCTTCCACCATCATAGTAAGGTCACTGGTAAGTGCTGCTGGTTAACGCACCTTCCACCATCATAGTAAGGTCACTGGTAAGTGCGGCTGGTTAACGCATCTTCCACCATCATAGTAAGGTCACTGGTAAGTGCTGCTGGTTAACGCACCTTCCACCATCATAGTAAGGTCACTGGTAAGTGCGGCTGGTTAACGCACTTTCCACCATCATAGTAAGGTCACTGGTAAGTGCTGCTGGTTAACGCACTTTCCACCATCATAGTAAGGTCACTGGTAAGTGCTGCTGGTTAACGCACCTTCCACCATCATAGTAAGGTCACTGGTAAGTGCTGCTGGTTAACGCACTTTCTACCATCATAGTAAGGTCACTGGTAAGCTGCTGGTTAACGCACTTTCCACCATCATAGAAAGGTCACTGGTAAGTGTTGCTGGTTAACGCACTTTCCACCATCATAGTAAGGTCACTGGTAAGTGCTGCTGGTTAACGCACTTTCCACCATCTATCGTCAGCTGAGGCAAGTGGTGGTGGTCACGTGACCTGGCCGCTGATGACGCCATATTAGACGTTTGTTATTGTTATGGTTATGGTGGCGGCGCGGCGGCCTAGCTCACTCTCACACCTCCAGTGACCTCTCTCTCTCTCGTCACCCTCACCCACCTGACCTCTGCCACACCTACATGACCTCCTGCTGGCTCCACCTCGACCATCAAGGTGAGAGCTGCCAGCTGGGGCACCCCGTATATCAGAACACTTCATCCAACTTTTTTGGGGAAAGGCACCGAGAGGTTTTTTTTTTTTTCCACTTTGTTCTCCCGTATTTCAGACATTGCGTAATGTGTAATGTTAGTTTTGAGGGGTTTGTGTTTCTTGTAGTTACTTGTAGACCTAGCGGCCTCTTGTGATGTTTCCTCAGTGTCACCTGCTTGTTATTTAAATTATTCATATTCCTTTTTAACTATATATAAACACGATCAATGGTATAGTATTTGAGTAAAATTATTTGCGTCATGATATGTAATTTTACGAAGTTTTATTTCACATTATTATCAATAATGTAAGTCCAAGTTTATTGGTGCAGTTTTTAAAACTGCATGGGGTGAATGTTACATCTTGCACACATTAAATATATATTACCTACGCTCAAAACTCTGATTCAGTGATATTATATTAATCTTGCTGATAATTAGGTAAATAGTCATGAGCAACTCCTGAGAAATTATGGTTACATTTCACTTTCTAGGAGTTTGTATTGGCTTGATAAAACTGGCAGACAAATTGTAGCAATTATAAATGTTTCGGTAGTTACTTGTGTCCATTTACAAAATTGATTGGGTAACTTTCACTTCACTAGGTTATCCTAGGTTAAATGTACAAGTGCCCTCCAGACTGATGAATAAGACATGCAATTCTGAAGACGTGTCTTATAATAATAATAATAATAATAATAATAATAGTTTATTTAGACATGGTACAATGATACATAGTTAGGTAGACATGATACAATAATACATAGGTATAAATAAGGTGTACATGCCAAAAGCCTCTAATATGCTGTGCATTGCAAGCATCTTGCCGGCATTATATACATTACTGATACCATATCCAGTAGCTTGATTGGCAGAACACTTGCCTCGCACACTGAGTTTCCATGGTTCCTTCCCAGCATGGTGTAAATATTGGGCATGTTTCCTTACACCTGCTGCCCCTATTCACCTAGCAGTAAGTAGGTACCTGGGTGTTAGTCGATTGATGTGGGTCGCATCCTGGAGGACAAGATTGAAGGATCCCAGTGGAAATAAGACAGTCCCTCGATGACAAACTGACTTTCTTGGGTTATCCTGGGTGGCTAACCCTCTGGGTTAAAATTCCAAACCAATCTTACCTTACATCTGTCTAACACAGCAACACCATGGAATCTTGCCTCAGGATACTTTCTAAATCACTAGTTGGCATGACATCTAAATATACTCGGGTGTTACACATCTTATTTGTCATCTTTTAGGTATTATTATTCCATTTCTCTCCCATCAAGACTTGTAAAAAAAAAAAAGTGGGTGTTTTGTATCCAAAGCCTTAAATAAAAGCTTAGACCATGACGACTTGATGAATCATATTAAGTCCAACCTTCCAGTGTCCAGGATAGAAAGGTTACTGTGTGGGATATTAAAGGGAATAAGCATTCTCAGAGATGGTGGATCACATTACCATGTTTCTATGCCCATACTACACCAGGGCTGGTGACGATGCCATTGGTTGAGTTGGATGTAGCCAAAGTTATTACCTAAATACTGAAGCATGTTTGAAGTAGCTGCAATAAGTAACATTTCATACTCACAATGAATTTCTTTCTCTAGTGATACTAGTGAGAGTTTCTTGATCTGAGGAATCACTTATTCTCCCTTTCCTTGGGTTGAACCTAATTGCCTACCATTCCTCAAGGTTGTTTAATCCCTACAGGTTTAACTCTTCCTAGTAAATGTAGATAATAGTGATAATTAGTAATAAATTTCCAGATTTTGCACAGCTTGAAATAGTTACAGTGGACCCCAGTTTTCGTGATTTTTTTGTTCCAGAATGCTGTTCAAGTGCCATTACCAAATGAATTTATTCCCATAAGGAATAATGTAAAGTAGACTAGTCCTTTTAGACCCCCAAAAATACACTTATAAAAGCATTTAAAAAAATACACTTACATAAAAGGGTGAGTTTGGAGCAGGATGAACACAGGGGGTCCACTGTATTTGGTAAAGTTAAGTGTAAGCATTATAAGTTATTTTAGGTACAGTGGACCCCCGGCTAACGAAAACTTCATCCCAGAAGCTTGCTCAAGTGCCATTACCCAACGAATTTACTTCCTTAAGAAATAATGTCACATAGGTTAGTCTATTTCAGACCCCCAAAAATACACTTCCACAAGCACTTACAATACAGTGGACCCCCGAGTTTCGTAAACCCCGGAAATCGTACATTTATGTAAGTATAATATTGTAAGTGCTTGTGGAAAAGTAAGTATTTTTGGGGGTCTGAAATAGACTAACCTACGTGACAATTTTTCTTAAGGGGGTAAATTGCTCGTAATGGCACTTGAGCAGACTTCAGGAGTGAAGTTTTTACGAAACTCGGGGGTCCACTGTATTATACTTACATAATTGTACGATTTCCAGGGTGTTTGTTAGCTGGGGGTCCACTGTACAGTGGTCCCTCGGTTTTCGCCGAAAATTCGTTCCAGAATGCTGCTCAAGTGCCATTACCGAACGAATTTACTTCCTTAAGAAATAATGTCACATAGGTTAGTCTATTTCAGACCCCCAAAAATACACTTGCAACAGCACTTACGAAAATACACTTACATAAATGTTCGAGTTTGGAGATGCACGAAAACCGAGGGACCACTGTACTTTAATATACGTATTTTATATTTATGTTTAATAAAAGTGCAGACATTATACACAAAAATGTGACGTTTACCAAAAATACTGTTTTTTAATGTGGTTGGCAAAAATGTTACTGTGAATGTTCCCACCCATCCAAGGTATTTTGTTAAGTGTATTCATTACTCAGAGGAAAATAAGATTTCAGACATTTACTGGTACATCAAAAAAATCAATGGGGATATTTCTTGCATATGAATTTGCAGACATTTAGAGATGACACATACTGTATTATAGGTATGGATTGTGATTACGTTATGTACGTAGTACTCTACTATGAGAGTGAATTGGTCACGAGAGAAGCAAGTTATTAACAGTGTAAATTTGATAATGTTTGAGATAGAATATGTTTAAATTGCTGAATAATCAAAGTTCTAGTGATTTGTAATAAAATGAGTTGGATAAATATGACTGACATCTACCATAGCTGAAAGGCCTTCAATACTTATTTAGCACTGCATTCAGAAATCGGTTAATTCCAATTTGGAAGCCAATATTGCAGTAGCTTTTAGCATTTCTTTGTGCACACCCACTCGAGTGATATGTTGTACATTGTATCATCAGAATTCAGGTAATTGGTCAGCTATAATATCCTCCTTGTACAGACAGTACCTGAAAAAGTTAAGCCCCATCCAGTCAGTGCAGAAGTCTTAATATATGTATTATGTACAATCTGACCAATGCACTTGCCTCTTATTTTCACAGTAAACTAAGATACAATGCAATATCCTTAATCACAAATTCTGCATTTGTGGTGCTTTCCTGTAACAATCTTTGTGACTGCAAAGGGCTTACTGTAATACTGTATTCGGAAAATTAAAATATTAAATAAAGGATTTTTTTTAACATCCCCACCCTTCCTTCAGAGTTCAGGCACTGTACTAGCCACCTCCAGAACTCAAGTCTTGCTAAGCAGTTTCCCTGAATCCCTTCATAAATGTTACCTTTCTCACACTTCAGTAGCATGTCAAATCATGAAAACCACTTGTCTCCACCTGGTTCTATGTAACACTCACACAAGCCTGTTGGATGTTCAAGCCCATAATACTCAAAATCTCTCTTACCCCCCTCCTTCCAACCTTTCCTTGAATGACTCCTACCCCCCTTCCTTTTCCCACCCCAGATTCATATGCCCTCCTAGTCATCCTGTTTTTTTTCCATCCTTTTTAAGTATCCAGACCACCTCAACAGCCCCTCCTCAGCCCTACAAATCATGCTTTACAGTAGTGCAATTACATAAATACCCATTAAATTAATCTACAGTTATTCGTTCATGTAAATACAGGTACTGACTACGATGATCCCAAACACACCTTTATGTAAGTTTATTTTAATGCTTGTAAGTGTACTTAGGGTCAAACAGACTAGTCTATTTACATTTCTAGGAGATAAATTGTTGGTAATATGAAAGCATTCTGGAATGAAATATGTTAAGTCGGTACCATGTAATTCACGGGACATCAGGAAGTGTTAGGATGGTTTGGATTGGTTAATGTTGTACAGTATCAGAAAATTGGTAGATGCTGTTAAGTGTGTACGTATAGTGTAAGGCCCTAATTGTGGGTACAGAAAATAACATTGTACAATGTAGGCGTTTCTTTTTTCATGTGGGTTTACATTATATAAATTTGCTGTTACGCAATATCCTACTGGTAATTCTGTATATGCAGTGTATATTCTCCATTTGCAAATGGTGTGGTTTGCCAAACATATTGGTGATTGTTATTACGCAAAATTATTTGTTTGACTTGGTACTGCTGGCATGAACTGGAATACGTACATCTATAGCATACAACTATCGTTATTTGTATACTGTACCTATAAACTTAATTATATTGAATACAAAAAAAAAAAAAGACAGGAGCCCTGGTTAGCAGAAATCTGAAGTCAGTGCAGTAGTAAATAAGTGCTAACAATAGTGTCCTTGGCTTCATTTCAAGAAGTGTTGTAATAAGACAGAAGATTATATTACAATGCTGTCAGTGGTAAGGCCTCATTTACAGTAAACCCTTCAAGTAAAAGACTGATGAGGGAATGTCTAAGTATCCATTATATTGGAATGTTAAAAAATTGCAAAAAAGCACTTTAGTACAGGCATACCTTGCTTTAAGGCTCTTCGATTTAGAGCACTTCACTAATATATAGCACTTTTCAATTATATTCATGTTTATTATTTTTGGCACCATTTTGTTACCCATTCTAAGTCTGTCTCAGTGTTGTATTCTGGTAATTTTGAAAAATTTTCAAACTGTTTAATTATGTTATTTTTATTATTGTAATTATTAGTTACATTACAATGTCTTAAGTTTAATGCTATTGAAAAGAAGAGTCGCAAGCCTCTTACTTTAAATCAAAAGCTAGAAATGATCAAGTTCAGTGAGAAAGGCATGTTGAATTCCGAGATAAGCCATAAACTAGGTTTGGCATGCCAAACAACACAGTAGTGAACTCAAAGGAGAAGTTCTTGGGAGATGTTAAGTGCTAATTCAGTGAACATGATAATTATAAGAACGCAAGACAGCTTTATTGCCAATATAGAGCAAGTTTTAGTGGTCTGGATAGAAGATCAAACCAGTCATGTTCCTTTAAGCCAAGGCATAATCTAGAGCAAGGCCCTAATACTCTTCAATTCTACGAAGGCTGAGAGAGGCAGCTGCAGAAGAGAAGTTTGAAGCTTTCAGAGGTTGGGTTATGTTATTTAAGGAAAGAAGCCATCTTTACAACATAAAAGTGCAAAATGAAGCAGCTAGTGCTGTAGCAATCCTTTGCTAAAGGAAGTGTAAGTCAGTGAGGCAAACTTCGTTATTGTCTTATATTAAAAAAGTGCTACAGCCACTCCAACCTTCAGCAGCAAGTAGCTCTCTCATTCAACAGTTTTAAGCATAATTAAGGCCAAAAATATTTTAAGGTTAGCAATACAGTACTGTAGCATTTTTTTATTCATTATTTTTACTTTTGCATAATTTCTTTAGGCCTAGCACTATTGCATACTTAATAAATGACAGTGTAAACATATTTTTTAGGCTTTTATATGCGCTGGAAAGTGAAAACAAGGTTGTTATTCGCTTGAAGGTGATGTTTGCTTTATGGTGGTGGTCTGGAACCAAACCCACTTTATTAGTGAGGTATGCCTCTACCCTAATGTATACCTAATACAGTACTGTTCACACAAGTTAAAGATATACTTACCATAAACAATGAAAATAAATGAGTTAATAGTACAGTGTACACAATGGATTTTACCCATTATTTCAAAAGTCTGTTATATTGAGGACTTATTAGTGTGATGCAGTTCTGGTCTCCCTGTTATTAATAAAGAGTGCAGACATAATCTCTCTCCACAAAGGGACAGCAGAACAATAGAAAAAGTACATACAGACCAGTAGCACTAACAGTGTTTCTGAAACTCCAAGTTATTGACTTGGGAAGAAAGATAAGCTACACAACCCAACTCAGCGTAGCTTTGGAGCAATAAAATCTTGCCTGTGACATCTAATTGATTATTGGAGGTTTTAAAAGGAAAACTTAGTGGTTTTGCGAAAGTATTTGATGAATGTGGGCTTAGGTAATAGCTCATACAATGAGATCAATAAAAATAACAGGAAAAGTAGGGAAATGAATATTCAGATTTCTAACAAGCTCATCGCAAAGAAAGGTAAAAAGCAAAGCCAAGTCTCGGTGAAGTAAAAAGTTTAGTACCCCAATTCATGATCTTAGCACTATTTACAGTTTCTCAACCTCATAGCAAACATAGACAAGAGCACTAACAGCAGCTTTGCATCATCTTTTACAGACAAAATAAGTATGGAAGTCACTATGATGAAAGAAGAATTTCAAACATATACGTTGGACCCTCGCTATTCGAACATTCTTCATTCCAGAATGCTGTTCAAGTGCTGTTGCCAAACAAATTTATTCCCATAAGGAATGATGTAAATTAGATTAGTCGATTTCAGACCCCCAAAAATACACTTATAAAAGCACTTTCAATAATAAACTTACATAAAAGGGCGAGTTTGGAGTGTTCGAATAGCGAGGGTCCACTGTATATTAAATTCTTCCAGTGGGTTAGTAAAAGTAACTTAAGAAATAATTGTGTCTGAGGATCTGTCATTTGGAAAGCATGACAAAATAATTGCAGCAAAGGACAGGAAAATGCCAGAGTGGATTATAAGAGCTTGCAAAGCAAGAGAAGCAATGCCACTGATGGTACTTTTCATATGCTCTCATAATTTGACCTCTTCAAGGGGGGGCTCCTTGGCGCGGTGAAGAGGCTCTTGCTCTGAGGAATTAGACCTTTTGGTCTCCTTCCTCAGACTGAATCTAATTACCCCGAATCTCCCCTTCCCTATCCCATCCTCCCCATCCCCCCTTTTCCCTTTACTCCCCCCCTCCCAACCCTCTTTTTTCCTCGTCCTATTTGTAGCTTCTGGGGTCCTTCCCTCTGGCATTACAGTTTCTAGGTAGGGGAAGTGTGCTGGGGGTTCATCCCACTCAGTGAGGTCCCTCGGGAGTAGCGTAGTTTACCGTGGAATCTGGATCATCTGGAGGTGCCCTGTTCCCTTTCTGGATTTCCGGGAGGTAGGGCAGGGTGTCCTGCAGGTGACAGGTGTATCTCCGGAGGCTGCCTGTTGGTTCTGGGAGGTGGCAGCCGAGGGAGATATGCTTTGTCTGCCAAGGTGGCTCAGTGGATGTGAGGTTGCTATCCCGGAGCACTGGTTTACTGGTGTGAAGGGTAGGGTATGGCACGGGTTCCATGCTGCATCTGCTGCTGGTGGTTTCAAGGTCCTCTTGGATGAAGGGAGGAACTTACAGCCCTTCCATGCCTTCTAGTAACTGTCCCTTTCTTTTTTTTTCTTAAAATAATAAAAAGAAGTGCCACCATCATGGAGTCTTCGTTCTGTGACCCCCCTCCTCCTCCTCCTCCCAGGCCCCTTTTTGTTACCCCATCCTGTTCTGACCCTGCTTCGTTATTGGACCATTCTGCAGGCTTTTCCCATACCCCTGTACCTTCTCCAGGTGCTGAGGCTCCGCCCGTTTCTTCAAGTGACTCTGCCCCTTGCACGTCTTTATGCGTCCGGCTTCCCCACATGTGGTGTGACGGTTTTCAGATCGCCCACCTGCCTCAGGATGGGAGGCCTGCCATTCTACGCCTAAACGTTCCAGACCCTTTGCTGATGACAGTCCTTCGATTTCTACTCATTCCACCCAGAAACGACCTACACGACACCCACTTCCTTTACACACCATGTTTACAAGCACACAGTGGACAAAATTCTTTTCCTTGCAACCGACATCTCCCACTGATTATCTTTGACCACAGTATCGGTAATGTTCTTTTACGACACATTGGCCAAAATATATCCTTTCACGCTCTTCAGAGCAGTGCGTGCATCATTACTGTTCAGAACGCAAATCAAGCTCATGATCTTTCCCATCTTACTTCCACAGTTCACAAGCATGTTACTCTCAATTCTTGCAGTGGTATGGTGGTTTTACCACGTACCATTGTACAGTGTGATTTTCTGTCTTGCAGTGACGATATTTTAGAGCAATTAGCCCTCCAGGACCTTCCAATTCTCAAAGTGGATACATATGTCCTGCCCGCTCGCGGGCAGAGGCGCTTTTCCACTAACATCGCCTGATTAACCTTTGACTGTCGTGAACTCCTGTCTTCTGTTTATATCACGGGACATCGTCTCGAGGTCTGTAAAGTGGTCCTTACACCCCAACAGTGTTGAAATTGTTGGCTCTTCGGACATCCAGCTAAATACTGCAGGTCTGCGGCGGAGTGTCTGGTCTGCGGTGCCATGGATCATGCCAATACATCTTGCAGTCTTAATTGCAATGAAACTCGCCCTTTTTTTCCGCCAATGTCAGGTCTATCTTAATGAACGTGAAATCCGTTGTCTTAAGGAGAGCGAAGGCCTTATTTATACTATGGCTGTCTCTCGGCTCTGCCTTCAGGGGAATCTTCCCTGTGTTCCTTATTGTCGAGTAGCTAGGAGACCTCCAACCTTGGCGGTCCTCCTGCCTACCAGCTCCTCCAGTGCTGTGTCTTCTGGGATCACCCCCATCTCTAATTTTTTTACGGTTGTTCCCTCTGAAACTCCTACCACCTCACCTTTTCCTACCTCTACTTCTTTTCGCTCGCTAGTTTCTCAGTCTGCGAGGCCTCGCACACCTGCATCTTCTTTGCGCCTATCACCTGCGAAGTTTAACCTGTCTCCTAAGCCCAAGTCTCTTCGCATTCCTCCGGTGCTTACAATTCCCCAACAGTTTTCCTTTTTCGGCCTCGGTGCCTAGTTCTCTCCCCCTTTCTAACTCTCATATGAAGGTGGAGGTTCACCCCCCCTCATATGGTCCCCTCTAATCCTGTTTCCCCAGACTTCTTCCCAAGTCACCTTCCAGCCTCCTTCCTCTCCTGTTCCACCGCAGGACTCTTCTGTCCCCGCTGGTGCATCTCTCCAGGTTCATAGTCCCCTCCCCTCTCAGACCTCTTCGGTTCCCTCCATAGTCTCCCGATATCTACTTGCTCTACCTCACCTGTCTCTGAAGTCATGGTATCGGCATCTTCCTTGTCCGCTGAGACACTTAAACACACTGTCTCTGACTATATTGTGAAGACGAAACCTTCGATGGACACCGGTGCACCTCCTTCTACCCCTTCTTATTTTTCACAGCCCTTGCAGCAATCTTTTCCTTCACAGCAATCCGATTCCTCCTTGCTTTCACGCTTTCCGTTGCCTCCACACATTGACTTCACTGACCCTACTAGCCCATAGGTTTTATTGCTTCTCATTGTTGGCATACCTGTCTTTGTGAATAATGACTTATTTACAGTGGAATATTCGTTGCCTCGGGTAATCGAGGAGAGCTCCAAGTGTTGCTCTCCCAGTTTTTCCCAGTATGTGTCGGGTTACAAGAGCCCAAAATTTGTTCAGCTGTTATCCGTCCCATTTCAGGCTATGTGCTGTTGCATTCTTTTGATCCCTTTCCTGATGAATCGTTTAATGAGAGTGCGCTTCTTGTGTGCGTTGATATACCGTATCAAAAGGTCTTTGTTCTCTGCTGCATTATACTGCAGCCTGTATTTATTTGCACAGGTGGTATACAGTTTGCTCTCTATATCTCTCCCCTTCCCATGCATTCTGTATCTCGGATATTGCGTTCTTGATCTCTGCCACTGCCCATATTGTTGCTAAGTGATTTTAATGCTCACCATCATCTTTGAGAAGGGTCCCACTGTGACTCTCGTGGTGGTCAATTGGAGACTCTTCTCACATCTCATCCTCTTCATGTTTTAAATATGGGTGCTCCCTACCATTTTGACCCTCGCACCACTCAGTCTCTCTCTTGCATTGATCATTCTGTCTGCTTCTTGTCAATCGCACTTGATTACACTTGGTCTGTTCTCCTGGATTTGCACGACAGTGATCACTTTCCTATTCTTCTTTCTTCTTCTATGCATTCCCTAACGCCTCGTATCCCTTATTGGCAATTTGGATGAGCAAATTGGGATTTACGCTCTCATCTTATCGCTTTTTGTGGGGACCCTTCTTTGTCCTCTATTGATGAGCTGGTGCACCAGTTTTCAACCTTAGTTTTGACTGCAGTGTCACTTTCTATTCCTCAAACCTCAGGCAGGCATTCTCAGACATGCGTGCCTTGGTGGTCTTCTTCGTGTGCCCATGCAGTTCGTTTGAAACGTGCTGCGTGGGGCAATTATCAATATAATTGGACCTCAGATAGTCTTTTGGATTTTAAGTGGGCAAGGGCAGTCGTTCGCCACATATACGCAATGCTAAACGCACTTGTTGGCGAGACTGCATTTCTACCATTACCTTGACTTTCCCTATGTGTGCAGTTTGGAAGAAGGTACGGAAATTGTGTGGCAAGTACGCTCCAGACCCAGCTCCCATTTTGGGGGTTGCTGGTGTTAGTGTTGCAGAAGCTCTTGAAGTTGCCATGGAAATTGGGAACTGTCTAGTCCATGTCTCCCAAGGGCTTCACCTCTGTCCCTGGTTTCTCACGACGAATTCTGCCAGGGAGCAGTCGCCCTTGGTTTTCTCTCCTAATGGAATGGAGCCGTATAACGTACCTTTCACTCTTCTAGAGCTAGAGACCACGCTTTCCACTTGCTGGTCATGGGCAGCTGGGCCTGATGATATTCATATCCGTATGCTACAGCATCTGCATTCTACAGCCCTTACAGTCCTTTTGCGTCTTTTCAATCTTATTTGGATGCGAGGGGTTCTCCCTCTACAATGGAAATCTCCCACTGTACAGTGGACCCCTGGATTACAATGGCGTCGGATTACAATAAATTCAGAAAACGATACATTTTTCCGTAAAAATAATCGTTCAGTAAATGATGATCCGCTCGGAAAACGCTATTCGTCTTGGACGCGTACACATGCCCTTGGACGGCAAAGCACTTCATCCAGAGTCAGTGTGCCATTGTTTACCAGCGAGTGAGCGCCACCCCCGCCACCCATGCATTCATACCATACTTTGTCATTTTTCCACTGTTTTTAGTGCCTGCAACTGCTAAATAAGCCACCATGGGTCCAAAGAAAGCTCCTAGTGCCAGCCCTGTGGTAAGGAAAGTGAGAAATACGGTAGAACTGAAGATCATTGCAAAATATGAAAGTGGAGTGCGTGTCGCTGAGCTGGCCAGGCTCTATGGCAAACCCTATTCAACCATCGGTACCATTGTGGCCAAGGCAAATCAAATCAAGGAAGCTGTTGTTGCGAAAGGTGCAAATATGATCACAAAACAGATCGCAAGTGCTGGAAGATGTGGAAAATTTGTTGTTGCTGTGGATCAACGAGAAACAATTAACAGGAGATAGTGTTACGCAGGCAATAATATCTGAAAATGCAAGGCAGTTGCATGATGATCTCGTCAAGAAAATGCCTGCAACGAGTGCTGAAGCGAGTGAATTTAAAGCCAGCAAAGGCTGGTTTGACAGATTTAACCCTTTGAGGGTTTTTGACATACTAGTACATCTTACGCACCAGGGTGTTTGACGTACTAGTACACCTAAATTCTAGCGCCCTCAAATCAAGCAGAAACAGGCTGGTAGGCCTAGATATGAGAGAATGGGTCTGTGTGGTCAGTGTGCGCAGTATAAAAAAAATCCTGCAGTACACAGTGCATAATGAGGAAAAAAAAACTCTGATCGTGTTTTTGGTTTAAAACAGCGACTTTGCAGTCTATTTTCGAATGGTATTTATGGTTATATTCTCGTTTTCTTGGTCTCATTTGATAGAATGGAAGATATATTAGAGAAATAGAGATAATTTTGATTGGTTTCTCGATGACAAGTACCTAGAAATTGAGCGCAAAGTAGCGAAAATGTTCGATTTTTGCCGATGTTCAAGAGTAAACAAATCACGCCACGCGTCCAATACACATCAACTGATGAGTCTAATGTTCTTGCACAAGTGCGCTGATATTATTTATACCAGTTTTACAATGATGCAGTTTTATACATAACAGTAAATCTTCAATTTTTTGTGAGAATAAAAATTCAAAATGGAAAGCAAAAGTAATGTAAGAGGGGCCTGGAGACGTGACTAATGAACAGAGATGATGTTATTTTAGTGCCAGGAATGTCTGTCTCGTTTATTCTGGACCCTATTTTGAAATTGGCATCTTTTGAAATTTGTATGAAATTGGCCAAATTGCCAAATTCTGACCACCTTATTGGGTAGGTGAAATCGGTAAATTGGCGGTTTCTTATACAGTGGACCCTCGGTTTTCGTTCTTCTCCAAACTCGAACAATTATGTAATTGTATTTTTGTAAGAGCTTTTGTAAGTGTATTTTTGGGGGTCTGAAATGACTAATCTAATTTATATTTGTCCTTATGGGAACAAATTCGTTCGGTAATGGCACTCGAACAGCATTCTGGAAAGAATTTTCAACGAAAACCGAGGGTCCACTGTACTCAATTGATAGAACAAATGGAATTCTAGCGAAATAGCTATAATTTTGGTAGACTGAAACATTGGAATTTGCCGAAAATAGGGCTCAAAGTGGGGGAAATCGCCGATGCGTAAATAGCATCTATACCGCTAACTTTGCGAAAGCATAATTCGTTAGTTTTCCATCAAATTTCATAATTTTGGTGGCGTTATGATCGGAAAAAGATTCTCTATCATTTCATAAGAAAAATGTTTTTTTTTTTTCCGAAAATGTTTCGACCCTGAAAAGGAGTTAAGAATCGGGTGTCTCGACCCTGAAAGGGTTAAGAAGCATAGTGGCATACATAGTGTGATAAGGCATGGTGAGGCAGCCAGTTCTGACAAAAGTGCGGCTGAAAAATACGTGAATGAATTTCAAAGCTATGTAAAGGCTGAAGGATTTAAACCTGAACAAGTGTTTAATTGTAATGAAACAGGCCTATTTTGGAAGAAAATGCCAAACAGGACCTTCATTACACAGGAGGAAAAGGCACTGCTAGGGCACAAGCCTATGAAAGACAGGCTAACTCTTATGTTGTGTAGTAATGCTAGCGAGGATTTTATAGTGAAACTTTTACTGGTGTATTACTCTGAAAATCCCTGAGCGTTTAAGAAATGCAGTGTCGCCAAGGCTAATTTGTGTGTGATGTGGAAGTCTTAACAGTAAGGCATGGGTCACTAAGGAAATTTTCTTTGATTGGTTCCATGAAGTGTTTGGCCCCAGTGTGAAGAAATATCTTGAGGAAAATAATTTTGGCCTCAAGTGCCTCCTGATAATGGACAATGCTCCTGGTCATCCTCCAGACTTGGAAGAGGAAATTGTGGAGGAGTTTAAGTTCATCACAGTGAAGTTCTTGCCCCCTAATACCACTCCTCTCCTCCAGCCCATGGACCAGCAGGTCATTTCAAACTTTAAAAAACTCTACACCAAAGCAATGTTTCAAAAGTGCTTTGAGGTGACGTCAGACACTTATTTGACCCTAAAAGACTTTTGGAAAGGTCATTTCACTATCCTGCATTGTGTAAACCTTGTAGATAAGGCTTGGGAGGGAGTGACTACCAGGATTTTGAACTCTGCCTGGAGAAAATTGTGGCCAGACTGTGTCCCAGAGAGGGATTTTGAAGGTTTTGGGGATGAGCCTCAGAACCCTGAGCCTGAGCCTGTTGTGGAAGCAATTGTGGCACTGGGGAAGTCCATGGGGTTGGATGTTAGTACCGAGGATGTGGAAGAGTTGGTGGAGGAGGACAATGAAGAGATAACCACTGAAGATCTGCAAGACCTTCATCTGCAACAGCAACAACAGACCACAGTTCAGGAAAATGGTCCAGAGGAGGAGGAAGAGAGATGGAAGAAGTTGCCTTCTTCAAAGATTAAGGAGATTTGTGCCCAATGGACTAATGTACAAAGATTTGTGGATGATTATCATCCTAACAAAGCTGTTGCAGGCCGTGCTGGCAACATGTACAATGACAATGTGGTGTCCCATTTCAGGGATATTTTAAAGAAACGCCAGACACAGAGCTCCCTGGACAGATTTTTTGTGAGAGAGGGTTCCAGTGACTCTCAAGATGGTCCTAGTGGCATTAAAAGAACAAGACCAGTTACCCCAGAAAAGAACTTGGTACCTGCAGTGTTAATGGAAGGGGATTCCCCTTCATGCACCATAAAAAATTGCACTCTATTAAACCACTTTTAAGTTTGTGGCCATCTTCTTACCACCATTGTCGTACTCAGGAGACTGCGCTCTCCCATCTCTGCATCGGCCATGCTCGCCTTACCCATGGGTATCTCGTGGAACGACACCCTATTCTCTCTGTGAGGTTTGTCAGGTCCCTATTTCGGTTCTTCACTTTCTTGTAGATTGTCCGGTTTACTAGCGAGCTTGCAGGATTTACCTCCACCGATGCCGCTATCTTACAGCTCTTGCCCTATCTTCCCTTCCTGCAGACGGCCCTGCCTTTGACTTACGATCACTTTTTAACTTTTTGTCAGCAACTGCTTTTCTATATGAACTTTGACGCATAGCCCTTAGCGTCCCTTCCAGCTTTTCTTCCCTCCACCTAGCTGTTTATAGCCCTGGCACTATTTTCTGCCCCCCAGTGCTGAATGACCCTTGTTGGTTTAGTGCTTTATTTGATTATAATAATCTCACAATTTGAATATTGTTCTATGCCTACAGTGCCTTTCAAGGCAGGAGAAATATCAGTGCTCGAGTATGTACAGTGACCATATACCGCCTGCATCGTCAATAAAACACCTAAGATATTGGGTAGAGTTTGAAGCATTTGGATTGTTCTTTCTGGAATGGAGAAGTTACCTGATGTGTCCATCGAAAGTACTTGAGGGACTGGTCACTAACCTCCATACTGCTACAACTTAATGGGGTGAAATATATAACAGAAGGTATGGAATAAACCCAGTGACAAGTAGGGAAAGGGCCATGGGTGCAATTTGGGACAATGCGTGAACATCCATGGCCTAAAACTTTAACATGTGGTACTATCAGCAGTTATAGGAAATACTGCAGGAATGAAGATAAGTTTAAAGAGGAGGCTGAACAGCTTCCTTTGGGAGACTGGTATCTGGAGTCCATATGGGCCTGTAGGCTGCTAGCACAAACAGTCTTATTGACCAGGCAGTCAGCAGGGAAGCCTGGGCTTAGACTGGGCTGTAGGGGTAGAAGAGCCCTTGAAACCAATCACGGGTAAATTTAATTTGTGGTGTGTTGGACAGCTTTCCTGCTAAGAAAAAGATCACAACATATTTTAGAAAAGGGTATTATGAGGGGGTTATTAAAATGTATATTAGAAAGACCGACATTAATAAGGGAGATACCGAATAATTAAGGTCTCAGAAATATCTAAGTATGAATTTCCAACAATGTTTTCAGATTGCACAAATTCAGATTAGTAATTACTGTACGTATATGGGGAAAGCAACTAGTTGGTGGCACTAAAATTATAGATAAACAGAACAAGCAATATGTTTAGTAGAATCATAGAAGCAAATACTTTAGGCAGTTGGATTGGTGTATGTACAACTAAACAAACAAAACAAGCAACTTTATATCTATAAACTAGTGTACATTATACTATTGACATGTTCATATAAACTACTTTATAGAAAGCCCTTTGTTATGCAGAGCATTTCAGGCAGCCTTAAAAATTAAGAAAGTCTCCAAGACCGTGGGAATACTATCCAAGATACGGTACTATGTTCCACAACCAGCTCTCCTTACCCTATATCACTCACTCATTTACCCCTACCTCACCTATGGAATCTGCACATGGGGCTCAACAACAAAAACTCATCTCAGACCATTAATAACACAACAAAAGGCTGCAGTTAGAATGATAACAAATTCACACTCCAGACAACATACTCCACCAATATTAAAAAATCTAAACTTACTCACCATACAAGACATCCATACTTTTTACTGTGCCTATTACATACATAGAACACTAAACTCAAATATTAACCCACCACTCAAACTTCTCCTTACCAACCTTAACAGGACACATGACCATAACACAAGACACAGATCACTCCTCGATGTTCCTCGTGTCCATCTAGCACTATGCAAAAACTCAGTGCACATTAAAGGCCCGAAAATTTGGAATTCATTACCTGTGATTGCCAAAGAAACCCTGCCTGTACCTCAATTCAAAATGCTGCTAAAAAACCACCACTTCACCCAAACCTAAGTGCACAATATTTAACAATACCAACAAAGTTGATTAATCACTTAAATGTAAAAACCTGTTATAAATAATGCATACTGAGCTAACTCTGTTTCTATAGCATTAACAAATAAAATAATCCACTCTTGTATTCTGTGTAACTTATCTAATGAACATATAAACTGTAATTGCAACACAACTAATTGTTTTAATTTGTTTGATCTGATTAATTGCATTGCTGCAATTAATAAATTATTATGTTCAACTTATATTCAAATTTCACAACTTAAATACACAATTATACATGTTTTGTAAATTATCAACCATAATTTTTACCATGTAGTCTACTGTTAATTAATTTTAAGAATGCCCACAATGCTCAGCATATTAGGGGCTTTTGGCATGTGCACCCCATTTATACTTTTAGACCCCCAAAAATACACTTACAAAAGCATTTAAAAAAATACACTTACATAAAAGGGCGAGTTTGGGGCAGGACGAACCCCGGGGGTCCACTGTATCATGTCTAAATAAAATTATTATTATTAAAATTATTATTATAACTTATAATTACAGTGGACCCTCGCTATTCAAACTCCAAACTCGCCCTTTATGTAAGTTTATTATTGTAAGTGCTTTTATAATGTATTTTGGTGTGAAATAGACTAATCTAATTTACATCATTCCTTATGAGAATAAATTGTTTGGTAACAGCACTTGAACAGCATTCTGAATGAAGAATGTTGAATACGAGGGTCCACTGTACTAAACAATGAGATACAGTGGACCCCGGTTAACGAAATTAATCCGGTCCAGGAGCTATTACTTAATCTGAATCTTTCTTATCTGAAACCTTATTTCATAGAAATAATGTAAATACAATTAATTGTTCACAAAAATAATCACTCAAAATAAAAATAACATTTACTTACCTTTATTGAAGAGACTTGCAGGCATCTGGAAGTATATATGATGACTGGAGCAGGGTGTTAGTGGTTGGAAGGGGAATCCTCCAAAGGACTTCAGGTAACAAGTCACTCTCTGGGGTTACTTCTCTTGGTCTTTAATGCCACTAGACCAGCTGAGAGTCACTAGACCCTGCCTGGTGAAGTACTGTCCAGAGTCCCTGTTTCTGGCGACTCTTCAACACTTTTCTGAAGTACAACATGGCTCTGTCACTGAAGTGGTTGCACAGAAGGCTCATTTCAGCTTGCTCAGGTGGTATCTTTCAACAAATGTCTGCAACTCATTCCACTTTGTACACATCTCCTTAAGCACTGAAGAAGGCACCTCCTTATCTTTTCTCTTCCTGTGAAGCAATAACCTCAGCTGTGGTCTGTTGCTGTTCCAGATGAAGCTTTGCAGCTCTTCAGTTGTTAGCTCTACCCTGTGCTCCTCCACCAACTCTTCCACATCCTCACCACTCACCTCCAACCCCAGGCTGTTCCCCAATTCCACAATATCTTCCACAACATGTTCCACAACAGGCACAGGGTCGTCAGGGTCAGGGTCAGCCTCAAATCCTTCAAAATTCCTCTCTTGGACACAATCCGGCCACAGTGGTCTCCAAGCGAGTTCAGAGTCCTGGAAGTCACTTCCTCCCAAGCCTTACCTATAAGGCCTATGCAATGCACGATATTGAGGTGTTCTTTCCAGAACTCTCTTAGGGTCAATTCAGAGTCATTGGTCATATTAAAGCACCTCTGAAACAGTGCTTTGGTGTACAGTTTCTTGAAGTTGGAAATGACCTGCTGGTCCATGGGCTGGAGGAGAGGAGTGGTGTTAGGAGGCAAGAACTTCACTTTGATGAAATTTATGTTGTCAGGCAACAACTCTTGCAAGTTGTGAGGATGAGCAGGAGCATTGTCCAGTAGCAGGAGGCACTTGAGTGGCAATTTATTTTCCAGGAGGTATTTCTTCACACTAGGGCCAAACACTCCAGTCATCCATTCCTTGAAAATCTCCGTAGTGACCCATGCCTTGGTGTTAGCTTTCCAATGCACACACAATTTATTCTTGTCAACACCGTGTTTCCTGAAGGGTCTGGGATTTTCTGCGTGATGCACCAGTAAAGGCTTCACTTTAAAATCACCACTGGCATTGGCACACATCATAAGAGTTAGCCTGTCTTTCATAGGCTTGTGTCCTGGCTGTGCCTTTCCTCCTGAGTAATGTAGGTCCTGTTTGGCATTTTCTTCCAAAACAGGCCTGTTTCATCACAATTAAACACTTGTTGGGGGAGGAATTGTTCAGCCTCTACGAACCCCTTGAATTCCAGCACAAATTTTTCAGCTGCACGTTTGTCTGAGCTGGCTGCCTCACCATGCCTCACAACATTGTGTATGCCACTACGTTTCTTAAACTTCTCAAACCAGCCTTTGCTGGCTTTAAAATCACTCTCCTCACCACTGGTTGCAGGCATTGTCTTCACAAGATCTGCGTGCAACTTCCTTGCCTTTTCACAAATTATCGCCATAGAAATACTATCACCCGCTCTCTGTTTTTCATGGATCCACACCAACAACAACTTCTCAACCTCATCCACTGTTTTCGATCTTTGTTTCGTTAACAAATTAACCCCTTTTGCAACATTAGCTTTCTTGATCTCATTTCTCCGTGCCAGGATAGTGCCGATAGTAGATGGAGTTTTCTTGTGCATCCTGGCAAGATCACTCAGACGTACACCACTCTCATATTTTTCTATGATTTCCTTCTTCAGTTCGATGGTGTTCCTCACTCTCTTTACCCCAGGGGTGCCACTAGGAAGCTTCTTTGGACCCATGGTGACTTATTTCACAGTGGCAATAACTAAAACCACCAAAAAATACACCAAATATATTGTGAATCTTTGAAAGAGAGCGCTGGGTAATGTTCTCTCAATGGTAAACAACGCTTCACTGGCGTCCTGCGCTTGTGCAGAGCAGGCGGACGCGTATAATAACTTTCGGTAACCGAGGACTTTTTCGCTAACCGATTACGAAAAAAGCTTACGTTTTCCGAAACTTTCGTTAACAGGACCTTTCGTTAACCGAGGGTCCACTGTATGTAAATATAATAATTTATTAGAATGCTATTGTTTGCATTCCTTCTAATGGGTCGGTATTCTTAGAATCCAAGATACTGGATCACCTCACTTCAGTGGTGGGTTTGGAGCAGACCCAGCAACCTACTTTTATTGGTCTAAGTGCTAGAGAGATTTTTCCTTATGTCATAATTTGCAGTGACTTCATCCTGTGGCTTGGACTGTGACTGTTTGACTTAGAATTGTTTTGATTATACTGTAATGCACTTGTATATGTTTTTAAGAGAGCAAATTAGCTATAATAGCAGCAGGCTAGTGCTGTATAATTTAATTGCTTAAAGGTTGAAATCACGGCAGCTTAAAATTGGAAATAATGGCTAAAAATTAATAATGTTGGCAAATTTTTATTGTACAGGTAATGTAAAAGCACTGGATGACTAAACGGTACTAGTGATATGTAAATCTTACAACTCTTGTGGGTCAGAAGACCTATTGCAGTTCTCTGTTTTTATGTACTGTAAATGTTTTTCTTGAACTATAACATTATTCATATATGCATTGTGGCAAATGTTGCAAATGTATAAAATAGAGGGTAGGTTATTGAAAGCAATGAAAGGTTTTTTACAAGGATAGTGAGGCTCAGGTTATTCCCCAGTAAAAGTAGGCCTTAGACAAGGATGTGTGAGGTCATCATTGTTGTTCAATATATTTTTAGATGGGGTTGTAAGAGAAGTGAATGCTCGGGTGTTGGCAAGAGGTTTGAGGTTAAAAGATAAAAAATCTAACACAGTGGGAGTTGTCACAGTTGCTCTTTGCTGATGAGGTGAATCATAGAATTGATGAGGAGAAAAGGTGAGTGGTGCACTGAGGAGTCTGTGGAGACAAAGAACTTTGTCCATGGAAGCAAAGAGGGGAATGTATGAGAGTATAGTTATACCAATGCTCTTATATAGGTGTGAAGCATGGGTGGTGAATGTTGCAACAAGGAGAAGGCTAGAGGCAGTGGAGATGTCATGTCTGAGGGCAATGTGTGGTGTGAATATAATGCAGAGAATTCGTAGTTTGGAAATTAGGAGGAGGTGCAGGATTACCAAAACTATTATCCAAAGGGCTGAGGAGGGGTTGTTGAGGTGGTTCGGACATGTAGAGAGGATGGAACAAAATAGAATGACTTCGAGAGGGTATAAATCTGTAGTGGAGGGAAGGCGGGGTAGAGGTCGGCCTAGGAAAGGTTGGAGGAGGGGGTAAAGGAGGTTTTGTGTGCGAGGGGCTTGGACTTCCAGCAAGCATGCATGAGCGTGTTAGATAGGAGCGAATGGAGACAAATGGTTTTTAGGACTTGATATGCTGTAGGAGTGTGAGCAAGGTAATGTTTTGAATTGATTAGGGGAAACCGGCAAGCTGGATCCGAGTCCTGGAAATGGGAAGTACAGTGCCTGCACTCTGAAGGAGGGGTGTTAATGTTGCAGTTTTATAACTAGTGTAAGCTCACCTCTGGCAAGACAGTGATGGAGTGAATGATGATGAAAGTTTTTTCTTTTTTGGGCCACTCTACCTCAGTGGGAGACGGCCGATGTGTTAATAAAAAAATAACATTGTGATACCAACTAATGGTTCCAAAAAATGTCAATCCTCACTTCAATTTTTACAAATGAATAAATCTGTTAACAGGTTCCAGCTTGCATCACCCAATAGACGTCATTAGAGGAATTTAAAGTGAGTGTTTCAAATCTTTGTTCTGTATGTTTTAGATTTTCCACACTGCATACATACCTGTTATGTACACAGTGCTAGAATTTCCCCTTTATAACCTGGGCTTTGGTTAGTGTTATAATGGTAGTTGTAGGTTGTATTATATAAACCCTCAATATAACAGACCCTGATACAAGACTTAAAATTATAGGCAGAATCCAGTGGGTAAATTGTACTTTTTACTCCTTTATTTTCAATGCTTATTGCAGTATAAGATCTGTAAATTGTGTACAGTACTACTATATTCAGTATGCAGTAGAGTGCTTCCGTGTATTTTATTGCTATTTTTTTTGGCATTATTCTGATTTCATGGACACTTGGACAACCCCCTCACTTCCCCATTAATCCATTATATTGAGGGTGTACTGTATATTGTGTTATAGGTGCAAACGTTGGTAAAACACCTCAATAAAGCCAATACTGGATGAAATGGAGAAAAAATCTGGCCAGTCTCAAAATGTCCATGAATGAGGTATCTGATAAAAACCCACTACATTGCATGGCTGTCTGTCCAGTGGATCAAGTCTGGTTAATTGAAAGTTTGTCTGGTCTGGGCTTCATCCTGGATGTGTCCACTTTCATTGTACCTGGGCAGCATGGTCAGTGGTTTAGCTTGCAGCAGTTTGTAATTGTCTGTGTGTGTACTCAAATACCATAATCATTTGGTCTCCAATTTTCCCTAGATTAAGTGTTTTCTGTTAATTTATGAAAGTACCCTGTACAGCATTATAAGCAGTGGCCTTTAAAGCAAATGATGGGGCCAAGAAGTGTGTGATCTTGATTTAAGCAGAAACTAAGTGGATTTAAGCAGAAACTTGAAGTATTGAGGAAGCTGGAGGCAAGTGTTCCAGTGGCCTGGGTGTGTGTGTGTGTGTGTGTGTGTGTGTGTGTGTGAGGAGTATGGTGTATGAAGTGCAATTTAGGGGCTAGCCAAAAGGTTCTTTTGTTTTTCCTATGAAGCATGTGAAAATTATCCAAGATACAAGGGTTGAAGAAGCAGTGAATAAATGTATAGTAAACAGCTCTCTGCTTGCGTTAACTTTCATTCTGCTAAGAAGCTAGCAAGCCACATGGACGTACAATTTAGGGCAAATGATTGTTGGTTTTGGCTCTTAGTTATGACTTCATTAACAGAAAATCTTATGGTGAGGCTGGCAGTGAACCCACAGACAAACTTGAGCAATTCAGATTACAATAAACCCCTAATATACAGTGGTACCTCGAGTTTCGAACTTAATCCATTCCAGGAGCTAGTTCTCAAGTCGAAACGTTCTAAAGTCGAAGCAATATTTCCCATAAGAAATAATGTAAATCCAGTTAATCCATTTCAGACCCACAAAAATATTCACAAAAAAATACATTTTTTTTTAAAGAATAACTATAGTTCTACATACACACAACAAATATAAATACAGTGGACCCCTGGATTAAGTAGGCGTCGGATTATGTAAAATTTGGAATAAGTTACCTTTTTCCGTAAACATATTGGTTCGGTATAAGTTGATCCGCCCGGAATAAGTAATTCGTCCTGGACGCATACGCATGGCCCGGACGGCCCAACACTCCATCCAGAGTCAGTGTGCCATTGTTTACTAGCGAGTGACAGCCACCCACGCATTCATACCATACATTTTGTCATTATTCCAAAAAAAGCTCCTAGTGCCAGCCCTTTGGTAAAGGGCTGAGAGGGGAGAATGTCTTCTTAAGTGATTCAGTGATTCTACGATACGTTATGATACTAAAACAGCAGGAGTTGATAAAGGCTATAGTGCCAGCCATCGATAAAGTGTAGCATTAACAGTGTAGCAAAACTTAACTCCTCCAATGTTGTTGGAGTTATATAGGGCGACTGACAACACTGCCGTGTCTGGCGGCCATCTTTATTTAAGGCTTATCTTTCAGTGGCCCTCATACACCCAATAACAATCAACACAACACCAGTCCTCACATTCGTAATGACATTTTATTCATTCTAAAGTATATGTCATGTTTCTATGTTATTAATACAGTGGACCCCCGAGTTTTGTAAACCCTGGAGATTGTACAATTATGCAAGTATAATACTATTGTAAGTGCTTGTGGAAGAGTATTTTTGGGGGTCTGAAATAGACTAACCTACGTGACATTTTTCCTTAAGGGAGTAAATTCGTTCAGTAATGGCGCTTGAGCAGACTTCAGGAGTGAAGTTTTTACGAAACTCGGGGGTCCACTGTATTGTTTATTATAAACCATAGAGTTTATATCAGTGTCATTTTGAAGGACTATCTTGTCCTGTCCACAAACACACACCCCTGTTGCCGGCACAATTCCAAATATTCGCCAGAAACAGAACTCTCTGGAACACTTTTTTGAGCAACAGGGATCCAGTGACTCTCAAGCTGGTCCTAGTGGCATTAAAAAAAAAAAAAGGGAAGTAACCCAGGAAAAGGACTTGGTACCTAAAGTGTTAATGGAAGGGGATTCCCTTTCCAAACACTAGCAACTACTCCTTCCTCTCCCCTCCTTCCATCTTCCACACATCAACAACTCTTCAATAAAGGTAAGTGTCAAGTTATTACTGTTTTATGTACTGTATATCTCATTCTTTTCTGTATAATTTAATGTGGAAACTATTTATTTTAATACTTTTGGGTGTCTGAAACGGATTAATTGAATTTCCATTATTTCTTATGGGGAAAATAGATTTGGATTAAGTAATATTCAGTTTAAGTAGCGCCCTCTGGAACAGATTAATTATGTAATCCGGGGGTCCACTGTACTACATATACTAGTACTTAACCCATTAACCCTTTCAGGTCGACAGGCCCTCTCCCAAACTCGTTCTCAGGGTCGCAAATTTTTTGGAAAAAATAAAAGGATTTTTTCTTATGAAATGATGAGAATCCTTTTCCGATCATAATGACACCAAAAGTGTGAAATTTGATGAAAAACTAACGGAATTATGCTCTTGCAAAGTTAGCGGTATCGACGATGTTTACGCATCGGCGATTTCGGCCACTTTGAGCCCTATTTTCGGCCAATTCCAATGTTTCAGTCTAACAAAATTTTTGCTATTTCGCTAGAATTCCATTTGTTCTATCAATTGAGTACAAGAAACAGCCAATTTACCGATTTGAACTACCCAATAAAGTGGTCAGAAATTGGCATTTTGGCCAATTTCACACAAATTTCAAAATAGGGTCCAGAATAAACGAGACAGACATTCCTGGGATTAAAATAACATTTTATCTGTTCATTAGTCACGTCTCCAGGCTCCTCTTACATTTGCTTTCCATTTTGAATTTTTATTCTCACAAAAAATAGATTTTCTGTTATGTATACTATTGCATCATTGTAAAAACGGTATAAATAATATCAGCTCGCTTGTGCAAGAATATTAGACTCGCCAGTTGATGTGTATTGGACGCGTGGCGTGATTTGTTTACTCTTGAACATTGGCAAAAATCGAATATTTTCGCTACTTTGCGCTCAGTTTCAAGATACTTGTCATCGTGAAATCAATAAAAATTACAGTTGACCCCCGGAAATCGGCCCTAATCTGTTCCAGGAGCTAGGCCTAAAATCGAACTGGCCGATTTTTGAACCCTTATTTCCCATAAGAAATAATGTAAATACAATTAATCCGTTCCACCCAAAAATATTCACCAAAAATTTATTTTTTTAAAGAATAAATACTATAGTTTTACATACAGAAAACAATGAGAAATAAATATAAACCACTAATTTTAATTGATAAATGAACAGTTAAATCAGTTTTACCTTTATTGAAGAGACTTGATGGCGTATGAGAGAGGCAGGAGAGTTTGTTTGGAGGCAGGACAAGATAGTCCTTCAATATGACAATAATATAAACTCTACAGCTTATTTATCTAGCACAATTCATCTTATATGACATAATAAACAATACTAATAAGATGGAAACATGATATAAACTCTAGAATGAATAAAACATGTCATTACGAATGTAAGGACTGGTGGTAGTGTGCTGTTGTTGTTGGGTATAAGGGCCACTGACCATAAGCTGTGGTGGGTGGCAGCAGCAGGCCATCACCACTATTCACACAAAACAATGTACATAATTTATAAATAAGAAATATTTACACTTTATTTTATAAATAAGAAATATTCACACTTATGTTGGAGGAGATGGTGGCAGAGGGTGGCTTTGGTCTCAGTGCCCTTATACCTCAAACAACAATGGAGGAGTTAAGTTTCGTGTCATCATTTTCTATCGCTTAAAAGCTTAACCTTTCAGGGTCGAGACCTCGATTCTTAACTCTCTCAGGGTCAAAACATTTTTTGAAAAAAAAAAAAATTATTTTTTCTTATGAAATGATAGAGCATCTTTTTCCGATCATAATGCCACCAAAAGTATGAAATTTGGTGAAAAACTAATGGAATTATGCTCTTGCAAAGTTATCCGTATCAACGATGTTTACGCATCGGTGATTTCGCCAACTTTGAGCCCTATTTTCGGCCAATTCCAATGTATCAGTCTACGAAAATTATAGCTATTTCACTAGAATTCCATGTTCTGTCGATCGAGTACAAGAAACCGCCAATTTACCGATTTCAATTGACAATTTAGCCAATTTCACACAAATTTCAAAAGATACCAATTTCAAAATAGGGTTCAGAATAAACAAGACAGACATTCCTGGCACTAAAATAACATTTTATCTGTTCATTAGTCATGTCTCCAGGCATCTCTTACATTACTTTTGCTTTCCATTTTGAATTTTTATTCTCGCAAAAAATAGAAGATTTTTCTGTTATGTATACAACTGCATCATTGTAAAAACGGTATAAATAATATGAGCACACTTGTGCAAGAATATCAGACTCGCCAGTTGATGTGTATTGGACGTTTAGCATGATTTGTTTACTCTTGAACATCGTCAAAAATCGAACATTTTTTCTATTTTGCGCTCACTTTCAAGGTACTTACCATCATGAAACCAATCAAAATTATCTCTATTTATATAATATATCTTCTATTCTATCGAATGAGACCAAAAAATCGAGAATACAATCATAAATACCATACGAAAATAGACTGCAAAGTTGCTGTTTCAAGTCAAAAACATGGTCAGTTTTTTTTTCCTCATTATGCACTGTGTGCTGCAGGATTTTTTTTATACTGTGCACACTGACCGCACAGACCCATTCTCTCATATCTAGGCCTTCCAGGATGTTTCTGCTTGATTTGAGGATGCTAGAATTTAGGCGTACTAGTACGTCAAACGCCCTGGCGTGTAAGCTGTACTAGTACGTCTACACTGTTAATGCTACACTTTATCGCTGGCTTTATTGACTTGTGCTGCTTTAGAATCGTACATATCGTAGAATCACTGAAGAAGGCACATTCTCCCCTCTCTTCCTCCTCCACTTTGGTACTTTGCTACAATTTCTTTCTTCAATTCTATCGTGTTTGTCACTTTCTTTACCAAAGGGCTGCCACTATGAAGTTTCTTTGGGCCCATGGTGGCTTATTTCAGTCATAATCAATAAACAAGCACTAAACACAATGAATTTATTGTGATAAACAAAGCTAGACTGGCTCATGATGCCTTCACAGCGAGCGCGCAAGCGCAGGGCAGGCGGACAGGTTTGGGACGCGGGCCGATAATCGGGCAAAAATTGGGCTGAAAAAAGCGATCGATAATCGAGCCGGCCGATAATCAGACCAGCCAATTTCTGGGGGTCCACTGTATCTCTATTTCTGTAATATATCTTCCATTCTATCAAATGAGACCAAGAAAACGAGAATACAACCATAAATACCATACGAAAATGGACTGCAAAGTCACTGTTTTAAACCAAAAACATGGTCGAGTTTTTTTCCTCATTACACACTATGTGGTGTACTAGTACAGTGGACCCCTGGTTTACGATGTTTCTCCAAACTCGCCCTTTTATGTAAGTTTATTTTTTTAAATGCTTTTGTAAGTGTATTTTTGGGGGTCTAAAAGACTAGTCTACAGTAGATCGTCATTTAGCACGGTAGTTACGTTCCTGAAAAAGTTGTGTTAGATAATTTTGTGTTAAATAATTAAAAGAACTTATGGGAAAAATAGGGTTACGTTCCTGGAGTCCCCAAAAAGCCAAACAAGTTATTTTTAGACCAACAGATCTTGCAAAAATTGAAGGTGAATATGTAATTGTAGTTCATTGTTGTGATATATTACTGCTTAAGATTACAAATGCAATAGAAATAATAGTATTTCTTACCTTAAATTGTGGTAATGATGTTTGTGGATGGTAGTGAAGAGTGGATATGGATGGTGTGGCCCTACTGGGCTGAGGTGGATGCTTGTTGGTTGTCAGTAGAAGTGGATGGTAGAGGTTCTGGTGCTGAAGTCGATGGTTGTATTGGAGTGTGCATAAATTCTGTAATGGATCTCTGGGCTCTTTTATTCTGCATTACATTATACAGCTGGACGGTAAGGCATCATCAGCTAGTCTAGACCCCGTTTCAAAGCCCTGCTTCTAGCTTTGTCAGGGTCCTCTTCAGTGAAAAAGTCTGCTAGTTTAGTAGCAACATGGAACTTCTCACGTAACTGCTGCAATGTTAACTGTTTTTCTTCAGGTTCTTTTTCATCTTCTGTTATCTCCCTCCCTTGTATCTGTGCATCAAACTCTGCCAACATTTCCTCTGGACTCCTGTCTTCATCATCATCTTCTAAGAGTTCATTCACATCATCTTCATTCATATCTTCAAAACCATCATCTGGTAATCTTTTTGCCAGCTGAACAATTTCCTGAACCTGACGCTCAAGCAAGGAAAAACCAGAGAAAGAATTAACTACAGAAGGCCATAACTTTCCCCAGCCTGCTGAACGCTGGGAGGGATGCCTGGGTGGGTGAGGGTGGCTGGGGATAGCAGTAGACTCCACCACTGACTCAATGGTTTAACCCACCGTGGGCGACCGCGCGTTCAAAAATTTTTCCCTTCCTGCTGAACCGTGTAATATCATCTTTACATCGTGTAAGATAATAGTGTCGCAAATCTTCAATCGTGCAATACCCGTAACGTGCAATATAATCTCGTGCTAAATGACGGTTTACTGTATTTTACATTATTCCTTATGGGAATAAATTCGTTTGGTAATGGCACTTGAACAGCATTCTGGAACAAAAAAATATTGTAAACCGGGGGTCCACTGTACGTCAAAAACCCTGGTGCGTAAGCCGTACTAGTACGGCTGAAACCCTGAAAGGGTTAACTGTCCAAACGTATACAGTGGACCCCAGAGTTTTGGTCACCTCGCAAATTTTAAAGAGACACCAGAAACAGAGCTCTCTGGAGCAATTTTTTGAGCGACAGGGGTCCAGTGACTCAAGTTGGTCCTAGTGGCATTAAAAAACAGAGAAGGGAAGTAATCCCTGATAAGGACTTGGTAGTACCTGAAGTCTTTATGGAAGGGAATTCCCCTTCCAAACAATAGTTTAACTTCATCCTCTCCCCTCCTCCCATCTTCCATACACAAACAAGAGTCTTCAGTAAAGGTAAGTGTGATATTAGTGTTTTATATATAGTAGACCCTCGCTATTCGAACACCCCAAACTCGGCCTTTTATGTAAGTTTATTATTGTAAGTGCTTTTATGAGTGTATTTTTGGGGGTCTGAAATGGACTAATCTAATATACATCATTTCTTATGGGAATAAATTTGTTTGGTAACAGCACTTGACCAGGATTCTGGAATGAAGAATGTTTGAATAGCAAGGGTCCACTGTACAGTGGACCCGCGCAAATGTAAATTAGATTAGTCGTTTCAGAACCCCAAAAATACACTTACAAAAGCTCTTACAAAAATACATTTACATAATTGTTCGAGTTTGGAGGTGAACGAAAACCGAGGGTCCACTGTACTTGATTTCTCATTGTTTTCTGTGTGTAAATCTATATTTAATGTTAAAAAAATTTTTTAATACTTTTGGAACGGATTACTTGGATTTACATTATTTCTTATGGGGAAAATGGTTTCGCCATTCGTAAATTTCACATTTTGACAGACTCATTGGAACGGATTAATTACGATATTTGAGGGTCCACTGTATGATACATTTCTTGTAAATGTATTTTTATTATATTCATGTTGGTAGAATTACTAACAATATGTTAGGTAAAAGGACACAAGTGCAATTAATGTGACATTTTATTGTGGCAGTTTCGCTCTCCAGGAGCTTTATCAAGCTGTTTCATCTTGGGTGCCATGGTTAATATTCAGAGCAGGCTTCTGGAATGAATTTTTCTCATTACTCGGGGGTCCACTGTATTGTTTTAATGCCACCTTTGCACCATATATAAAATTTTTAGTATATTTTTAAATGTTTATACAGTAGTGTACTGTATATTGTAATAAACAGAATAGAGGAAATCAGCTCTAATATACATTATTTAGGTATGCATATTTGTCAGAGAGCCTGTTGTAAGTCAGAGTCATTGGTAAACGAGTACGTCAGTAAGTGAGGAGAGGCTGTATATAAAAATTGCATCGGTTTCATGGGTGTGAGCTAAGTTTGATCAAGTTTAGAATTCCAACTCAACTTTGAAGTTTTCTTAATGTTTTATTGTTATACTGAATTTGTTTACTCTCTCAAACTCTCTTGTCTTCCCTCACTCTCTCTAGCTCTCCTATCTTCCCTCTCACTTTCTCCAGCTCTCCTATCTTCCCTCTCACTTTCTCCAGCTCTCCTATCTTCCCTCTCACTTTCTCCAGCTTTCCTATCTTCCCTCTCACTTTCTCCAGCTCTTTAATCTTCCCTCTCCTATCTTCCCTCCCTGTCTGCCCCCCCGTCTTTCCCTCTCCCCATTACCCTTCTTCTTACCTCTTACTCTTTCCCCTTTTTTTCTTTCCATTTTCTCTCCTTTCTCTTCGTCCCTCCTCTCCTGTCTTTTATATCTTGCTACATCTTTCCTATCCTCCCCTCTTTTTCATTACTCACTTCTTTCCTTTCTTCCCTTCCTGTTTTCTCCCTCCTGTCCCTCTGTCTCTTCTCTCCTCCCTGCCCTTTGTTCTCCCTCCCCCATGCCTTTTGTTATCCCTCCCCCATGCCTTTTGTTCTCCCTTCCCCCATGCATTTTTGTTCTCCCTCCCCATGCCTTTTGTTCTCCCTCCCCATGCCTTTTGTTCTCCCTCCTCCCTGCCTTTTGTTCTCCCTCCTCCCTGCCTTTTGTTCTCCCTCCTCCCTGCCTTTTGTTCTCCCTCCTCCCTGCCTTTTGTTCTCCCTCCTCCCTGCCTTTTGTTCTCCCTCCTCCCTGCCTTTTGTTCTCCCTCCTCCCTGCCTTGGTTCTCCCTCCTCCCTGCCTTTGGTTCTCCCTCCTCTTGCCTTTGGTTCTCCTTCCTCTGCCTTTGGCTCTCCTTCCTCTGCCTTGGTTCTCTCTTCCCTGCCTTTTGTTCTCCCTCCCCTGCTTTTGTTCTCCCTCCCCCTGCTTTTGTTCTCCCTCCCCTGCTTTTTGTTCCCCTCCCCTGCTTTTTGTTCTCCCTCCCCCTGCTTTGTTCTCCCTCCTGCTTTTGTTCTCCCTCCCCTGCTTTTTGTTCTCCCTCCCTGCTTTTTGTTCTCCCTACCCTGCCTTTTGTTCTCCCTAACCCTGCTTTTGTTCTCCTCCCCCTGCTTTTTGTTCTCCCTAACCCTTTTGTTCTCCCTAACCCTTCTTTTGTTCTCCCTAGCCCTTTTGTTCTCCCTAACCCTGCCTTTTGTTCTCCCTGTCTTCCTTTTCTCCCTCCCTGCCTTTTGTTCTCCCTGTCTTTCACTCTCCTTCCCCCCCTGCCATTTTCTTCTCCTTCCTTCCTCTCCTTCCCCTCCTCCTGCTTTTCCTTCTCCTCCTCCTTCCTCCCCTTTCTCCCCTTCCTCTCCCCTCCCCTAGAAATAGGATTCACTTTAGCCAGATCTAAAATTCATGTTGTTGGCCACGACCCCCTTGTTCACAGACACTTTCTTCCATCCACTTGCCTTGCTGGAGCCACCTCTATTTCTATTTCCCTACTTCCTGGCTGGGTTGATGGCTAGCGTTTGGCTGGCTGGCTCTTTGTTGGCTGATCGACTCTTAGCTAGCTGGTTTCCTGGTTTGTCATACCAGTAAGGAGGAGGGCGGGGGTAGGGAGGTTCTATTATTCACCCCCTTAATTATAATAATAATCTTTATTTCTTCAAGTACATGTACAACGTATACAGACCTAGCTTGACATCAGTGACATGCTGTATAGAAAGCCCCTTGGTGTGCACAGCATTTCGGGCAGATTAGGTTAATTTTGTCCCTGGATGCGACCCACACTAGTCGGCTAACACCCAAGTACCTACTTACTGTTAGGTGAACAGGGACAACAGGTGTCTTAAGGAAACACGCCTCATGTTTTCACCCGTACCGGGGATCGAACTATGGACCTCAGTGTGTTAGCTGAGTGAGCTACCAACTGAGCTGCCGGACACCTTACCATTTGTTACTGTTAGTATGAGAAAGGCAGCAACGAAAGCCAAAATTGACATAGTTGTTATATAGCCACATCAGGAGGAAAACAAGTCAAGGACCAGGTGATCAGGCTGAGGAAGGAAGGAGGGGAGCTCACAAGGAACGACCAGAAGGTATGTGAAGAACTTAGTACGAGATTTAGGGAGGTATTCTCAGAGACAGAAAGGGGTTCCAGCAAACCGAGTTGGTAGAGTACACCAACAAGTGCTGGACACTACACACAACCGAGGAGGGTGTGAAGAAACTGCTATGTGAATTAGGTACCTCGAAAATGGTGAGCACAGATAGCCTTTCTCCATGGGTTCTGAGAAAGGGAGCAGAGACACTGTGTGCTAACATTCTTCAATAAATCTATCGAAACAGGGCAACGACCAGAGGTGTGGAAGACAGCAAATGTAGTCCCAGTCAGCATTAAACTACAGACCAGCGTCAATGACATTTATAGTATGTAGTCATGAAGATTATCAGAAGAGTGGTGGAGCACCCAAAAGGGAATGGGCTCATACATGACAACCACCATGGCTTCAAGGATGGAAAACCTTGTCACAAACCTACTGGAGTTTTACTACAAGGTAACAGAAGTAAGACAGGAGAGATGGATGGGTAGATTGAATTTTCTGGGACTGTAAGAAGGCTTTTGACGCTACTGCACAAGAGACTGGCTCTAAAGCTAGAGGAACAGGCAGGAATAGCAGAAAAAATACTGCAATGGATCAGGGAATACCTGTCAGGAAGGAAACAATGAGTGATGGTACGTGGCAAGTTGTCGGAATGGGTGCATGTGCCTAGTGGGGTTCCACAAAGGTCAGTCCTAGGGCCGGTGCTGTTTCTTGTAGTATATGTGAATGTCAGAAATTATAGTGTCTGGTGTCCCTGTTTGCAGACGACGTGAAACTAATGAGAATATAAGCGGACGAGGATCAGGAAAGACTACAAAAGGATCTAGACAGCTGCAAGTGTGGTCAGACAAATGACTCCTGGAGTTGTCCTTACCAGGTGCAAAGTTATTAAGCTTTGGGAAGGACAAAGAAGACTGTAGATGGAGTACAGGCTCGGGGGTTAAAGGCTGCAAACCTGACTCAAGGAAAAAAGGATCTTGGGGTGAGTATCATACCAAGCACATTCCCCTGAGGTACATGTAAACCAAATAATTGCTCCAGCATATGGACGCCTGGCATACCTAAGAATAGCTTTTCGACATCTAAATAAGGAGTCATTGACGACACTGTACACCGTGTACGTTAGGCCCATATTAGTGTATGCAGCACCAGAATACAGCCCACACCTGGTCAAGCACCTCAAGAATTTGGAGAAAGTGCAAAAGTTGCAGCACGACTAGTCCCTGATCTAAGAGGTATGTCCTACGAGGAGAGGTTAAGAGAACTCAACCTGATGACACTGGAGGACAGGAGAAATAGGGGGGATATGATAACGACGTATACAATACTGAGAGGAATTGACAAGGTGAACAGGGCCAGAATGTTTCAAGAGATGGGGTACAGGAACAAGGGATTTTGCGAAGTATTTCTTCAGCCTTAGAGGTGTCAGGCAGTGGAACAATCTGGAGAGGGAAGTAGTGGAGGCAGGATCAATACATAGTTTTAAGAAAAGGTACGATAAGGCTCTTTTAGCAGGAAGAGCGTAGACCTAGTAGCTATCAGAGAAGAGGCTGGACCAGGAGCTGTGAATTGACCCTTCAACCACATATAGGTGAGTACGCGCACACGCAGGGTGAGCTAGGAGGGGCTAGGGTTGGAGGTGTGGAACAAGTGGGAAGAGCATAGGGTTGTGGAACTACGTGGGGAGGAGGTAGGATTGGGGTGTTTCGAACAAGGTGGGGGAGGGGTAGTGTTGGGGTGTGTTGAACAAGGTAGGGACAGAGGGGAGGGGGGATCACTGTACTCTACGGTAGGGTAGTTATTGATCGTCAATTTGCCTGTGCTGGAGGGATGGTCTTTGTTTTAAATGTACTCGTTGCTAATCTGCTCAGTCGAGATTCTGTATTCTGTGATTGGATGTTTGTTGGCTGTTTTGGGTAGAACTCTTTTGGTAATTGTTATCATGGGCGCCTAATGGCACTGGCAATCCTTATGGTTTTGAGCTGTATATTTAACAGACGCTTCTGGATGATGTTGCAATTTGTCCTCGAATTACTAAGAATTAGTAAATAGGATTCTAACATTAAAGTCAAAATGAATCATACTAGTCTTGTCACCAGACATAAATCACCTGTGTATATAACATCGTAATAAAACTGCTTTTTAGGATTTCTATACAAATTTTATTTTGGTTAGGTTTCGTTGGTTAGATTATATTTAATTTACAGTAAGCGTTTTGTTGTTAAGTTCTCGTAAGGGAACAACATACAATATGTTGAAAATCGCACCTCCATGTTGCTAGTTCCTGTGGTATTTAAGTCTGAGCGTAAATCATGTTTTGTTTTGTCAACTCTTATGTAAAATGACACGCATGCAGTGTACTGCCAGCCTTTATTGGCAACATTTCACCCATGCAGTGGCCTTTATCAAGGCTCAAACAGCTCATTAAGAAATTGCTTGTTACTTGATATAGTCCACTTTGTGGGCAAAACTTTGTTAGTAAAGGGTCAGATTATACGACGTTTTTTCTTTTTCATGGTGTCGGTATTTTATACTATTTGCCCTCATCTATGTAAGCTGAATTTAATACTTATAATGAGTAAGTAGAAAACAAATTTATGAATCTGAGGAAAGATATATTGAATGTGTTAAAACTTACAACACGTGATAAAAGGACCCGAGAGAGGGGTGGCAACTTTGAAACATTATAGATAGAAATGTATTGCATATACACAGAAAGATACCAAAATTAATCCACAGTATAAGGAATCTTTCATACGATGATAGATTGAGCGCCCTGAACCTGCACTCTTGAAAAAAACTTAGAATGAGGGAAGATATGACTGAAGGAATAAAAGTGGAAGACAAGCATAAATAGCAGATATAAATACAGTACTGAGGATATCTAACCAAGAAGAGACTCGATATGATTGATTCAAGTGGGGTAAATTTAGAAAGCATTGTAGATGGGGTCGTTCACCTCTAGTGCAACTTTGGGACAAAAAAGGTTTCGATGAAAAATAGGAGATATCACATTGAGTTACCGAGATGTTGGATTATAAAATACAAAGGTTTTAAGGGATACATAAGTATACGGATGTTTGTCAACAATTGTTTTTCAAATATGTTATTCAGCTCCTCATAGTTTGGGGACGCACCCGTAATACAACAGGCATTACCCCTCTGAACTGCAACAGTGACATGCCAGAACAGAAAACTAGCTGCTCTGGGATCCTTAGTACCCTGACGGGTCTTTTTCCCTAGCTCCTTAAGGAACTTTGATGTGCTTGTTCCCCAGGAGCCAAGGATCTCTGAACGTATGGGAATAAGCATATAATGATGGGCATGTTTGCCATATTTTCTAGACTTTTGGAACTCTGAAATTGGCAGCTGCACCTCCTTCATTCCTCCTGGAATTCCACACCATCTGCTTGCCGTCTGTCCAGGTTTGCAAAATAATTCCATCTGGATGGTTTTGGCTGCCATCAAATCTGCATAGTTGGAATGGCTTCCGGCTGTTGTGAGGCTTCCTTTGATGATGTTAACCACCTCATGCCTTGCAATCTTTACCTTAGATCTGTGACAAGAAGACCGTGGTAACCGATGGTCTTCTACCTGCATCAGTCTGACCATGCAGATACAACTATGTTTGACAAGGTGAACTGCAGCACAATTTCGAATGGTCTTCAGGTCGAGACATGTGCCTAGGAAGGAATTGAGGACATCGAACAGAAAATCCCCAGCATGAGGAGCTTTCACTGTCAGGAGGCGACCTTTGTCCTTTCCTGATGCACTCGAGCATTGTTGTGGCTATATTCTCTGCTCTTGAGCCATGCAAGTGCGATTGTAGTTGCTGGGTGGGGTGGGGTGAACAAATCTGGCTGAGGAGTCTGTTAGTGTATATCAGAACCTGGCTCTCTGGTGGCAGAGGTGTATCCTGGATGTGTGTGCTGGCAGTTGTAGACCTGGATGTGTGTGCTCGCAGTTGTAGACCTGGCTTTCTGTCTGCTGGCAGTTGTAGACCTGGATGTGTGTCTGATGGCAGTTGTAGACCTGGATGTGTGTCTGCTGGCAGTTGTAGACCTGGATGTGTGTCTGCTGGCAGTTGTAGACCTGGATGTGTGTCTGCTGGCAGTTGTAGACCTGGATGTGTGTCTGCTGGCAGTTGTAGACCTGGATGTGTGTCTGCTGGCAGTTGTAGACCTGGATGTGTGTCTGCTGGCAGTTGTAGACCTGGATGTGTGTCTGCTGGCAGTTGTAGACCTGGATGTGTGTCTGCTGGCAGTTGTAGACCTGGATGTGTGTCTGCTGGCAGTTGTAGACCTGGATGTGTGTCTGCTGGCAGTTGTAGACCTGGATGGCTGTCTGCTGGCAGTTGTAGACCTGGATGGCTGTCTGCTGGCAGTTGTAGACCTGGATGGCTGTCTGCTGGCAGTTGTAGACCTGGATGGCTGTCTGCTGGCAGTTGTAGACCTGGATGGCTGTCTGCTGGCGTTGTAGCCTGATGGCTGTCGCTGGCAGAGTTGTTGTGGATGCCTCTGTGGTGAGGGGGAGAGGGGAAAGGGGGGGGTGCGGCCTGAGTGAATATTTGATGGGGGTGAACGTTGACTTGCTAATATCGATCCTATCATCCCCCCTCCCCTCCTCAATCCCCAACTCTCCATCCCTGTTTCTCCCTCTCGCTCGATATTTCTCAAGTGCGGTCGTCGACCCCTGTTGCTCTCTCTCTCTCTCTCTCTCTCTCTCTCTCTCTCTCTCTCTCTCTCTCTCTCTCCTCTCTCCTCTCTCCCCCCTCTCTCTCCCCTCTCTCCCCCTCTCTCTCTCCCCCTCTCTCTCCCCTCTCTCTCTCCCCTCTCTCTCTCCCCTCTCTCTCTCCCCCTCTCTCTCTCCCTCTCTCTCTCCCCCTCTCTCTCTCCCCCTCTCTCTCTCCCCCTCTCTCTCCCCCTCTCTCTCTCCCCCCTCTCTCCCCCTCTCTCTCCCCCTCTCTCTCTCCCCCTCTCTCTCTCCCCCTCTCTCTCTCCCCTCTCTCTCTCTCCCCCTCTCTCTCTCCCCCTCTCTCTCTCCCCCCTCTCTCTCCCCTCTCTCTCCCCTCTCTCCCTCTCTCTCCCCTCTCTCTCCCCCTCTCTCTCTCCCCCTCTCCTCCCCCTCTCCCCCTCCCCCTCCCCCTCTCTCCCCCTCTCCCCCTCCCCTCTCTCTCCCCCTCTCTCTCCCCCTCTCTCCCCCTCTCTCCCCCTCTCTCTCCCCCTCTCTCCTCTCTCTCCCCTACCCTCTTCATCTCTTCCCTCGTCTCTTTTTTTTATACAGGGTTTTACAAAGTTAGGTTTAGGGTTCCTAACTTTATTTATAAGCTGAGAGCTGTTACCTACATCAGCTCATTTTAAAATCATTTTATTTTTATGAGAGACACTCATGAAACAGGATGAAGTTGGAGCCATCTGTGGGCCAGCGATTTCATTTGGTCAACTGACTTTTTTCGTTGATATCATTATGCTGAACGAACATATTCCAGACTCGAGTCATCCTGGGAATAAATGATATCAGATGAAGTGATGTTCTTGAGAAAGGTACAGCCAGAGTGTAGTTGCTGTTTGCTGCCCGTCTTGTTGTGTAGCTCACTTGTCATTGCCATTGAAGTGGGGCCAAGTGTGGTTACCATGACAATATTGGCCTTTTACATAACGTTAAAAGGCCACCAACATCCCTCCGGTGTTGAAGGCTCTGCTGAAATGACAGATGAGTCAAGTAGTCACAGATTAGACAGGGGGTAGGCAATCCAAGAAAGTGGAGCATACTCCAGGTGTGAGCGTACTTGTTCCTCGTACAGAATCTTGCAATCTCTACTGTCGAGCAGATGTGAGACAAGTCTTAGTGCTGTAAGCATCCTGGCTGCTTTGTTTGCAACATTTACAAGAGTTTCTCACAGCCAGTTTGAGTTTAATTTCACGCCAAGAATATTAACTTCAACCACGGGTTCCAGCACTCACACACACGACCAGTGAAGAGGCGGGGCCAGGTGCTATGAATCGACCCCTGCAACCACAATTAGGAGAGTACAATTAGGCGAGTACACACACACACAACACACACACACACACACACACACACACACACACACACACACACACACACACACACACACGCCAGGCCAGGAGCTATGTCTCGACCCCAGCAACCACAACTAGGTGAGTACAAACGCGCGCGCACACAAAAGTGACTTGACCCCTGCAACCACAAATAGGCGAGTACACACACACACCTACCTCCCCCTCCCCCTCTGTCTCTCCCTCCCTCCCCGTGAGTGTATATAAAACTACCAATTTGTAGCTGCAGTAGCAGAGCAACGCTCTGTTCGTCATATATATATATTCTTAATTTCTAGTGGTTATAGAACTTCTTCCAGTTTATTTCACTCTTTTACCACTGTAGTTGTAAAGAAAAATTTCCCAGTATTCCTTCGGCTCCATTTGTTTACTAATTTATATCTGTGGCCCCTTGAAAGTTCTTTCATACCGATGTTCTTATTATAATTTTAGATGTCATAATATCTCGTCTTTGCCTCCTGTCAGTCTGGGCATTTTTATTATATTCAAAATGGTGTAAAATACCGACAACTTGATGATTAAGACATGTGCAACACTTGGGTATCTTTATTGCTGAAAAGTTTCACCTACACAGTAGACTTCTTCAGTCAAATGCAGAAACAGAGGGAGTAGTAGTGAAATGAAGAGATGTAATCAGTCCATCAAAATTGGAGAAAAAGTATTTAAGGTGGTCAGTCCCTCCGCTCCATGGAGCTGAACTCTTCTCCACTCTGACCACTTTAAACACCTTTTCTCCAAGGTTGATGGGATGATTTTCAACAGTAGATACCTAACTGTTGAACATGTGTCTTAATCTGCATCTTTATTCTTCTCAGCCTTTCATCATACTCATTTTTTAAGCTTTGTTATCTATTTTGTAACTCTTTTCTGGATTTTTCTTTTTCCTGCTTAATCATCCCCCTTTTTTAAGTATACGTATATTGTAAACAGCAATATGAGCATCTTCGTCGATATATATGAAAGTTGTTTTATAGTTACCTGGTGTAGCATGTGCACTTTTTACACTTCCTTTTATATGATCTCTTGATATTTTTTATTAATAACTTGCAGATCTTTCTTTGCATGATTCTTTTAAAATTGTCTGTCTTTATTCTTTATGATTTGATTTTGCTTTCTCCCATTTCCATTGCATGTCATTTATCGACATTAAATATCAGCTTTTGTCAATCCGTTTGTTCATTTTATCCAAATCATCTTGTAAATGTTAAGTAATTTATCGATGTCGGTCTTGAGTCTCAAGAGAATATTTCACCACTAGAATACTCTGATGTTCTTAGACCCAACTCGAAATTTTCACTTTACTTATTCTTGTCTTTGTTTACATGTGGGTTGTCTGAACATTGACAAGTATTCCCGACACTGATGATATATGTGAAGGCTGGTATGACTAACGGGAGGAGAACGAAATTAATATTGTAGCTTCCATGGCCACATATGTGATCGTATCGGGACTGACTGAGCACCTGATATTTGAAGCATTCATGGCCGACTAGACTAAAGCGTCTCGGAATTTTGGCGGGCTTACCGGGAGAAGTTCTAAAATATCGGGGGGTTCAAGTTCCGGCAAGTAGCAGTATTATTATTTGCTTGAAACCACTCGTTCTCTCTCACACACACACACACACACGTACGTGTGTGTGTGTGTGTGTATATATATATATATATATATATATATATATATATATATATATATATATATATATATTTATATATATATGTCGTGCCGATTAGGTGAAACTGGTCAATTTTCTCTTATACGTTTAAAGATATATTTTTTTTCATTTATGTTAATGTATAAATTTATAATTTTGTACCAAGAGAAACTTTGAAAGCTTACCTAACCTTATTATAACAAGCGCAATTTAATTTAGCCTAACCCAACTAAATATATTTTAGATACGTTTACAATAATTTAATAATAAACAAACACAATGAAATATATTTTTTTCGTTAGGTTCAGAATGATTTTTGCGAAATTATTGCATACACAAATTTTCACTTGTCTTGTATGGCAAGATGAGCGTTGCTATTTAAGCCAAAATAGCAAGTTTTACCTAATCGGCACGATATATATATATATATTATTTATTATTATTATTAACACATCGGCCGTCTCCCACCAAGGCAGGGTGGCCCGAAAAAGAAACCATCGTCATTCAATCCACCACTCTTTTACCAGAGGCGCGCTTTCACTACAGTTATAAAACTGCAACATTAACACCCCTCCTTCAGAGTGCAGACACTGTACTTCCCATCTCCAGGACTCAAGTTCGGCCTGCCGGTTTCCCTGAATCTCTAAATAAATATTACCTTGCTCACACTCCAACAGCACATCAAGTCCTAAACACCATTCGTCTCCATTCGCTCCTATCTAACAGGCTCACGCATGCTTGCTGGAAGTCCAAGCCCCTCGCACACAAAACCTCCTTTTCCCCACCCTCCAACCTTTCCTAGGCCAACCTCTACCCCGCCTTCCCTCCACTACACATTTATACACTCTTGAAGTCATTCTATTTTGTTCCATCCTCTACATTTCTGAACCACCTCAACAACCCCTCCCCAGGCCTCTGGATTATAGTTTTGGTAATCCCGCACCTCCTAAATTCCAAACTACGAATTTTCTGTATTATATTCACACCACACATTGTTCTCAGACACGACATCTCCACTGCCTCCAGTCTTCTTGTTGCAACATTCACCACCAATGCTTCGCACCCATATAAGAGCATTGGTATAACTATACTCTCATACATTCCCCTCTTTGCTTCCATGGACAAAGTGCTTTGTCTCCAGACTCCTCGGTGCACCACTCACCTTTTTCCCCTCATCAATTCCATGCTTGACCTCATCTTTCATAGACCCATCTGCTGACACATCCACTCTTAAATATCTGAATACATTCACCTCCTCCATACTCTCTTCCTCCAATCTGGTATTCAATCTTTCATTACTTATTTTTATCCTCATCATCTTACTCTTTCCTATATTCATTTTTAATTTTCTTCTTTTACATACCCTACCAAATTCATCCACCAAACTCTGCAACTTCTCTTCAGAATCTCCCAAAAGCACAGTGTCATCAGCAAAGAGCAACTGTGACAACTCCCACTTTGTGTTAGATTCTTTATCTCTTAACCCCACACCTCTTGCCAACACCCGAGCATTCACTTCTCTTACAACCCAATCTATAAATATTTTGAACAACCATGGTGACATCACACATCCTTGTCTAAGGTCTAATTTTACTGGGAAATAATCTCCCTCTCTACTACATACTCTAACCTGAGCCTCACTATCCTCGTAAAAACTTTTCACCACTTTTAATAACCTACTTTCTATTCCATACATTTGCAACATCTGCCACATTGCTCCCCTATCCACCCTGTCATACGCCTTTTCCAAATCCATGAATGCCACAAAAACTTCTTTACTCTTATCTAAATACTGTTCACCTATGTTTCACTGTAAACACTTGGTCTACACACCCCTGCCCTTCCTGAAGCCTCCTTGTTCATCTGCTATCTTACTCTTAATTCTTTCAATAATAACTCTACCATACACTTTACCAGGTATACTCAACAGACTTATTACCCTATAATTTTTGCACTCTTTTGTTCCCTTTGCCTTTCTACAAAGGAACTATGCATGCTCTCTGCCATTCCTTAGGTACCTTACTCTCTTCCATACATTTATTAAATAAAAGCACCAAACTATATCCCCATCTGGTTTTAACATTTCTATCTTTATCCCATCAATCCCAGCTGCCTTACCCCCTTGCATTCTACCCACTGCCTCACGAACCTTCCCCACACTCACAACTCGCTCCTCCTCACTTCTACAAAATGTTATTCCTCCTTGCCCTATACACTGTATGTATGTATGTATATATATGTGTATGTATATATATGTGTATATATATATATATATATATATATATATATATATATATATATATATATATATATATATATATATATATATATATATATATATATATATATAGTTAGTGAGGTGCCACCTCTAGAACTGGACTGGTCACACAATTCATCGCGAATTATTTTCAACACATTGTTTCAGCAGTAAACATAATTACTGGGAACATGGCAGCTTTCGTTGATGGATTGTGTGGGTGTGTCATAACAGCTGTCGTTGATAGGGTGTGCCATGGCAGCTGTAGGTGATAACTTTGTAGTGTGGCTACCGTAGCAGCTGTAGATTATAACTTTGTAGTGTGGCTACCGTAGCAGCTCTAGGGATAACTTTGTAACGTGGCTGTTGTAGCAGTTGTAGGTGATAACTTTGTAACGTGGCTGTTGTAGCAGTTGTAGGTGATAACTTTGTAACTGTTGTAGCAGCTCTAGGGATAACTTTGTAACGTGGCTGTTGTAGCAGTTGTAGGTGATAACTTTGTAACTGTTGTAGCAGCTCTAGGTGATAACTTTGTAACGTGGCTGTTGTAGCAGCTGTAGGTGATAACTTTGTAACGTGGCTGTTGTAGCAGCTCTAGGTGATAACTTTGTAACGTGGCTGTTGTAGCAGCTCTAGGTGATAACTTTGTAACTGTTGTAGCAGCTGTAGGTGATAACTTTGTAACTGTTGTAGCAGCTCTAGGGATAACTTTGTAACGTGGCTGTTGTAGCAGCTGTAGGTGATAACTTTGTAACGTGGCTGTTGTAGCAGCTGAAGGTGATAACTTTGTAACATAGCCATTGTAATAGTTGTAGGTGAGATAACTGTAGCATGGCTATCGTAGTAGCTGTAGGTCATTGTTGTTTTTTTGGTGAGGATGTATAATAGTCCTGGGTAATAACATTTAGTCTGGGAAAACTACAAGGCAACGATCCCTAATTTACAAATTAATGCATATTGACTTTGCATTAAATTGACCCTAGTGTTAAAATGGAACAGACATTCACAGCCAAAATAAGTAAATTATTATTTAACAAGTTATCTTATTGAGTAAACTAAATTTTTATTATTTTGGTCAAAATAGCCGCTTAAAGAATTCAGATAAAATGAGTTGGCAATTGTGGCCGCCGGGCGCCAGTGAAGAAAATGGAAATTGAGGGGTTAAAAAAAGGTAAAGAAAGCAGTAAATGAGAAATGTATCGTCAATATCCGTGGCGTCTACGTCATTTGTTTATCAAGTGTGTTTGTGGTAATACAATCTTAAGAGCATTTTTTATGTTTATATACTGGGACTTTGCAAGACAGTTTAACGATGAAGAAAAAGATGATGTAACCCGAGAACATTTTCTCTCTCAGTAACTGAGAAGCTCATCAGAGATGTGTTTACA